>CM054935.1:28644561-28842632 GCA_029168755.2 Tillandsia fasciculata
TTCTGTGATTATATCTGATGCTTTGGCTGAATTTTTCGGAACTAGAGAAAGGCAGATGCCTCAGTTTGAAGCTTTTAGGCGTCTCTGGGACTACATTAAAAGAAACCAACTTGAGGTTAGTGGATTTTGTCAGTTTACTATGCTGTTGTAACAAGCTCGTCCTTGCTGTCCTATGTTGTTATTTACCTTATATGTGCACATCCGTTTTGCTTGATGAAATTGCATATCTTGGAATTGGGCTTTCAATAGACAGATTATGTTTAAACTTCAAGTAAAGTTTTTCTCCCAAATACTCTGAACTTTTTAATTCACATTCTCCTATTTCTGCAAGCTTTCTGTTCATAAAACACAAATACTAGCTTCTCATTTTGGTAAGTTATAAGGACGGTTCCTATATTATCCCGACATTCTATTCACTCGAACATTTTACTTCCTGAAATTTCTCATATATATTGTAAATGATCTATCTAACCCTGTTTCAATATACTCGAGCATAAAATTCATTTCACAGACGGTTATTGCCGTTTAATAAGGGAAAAAAAAAGTATTTTGATAATGTTAGGGATGTACCGAGAATTATATGGTAAAGTTCAGATAATAAAATATCTGAGTGAAAAGTTTCGGTACCTGTCACAATATTAGGATGGTGCAAGGATTATCCATATATTTTATCTGTTCCTTTATTTGATTTTCTTTGGCAAATGGTTCTTAGGCATCATGCTTTCATGTAGATGGAGATTATTGCCCAACTATAATTGTTTTTTGTTCATATTCTTTCTCAATTATGTTAATACTTGTGTATGGTTTACTTCTAAACTATATCTGGCTCAAGATCTTGTGTCCTTCTTTTCTGTTTCTATTTTTCAGGATCCAACGAATGCAACGGTTATATTGTGCGACTCTAGACTTCAACAACTTTTTGGATGTGAAACCCTTTCTGCTTCGGGCGTTTCAGTGATGTTGTCCCACCATCTGTTCAAGCAATCATAATACTGATGATATTAACTGGTTAGTATACACTCTATCCCTAACATGCTGATCTTGCGCTCAGCATAGATTGTGGTATGGTGTTAATGTTTTTGCATAGGTATCGACAGTTAAGAGTTAACTTTGACTTAATTCTCCTTTTCTTAATAATGAGCAATTGGGGTTGAACTTTTAAAGGATGTGAAAAAAAAAACATGTCTATAGCGCCTTAATTTTTATGTCATGGTTTCAGGTACCACTTATTATTTATAGGTATGTTAGATAAAATCTGTAGCCATTATTATATCATGTAAATTGGACCAAGAATTCTCAACCATTTGAGCATTTTTGCAATTCCATCCCTTACTTTTAAGTTGTGTTACTTTGATACTTTGCAGTGGATTCTCTTCCATATTGAGCAAGGTGTGCAGACGAGCAATTTCTGTTGCATCTAGTTGGTCTAACAGTTCAATACCATACTGATGAAACAAACCATACTGATCTGATTAAACAAGTATAATTTCATTCTCTGTAGTTCAATTTGTTGTATTTTACCTACTAGCTTTCTAGGAGAAAAACTGCATATAATGTGTTCCTGGAAAAAGAGTATCTTTGCATATTTATTGCTTTTTGGAGGGGAAAGTTTATATGCAATAATATAATCTTTGTGTAGGAAGAGCAAAACTGTAGTAAGTAGTTGATTTTGTGCTCTCTCTCTCTCTCTCTCTCTCTCTATATATATATATAGATATAAATGACTTAAGAGACTACTTCTGGTTCCATCTAACAACTATTGGATGTTGGTAATTACCATTTTCCACACCACTCGGAGGCAATAAACCAAAAGGAAGTACCATAAAAAGAATATGGCAAAAAAAAAAGGAAAAAAGTAAAAAAAAGATGAAAGTAGAGAAGAGTACCATGGAAGATGTTGGGTGTATGAGCAGCATTGCTCTTTAATAAATCATACTGCACAGGTACAGATATTGATTCTCTCGATTCCATCGTACAAGGCTTGTTTTAAAGGACGATGTTGCAATTACCACGTCTTGTCATATTATAGGAGCAGCATCGAGAAATGTACTTGTGTCGTGGGCATCCCACATCCACAAGATGTCTCTCTCCCCCAGCATCAAGAAATCTCTGAGGTACCGTTTCTTTCGGAAATAAGGAAAATTTTGTTATACCGGAGATAGGTATAGATTATGGTATTAGCAGGAATTAGTGTAAATTTACGTTTGGTTGGGTTTATGAGTTATACCGGGATTAAAGAAAATTATGTTTGGTAAATTATATAGGAATAAGGAGAATAAGATGAATAGTAAAAAATTATGTTTAGTTGAGTATAGAGGAATAAGAAGAATTAAGAAGTGATAAATTTATGTATTGACTATTTTGTCCTTTATGATATAATTTATAAATAAAATAATTTATGATATTAATCAACCTAATAATAAATTTAAAATAATATTTAAAATTGTAAAAAATATTTAAAAATAAATAATAAATAATTAAAAGTACTTAAAAATAATAGAAAATTATATATTAAAATATTTAAAATATTTGATTGTTTATCATTTTAAAATTATTAATCAATAGAGGGAGCAAATTTTAATTTTTTTCTTTTAAAATTTTTTATCATTCTTAAGTACTTTTAAATATTTTTATATTTTTTTAATATTAATCTAAATTTATTATAAGGTTGATTAATAACATAATTTTTTAATTTTTTAAATTTAGCATAATAAAGGTACAATAGCAACATAATGTTTACAATTGACAAGGAACAAATGAAATAATAATAATAATAATAATAATAATAATAATAATAATAATCGGCAGAAAATCAAAACTTGGTACAGCGCCGATATACAGCACTCCTCCTCCCCCGCCCCTTCCCTCATCATCCCCACCACCGCCGCCACCGCACCCCCGTCCATGAGCGCCACTCTCCCCTCCGCGCACCCCGCCAGGTTCGCCACCACCATCACCGCGAGCCTTCTCACCTCCGCCTCCCCTGCAGCGTCTAGGAGCGCCCGCACCGCCCCGGACGTCCGCGCGATCTTCGACCGGTTCATCTCCGCGAGGGAGAGGTAGTAGAGCGCCGTCCCCGCGTCGCACCACGCCCGGTATCCCCTCGGCCCCCTCCCCCGCCGCCGAAGAGCTGCACCAGCGGCGGGATCGCGCCCAGGACGCCAATCGCCGCGCGGTTCTGCTCGTCCAGGGCGAGGCTATAGATCGCGCCCGCCGCGTGGTCGCGCGCCTCCGGGTGCCCCTCCGCGAGCACCTCCACGAGCGGGGGCACGGCCCCGGACCGGACGATCGCCACCTTGTTGGGCGCCTCCAACGAGAGGTTCACCATCGTCGCCGCCGCGTTGATCTGGACCGCGGCGCGCTTGGAGAGGAGCGTCGCGCGGAGCGCGGCGAGGATCCACGGCGTGCACGGCCCCGCACAGGAACTCCGAAGGAACGGCCTCCGCCATTGCCGAGCACGACGCAGAGCTCACGGGGAGATGGTGACAGTGGAGATCGGGCGCAGGGGGGTCCGCTCGGAGATGGATGTCGCACGGGGATGAAGGAGAAGAAGGATGGAGAAGCTAACGGAGAAGAGGAAAGTTGGATGGAGAGGGAATTTTTTAAAAATAACCCTATAACAATTGGAAATTTAGAAAATAACCCTCCCAAATTTAATTTTGCAAAAATAACCCTATTTTTGCCACCTCAGCGCCACGGAGGAGAGAGGAACTGAAGACGCTGAAGCGTTCAGCGCCTTCACAAAAAACCTGTGAAGGCGCTGAATGGATCAGCGCCTTCAATATGAAGGCGCTGATCCATTCAGCGCCTTCACAAAAAACTGGGAAGGCGCCGAATGAATCAGCGCCTTCATGCGTCTTTGCTGAAGGCGCTGTTTTATTCAGCGCCTTCCGCACACGCTACAAGTTGAGGACTTGGCCACGCTACAAGTTGAGGACTTGGCCATTTTTGGTTAAGTTCTGTGCAAGCGATAAGTGGTTTCTCTGTAAAGGCGCTGAGTGGATCAGCGTCTTTAGTATAAAACACTAAAGGCGCTGAATGGATCAGCGCCTTTAACTATGTTACAATCAGCGTCTTTAACATAATGTTAAAGGCGCTGAACCATTCAGCGTCTTTAACTTAAATGTTAAAGGCGCTGATCCACTCAGCGCCTTAACAGGTTTTTTGTGAAGGCGCTGAACGTTTCAGCGTCTTCAGTTCCTCTCTCCTCCGTGGCGCTGAGGTGGCAAAAGTAGGGTTATTTTTGCAAAATTAAATTTGGGAGGGTTATTTTCCAAATTTCCAATTGTTATAGGGTTATTTTTAAAAAATCCCCGGATGGAGAAGAGAAAAGTTGGATGGAGATAGGATGGAGAAGTTTTGCCTCGATCCCCGTGCCAAATTTTCATCCCAGGCAATTCCAAGTGCCCACCCCCATCCCTCTTATCCCCAGTAGCTAGAAATAGTAATTCCTAGCCACTTAATTCCCGTTTGGGAATGGTAACGGGGATAAGGGGTTATTTCCCCCTTATCCCCGTTACCAAACGGTGCCCGAAGGTTTTTTAGTTTGTCCTAAATTTTTTTTTTTTTTTTTTTGACTTACATGGGAAAATATTATCATATACGTAGATACTTTTCTATGGTAGTTAAAACGTGCTTAAGACTGCTTGCAATTCTGAATCTTCTTGGTGTCTTAAGGCTGAGCCCACTAATGGTTTGGTCGTTTTTAAGTTAGAGTGCAAAATCAAAAATAGCTTTCAAACACTGATGCTTTTGACAAATAATAGAGCCAAGGAGCCACAAGAACAAAAGTGTTAAAAAAAAAAAAAAAAAAAGAAAGTTACCCTCCATTAGAGCTATTAATTGTTTGCTCAGCTTGCTACAAATTCAGAATAGATGGTGTCGAAGTTCACCAACTTTTTGGAAGAAACAAAAGATCAGATGCTATGTTTTGCCAACTTATGATCTGGCCTTTATTATGTCTAACGTGTGCTATTTCCTTAAGATTCATTCATATACCAACAAACATAGTAACAGATAAAAACATTAAATCGAGTTATTAGCCACGGTTTGTATTAAACTAGATTCGACCAAACTGATATAAAAGTACATATGGGTGATCGAGATCATTCCTCTCTCCAGAAGCATAAACACAAACACCTTCTCCTCAGATCTACTTACTCAAGATTCACACACTTTTAACTTACCCTGGCTTTGTCATCGTTAAATCATCCCCCTACACTCCCCCACTTATATCTAAAATTAATTGAAATCTCCCCCTACGCGTAGATGACATATCGCATGCTCTCGCACACCATGAGGTGGCTCAACTCGTCCGCGCGCGGGCGCCCGCCGCGCATCGCCCATGCCGCGGCCTCCGCCGCCGCCGCTCCGCCCGCGCCCCTCCCCCCGAGAATGGCTCCGGAGGCGCACGCCGCCGCCGCCTCGATCGGCGCGCGCACCAGCGACAGCAGCGCCGCAAGCGCGCCGCTCCACACCCCTTCCCCTTCTCCTTCCCCTTCCCCGCCCCCCTCGCCCAACGCGCTCTCGTCCGCCACCCGCGCGCTCCGCCGGCCCCGCCGCCGCGCCACGGAGGAGATCAGCCGCCACATGGCCTCGTCGCCGAACAGGATCCGCGTGGAGAGTCCTCCGCGCGCGCGCGCGCATGTCGCGCTTGTTCTCTCTCTGGCTCTCTTTCTCTCTCTTATATAATAGAGCGTAGTTACCTATAAGATGATAAGGAGGAATTTGGAAATTTGGGAAGGGGGTTAGGTTAATAAGGAAGGTGGGGGCAGTTTGGCACTTGCCAGCTTAATTTTTTTTTATTTTTATTTCTTTTAAAAAAAAAAAGAAAAAATAAATAAAAAGGGAGAGCCGACTTGGTCATGTAAGTGTTGGGGGAATTTTGTGTGTTTAGCAGGAAGGGAGAAATTCTTACAACTGCTTACGTGGCATTAATCAATCCAATTTAAATACTAGTAGTAGTAGTGTGTATATATATATATATATATATATATATATATATACACACGTCACGTACAGTTCTACTATGAATGCTTTTATAAAGGCATATATAAGAAAAATCTAAAACAGAACAAGAAGATGTAAATAAACTAAACGCACATTGTATATATAACAGTGGAGGTAGCATCTACTAGTGGATTCGATAAGGACTGGGACTGATTCAATCGGGTGTTTTTAAAACATTAGCTTTATCGCGTCCTGCGCATTAACTAGTATTCTTTAGTGGACAGAGCCAAAGGCAATTTACATCCATCCATCACTAACCACCATTAACCAGGCAGCGCAGCGATCGATTAATAAAGAATATCTGATGAATAATGAGATGCACTTCCAAAGTTATCTCCATCCAACTAAACAATGGGTAAGTGGGGATACCTCACTTTACCAAAAAAAAAAAAAAAGATGTTTTTGAGGGGGGGACCTTCTGCTTCTTAATTTTCTTTTTCCCTTTTCTGGACCGAACACGTTTTGCTTAGCTCGAATCTTTGCCGACTTTGAACCAACTACATCTACTATTTGCTACTTTATATATATATTTTGTGTCCGCAATAGTTGCTTCTCCAATCAGATTCCATCTTAAGACAAGAATTATTATCATTTATTAATCTCGACAGAGAATAGATCTTCTAAATATATAAATCATATCTAATGAAACTGATGATCGTCCATCGGAATGTCTAATCGTCGAAAACAATTTCAAATAACTTTGAATCTCTCCATTAATTGATCATCTTCAGGATTTGTTATGGTTTCATATATATGTGGGTTTACCAGTCACCACTACATTCCAGCAGCCCAGTGTAAGTGTTCTTATGAGAAGTCCTATTTTATTTTCTTTATTTATTAAAATGCTCCCAAGCTTTAATTGTACTCGGAGGAATCTTATTTACCTTCATTAGTGAATAAGTGCGTGATAAGAACTAATGGCTGGGATTAGCAGTAACTAAAAGCCAAAAACACTACTTTTCAATGGCCAATGAGATGACGCCAAGCTTAGATGTAATCAATCATCTTATGCCTCACCTTATTCTGCTTCTTACAACCACACTTTACAACAGAGTATAACCAAAATTAGTAACTTTGGATGCGGTGCCTTTCGAATGAGCCTAATCGCTTTCAAAGTGGAAACCTCTACAATTGCACTACTTTTTTTTTGGTGAATCTTTTCTGTGTGTACTTTTCAAAAGGATAGTAGTAATCCACTTAAATGTAATCCGAATCAACGAGAGAATAGACATGCATAGAGTGAGAAAAAAGATGATACATTAATGATGCACTTCTTTTACTAGCAAAAAAAGTTGTTCTTAGTATGTGACAACTGTCTTAACACGTGTTCCCCCCCCTTCTTATTCTTCATTATTCCTTCTCAGCACTAATCGAAAGAGAAGATCCAAGCAATTAAACCCAGGAAGAGTGAGTGTGAAGTACTGTTTAAATTGAAGGATGTATTTTTCATCAATCAATAGCCCCCCTTTAATGATTTCTTGTGGAAAGGATGGCGAAAGATAAGACTCTTGTTACGAGAGGAGCCATATTCTTCTGAGCCAATCATCTTTCTATGAATAACTCATGATTTGTCTCTATTTATTATATGTTGTCTATTATCAATCATCAGTCAAGTAAACTAATTTTATTCATTTGAAGTAAGATTACCTCAAATATGATCCCCTCAAGTGCTGCTGCTGAAATACGTCTAGAGCCCAGATGGATTGTAAACCGTGACGTCCGGAATGCACCAAAACAGACCGTCCAACCCCTGAATTAAAATCAAAGTGAACCATTACATAACTATGTAATCGAGTCATAGAGATCCTAAAATCATAATATGAACAATTAGACATCATCTATTTAATCATAGAAATCCCAAATCATTTATTTGTACATGCTTTCTCCAGTATCTGTGAAGCTGATTGTTTTGGCGTCTATGTTGCTAGAACCAGCTTTAGTTTGATTGAGCTATTGTGATCTTGTGGGCTTAATTGAAGACCTAATCAAAATGATTACTTCAGAAGAAAGAAGCACAAGATTCTCCAGAGTTTTCTACGAGTAAGGGGACCGATGATGATGTAGAAAAAAATATTTGTAAGTTGCTAAATATAGATAATACAAGTTGCTAAATATGTACTAATTATGCCATTTTAAATATCTATTGTGCTCTTTTCATGCTTGTCTCTTTCTACACTTCATTGCCTATAAAGAGAAGAGATAGGATGCATCTACCCAAACGGCTGCAGACCCTACGGTTTTTTGAACCACTGCAATAAATCCTCAGAAGGTACTAACAGTCAAATAAAACAAGTAATGCATTTAGAATATAATAATCAGAAAGCTAAATAACCTCATGTGGGAATTTTCACTACTTAATTGTTTTTTACATGCCACCAGAGCACATAGTCATGGAGTATGCCATAAGTAAGTGTTGGGCTTATAGAGCTAGTAATTATCTAGAGATCATCATGTTAGAGTAACTATTCCCCAGACTAGGTCTATACACAACTGAAGCAGAAAGACACTCCTATTGGTTGTTGAGAAATCTATACAGGTGAGAAAAGAATTATTTAGGGATATGTGCTGAAATTTTACCGGCGAGCAGGACGAAAGAACGGTGCACAGATGTATAGATGCACGGGGGATGGACAATACATAGTTTTCATCAAATAATTTAATCCAAACAAATTGAAAGCGTGGACAATAATATTAAATCTTTCAGTAATGGAGTACTAATCCCCAAACTAGCTCCTTGAGATTTCACCTTCAAATGACAATTTCTCCTCGAGTGCATGTTAAGCTAAAGATAGGACGAAACCAATTCTTGTACTCCAAACATCTGGAAAAGGACAGAGGAAGAGTGGACCCCTAAACCCCTTAGATTAAAGTGGCTCGTCGTATCATTATTTGTCAAACACTGACTCTCCCAGTATTCACTCCTATGTTTTGAACCTTCCACTGTTTCTACTTTTCAATTCAGCAGCTTCTCATGCAGAGATTAACACATACAACATACTTCTCTTCCCTCCCATCCCCTCAGCATTATAAAGCTGTTTTACTAACAATCCATGGGCTCCTTCAAAACAACCAAAAGATAGCAAATTAAGCACTTCCTCCAAAAGCTTGATCTCTCTATAGCTCTACAAATAGGCAATGCATATATATACCAACACCATACCTACAACAAAACCCACATCATATTCAAAACTCAACAAGCTTTTCACAATGGATGACCCAAAAGCTCCCCTCCTACCCATTAGAAGCCCTCCCCAAGTCCCCAACCACTTAACATTCACGCCATTTTTGAACACCAACTATCTATTCATCCTAGTTGGCCCCTTTACGCGCATGTGCGTATATCTCTTTGTAGAACTTGATGGGAATCATTCAAGAAAGAACATGGTGGCTGTTCTCTCATGGGTGTTCTTATGGTGGATCACTGAGGCAGTGCCGATGCCGATTTCCTCGATGTCTCCTCTGTTCCTTTTCCCCATCTTTGGGATCGCCTCCTCCGATGAAGTTGTAAGGTTGTACATGTATGATGTCATCTCCCTCATGCTAGGTAGCTTTATACTTGCATTGGCTGTTGAACAATACAATATTCATCGTCGACTAGCCTTGAATGTAAGTTCAAGCTCAACTTCTATTGTCTTTTGGGTTATCAAATGACACAAAAAAAGCAAAGGCATTATCCAACTACAGATAATTGTAGGAAACAATATTAACCTCTAATATTTTTTCCCCTAAGAGTCCATTATCAGGACTCAAAACTTATGACCATATAATTATGCATTTCAAACCAAAGTATAACATAATTGTCATTGAACAAGCAAAAGTAAAACCATAATTGTAATATAGCTTGCATAAATGTAACTAGTAATGACTACATAATCAAATATAGTTAAATCAAGCAACAATAACGTGAAGTTTATAGTAAATATTACTTATGAGACCATACCGTGGGCTGGTAACATTGCTCTTCTGTGGTGATCCACTGAACCCACCATTCCTGCTCCTAGGGATCTGTGCCACAACCGCACTCATCAGCATGTGGATGCAGAACACAGCCGCCGCAGTGATGATGATGCCGGTTGTGACCGGCATACTGCAGTGGCTCCCGGCAGCCCAACAACGCGGCGAGCCGGCTGATTGGGCTCAGCCCGAGGTGGTCCGTTTCCGTAAGGCTGTGGTGCTGGGTGTGATTTACTACACATACTGGTCGGCATGTGGGGGAGCTTGTTCCCCGAGGAAGCACCCATCGGCTTCAGCACCTGGTTTCTTTTTGGTTACCCATTGGCTGTGATGATATTCTTTGCTCTGTGGGGTTTGCTTTGTATCTGCTTTATCTCAAATAGTTCAGGAAGGGTGCTCTCTACTTACTTGGACAAAAGCAGCCTGAAAAGGGAAAAAGAGCTTCTTGGTGAGCAACATAGTCGACTCCTATTGATTAATGAAATGTTAACTCAAGTACTACATAACTAAGATAATTGACATATATTGCTAAGAGAATTAACAAATGTGAGCCTGCATGCATATGTTGCTATAGAATTCGAACTTTCATACATGCTCTTGTACTTACAAAACAATGTCTCTTTCCAGAAAATCTTTTCTAATGACCACCTAACTTAAGATAAAGAAATTTTAAAAGAATCTGCACTTTCAGGGAGTGCCTACGAAAATTCAGATATCACAGGGGGTATACAAGTAAAATAACTATTTCACAGCCATATATATGTCAAAATCTCCATGATTAAGTACCTATATATTTTGCAGAATTCTTGTGTCTGCAATTAATTAGTCTGTATGTCTTATAACAGGTCCAATGGATTTTGCAGAAAAGATGATATTGGCAGTGTTTTCAGTATGTCTCAAAAACACTTTCAGTTTTTAACATTATATGCATTGAGTGAATTATATACAGACGCATTAGCAACTCCCTGTTTTATTAATTGATCTATGCAGATTCTTGTAGTTTTATGGATGACAAGAAGCATAAATTCCAGGGTGGGGTTCTCTATTTCATGGACAAGTTGGTGACGGACCTGTTAGTGTAAGTATAATAAGTTAAACCCAAAATCTAATTACCATATTAACATAATTTTAACTTTACCAAAATAAAAAAAAATAAACCTAAAAAGGAGGTTAAATACCTTTTTCTCTTCTTGTGCTGCAGGTGATGATGGCAACCCTGTTATTTATAATCCCAAACAAAAAGCAAGAAGGAGAGAAGCTAATGGATTGGAACAAATGCAAGAAGATTCCGTGGGGTGTGATTTTGCTTCTAGGTGCAGGCATTTCAATAGCTGACGGAGTAAAATCAAGTGGCTTAGCCAACATGCTCTCTAAAAGCCTCAGCTTTTTGAAAGCAGCTCCACCATTAGTAATCACTCCCTTAGTTTGCCTTATAAGTAGCACAATTACAGAGTTCACATCAAACAATGCCGCAGCCACTTTGGTTATACCTCTTCTCATTGAACTGGCTAAGTCCATGAAGATCCATCCTCTCCTACTTATGGTTCCTGGAGCTATTGGTGCACAGTTTGCGTTCTTACTACCGACGGGAACGCCTTCAAACATAGTCGGGTTCACGACAGGTCACATCACAATCAACGACATGGTTAAGATTGGGCTGCCGCTGAAGATTGACAGACTTGGTGTTTTTTCGATCTTGATGCCCACTTTAGGTGAGAAAATTTTGAATATTCTCTGACTTTATATCGAGCAGTTAGATACTTAGTTTCCAGTTTTGGTAATGCAAACCCTTTTTATTTGTCCTATTGTGTGCAGGCGCGCTCGTTTTCAGGACTACATAATGCTAGCACCAGCTCCGAATTGCACATAGTAATGAAGAGTAACAGATTGATTTGGTTCTCGCAGTTGAATTTTGATTTTTAAAATAAAAGGGTAGTTTAATGGTCTGGAAGCATGTATATATTTGTCTCTTCAGCCTAATATACATAAACTCTTCTGTATACTAAGGTTTCATTTATGAGTCCCTACTGTTAATACTTGAATTTTCCTCTTTTTTTGTCCGCAAATAGTTTTCTTTTCCTTTGCTCCCCTTGTTTTATTCCTTATGTGTTGAGGAGTTGAGGGCGGGCAAGGAGTCCCACAAGGTGGATAAGTTACAAAGCCACAAACTCAAAACTCTAATCAGATTTGGGCAGCACATTATCTGCAGCCTCATGTTTCAATATAACTGCCTAAATAACACTAAAACACAGTAAAACAATTTATTCAGAACATAAACTCATAGCATGGGCATATACAGAAGATTGGAGGAACAAAAAAACCTTCAAGGGTCATAGAAATCAGAAAGAAACAACTTCAACTCCTAAATTTCACTACGCATAACTCCATAACACCGTCTATTCTAATAAATGTGACAATGTTGAGAAAACAATGGCTCCATCCAGAAAAAGAATGTAGGGAGAATCTCCCGCTCACAAATTATTCAAAAACAAAATTCTATCGGATTTTTCATCACCATCTAAGTGAAAACGATAAGTTACTATCATACCCAAGTTAAGCCCCTCCAGAACCGTACTTCTTCCCGAAGACAATCAGCTGCAACTTGTCATAACCAGCAAGCACGCCTGCACCAGCTACTGCACGAAGAATGTTCGCGCCGGCGCCCTTGAACAAGGATTTGGCTCCTTCATTCTTAAGGATCTGAGAGAAAGCATCAAGAGAGCTCTTGTACTTTACTGCTTCTCCAGATGTCATCATCATCCTCCTTCGGACAGTATCAATGGGATACGATGCCAGTCCCGCGCCATTGGTGATTAACCAACCAAGTGCAAAGCTTGCAAAGAAACTATCCTGCAAATTCCCAGCAAGAAAATAAACAAAGCCACTGAGTCACATTTGAGCATCATAAATGTGTCGATACTAGGTAAAAGCTTAACATGTAGTTAGGTAAAAGTTCAACATGTACTTATAAATATTTTACAGGTGGACAACAAAGAATTAAGGTAAAAACATAAGGAGTAAAGCTGCCACCGCCACGCCCTCTTCCAACAATGAGTGACACTGATTTAATCCAGTCAAAAGAAACCAATGGAACATACCTGTAGCTTCCCAGTAAGGACAACTGGCTTCAATGAATCATACATTCCAAAGTAAAGGCCGCGATAGACTATGATGCCAACACAAGAAATGTTGAATCCACGGTAAAGGCCAGCAATGCCATCGGATTGGAGGGTTTTCTGGTAGACATCAATAAGGCCATTGAATTGCCTCCCCCCTCCTCCTTTTTTTGCCGCCTTTGCATCGTTGGCCAAACGAGTCCTTGCATAATCAAGAGAGTATACAAAGAAGAGTGAAGATGCGCCGGCAGCACCACCCGAAGCGAGGTTTCCCGCGAACCACTTCCAGTATCCATCTTTGTCTTTCTTGAAATTGAACATCCTCTTAAAGTAATCCTTGAATGCAAAGTTCAGTGCCTGAAATGCAGGACAAATTGATGTTAAGTAAAACAGTGGAGATATCATAACTATCCGGAAAATGGCAAATCCAAAGAGAATATTCTTCAGGAGAACTAACCAAATGGAAAGTGTAATCATAAAATTTGTTCAAAATAATATAGCCTTTGCAACTTCAATTAATACATTAATTTGGATTGTTAAGCCAGTTTGTACAGCACTAATTGACAATCCAATGCATATCTAGAATTTCACGCATACAATTAAATCAAATGAGTACCTTATATAGTCTACAAACATAAACCACATAAAAAACTGCAGTACCAGATTAGCCCTCAATTTTAGATTAAATGGCAAACGTGCGTACAAACTAGATCTAATAGAACCTAGTACCTACTCAATAGTCAGACATAAGATAGAATAGCGCTAGCCAATTTGTAAGTAACAAAAGCACAGAAAATTCTGATTACCTAATTTTCAAAGTCAATCAATGTAAAAGACGATCAGACTAGGAAAATATGACCACTCGATTTGGCAATGTAGCCCAGGCTTGTTATTTTCTTTCACAACCCACAAGAAGAATAGCTTGAAGAAACTGATTTAGTCCTATTATTGCATCCATCTCTGAAATAATTACCATCCCTCACTTTATCCCTAAATCCATCAGTCATCCGAATAATTATAGTTGCTGCTGAAATATATAAGATGCCCGGTAATATATAAACAAGTCCAACCTATTAAAAAAGCATTGACGCCGAAAGGAAGAAGCATGGACTAAATTAAATTCTGCGTTATGTAATGACATACGATCCAACTCAAGCACAGTTAATCTTTGTTGCAAAGCAGGATGTATTCATCCTTTTGGAAACCGATAGAGAGTAAAAGTTACCTGAGTAGGGAAATAGCGAATGACATTTGCAGTGTTCCCCCTCCATAGCGCAGCAAAACCTTCATCCTTGATAGTTCTAGCAAAGCAGTCACCGATACCCTTGTATGGTTGAGAGAGTCTGCCAGTCTTGATCATCTCATCCTGGTTCTGTATCAGCAGCTTCACGCGCTCAATGGGAGCAGCTGCAGTTTTGGAGACTGCGGCAGAAACTCCGCCCATAAGGAAATCAATTGCAAAGTTGGTGAACCCTTTCTCAGAAGGCGCGTGGGCAAAAACTGGTGAGGTAGTTGCCGCCATTGGCATGTTTAAGCTACTACTTGTTATCGGAAACAAAGGATTCCGCAGACCCTCATTCATATAGTTTCCTTTTGTGAAGCACCACTCATATGGAGATTGAGTAGACAAGCTGCTGTTACGAGGCTGTAGTGCAGGGGAAAAGCTGGGGCTGATTTGCAACTGTCCAGCAACCTTCTGAATAACAGTTGGGTGGTTAACTTGATCCGCCATGTCTTCCTAATGAAATCTCCTACATCCAACAGCAAACAGTCAGATTAGCAAATGTTCTAATTTCATAATCTTCCAAAAACGATCATAAATAAAATTATTTGAGATACAATGGAAAAGCAGTAGTAAGAAGAGAAGTGCAGATTTGCTGAGGTTGTATATTCCAAATAATCGAATTTTGGGATTGAAAACAACAGAGAACCTAAGACGTAATCCTACTTTTACCCCTCGATGTGATGCTCGACAAATAGGAAAGATGGATTTTAAAAAAAAGTGCAATGCTAGATCTACAATCACTATTTATTTTGTTATAATTTACAATATGTCCATTTAAAGCCAATATTTTTTACATCGATCTTATTTTTTTAAAATACTAAAATTTAGAGAAAAAACATTTTATATAAATTTTAGGGGATAAAATTTTAACCCTCGCATGGAGGTTGTATCTTGCAATTCTTTTTGAAGTGGATACTTAGCAGTTCTTTTTTTTAAAAAAAAACTAATTCAAGAAAAGCGTCCCCATCACTCGGGATTCTACGACCTAAGATTCATCTTAGGAATAGAAAAAATGAAGTGTAATCAAAACCTTCAAAAAAAACAAAAAAAAAAAATGCAACAAAATTGACCGCGATTATGTAACAAAAATCTAAAAAAAAGAGTGAAATAGTAGTGAGATGTTGGATCCAACATCAGGAAATAAGAATTATATCACCGGATCCAGAGCGAAAATTTAGTACGATACAAGAAACTCGATGCTCGACGACTTCAACGCATCCTTAGGATCCACATAGTAGATCTCAACAAATACCTAAAGAAAAAGAACATATAGGAACCAGTCTCTCAAACAAATTTTTAAAAAAACCTCGGACATCTAACAATCGAAAACTTGACAATACTATTCCCAAAAAAAAAAAAATGACACGCGATAATTGCGAGAACATCTACAGATCACGAAACTTAGAAAAAAATTGGGTACACGATCGATCCGAGGAGATAAAATGGCGAAGAAACTTGAAGAGATTATTCAAAAATAATTACAAAAAAAAAAAAAAAAAAAAAAGGAGACTAGAGGAGAAAGAGATGATACAGGATATTACCTTTCTCCTTCTCTCTCCCTTCGCCACTCTCGCTTATAAAAGAGAGAAAGAGCGAAGGAGGCGTATGCGGACGAACAGTTCGATTTTGGAAAGGTTGTGCCACCCCATTTTAGAAAAGCTACGGGGTGCCCCGCATAGTAACTTCTATGCGAGATGATGCGAAGCGATTCCCTTTGATGCGCTTGGAATTTGTGACCGTTGGATCTCATCTAGCCAACAGATTGGACAGCTAGGATTAAAAGTAAGTGGCGGTGGGCCAATGAAGTTAGTTAGCTCTTAGCTGGGCCCAGTCCAACTCCGGTTCGGATTCGGGCAGTGTGATCAGCTGTTTGCTCCGAAACAGCAAACAGCGTAGGATTGCAGTAGATTGGCTCTACGTATCAAAAGTGGTCTGGGTCCCACTACGGCGGTCCAATGGTATTGAAGAAAGAGATTACGTAGAGCGGAGGACGAGAAATATACTTCTCGGGTAATTGGGATTTGAGCAGTGGATCCGGGAATTTGGCGGAATCGGCGTGGTCGCATGGGAATGGGCATAAGTTAGAAACAGTATAGGGGATTGGAGGCGCAGGTTTTTATGCGGGGTTCCGCGGAATTTTCCCTATACGGGTGCCAACATTGAAAATAATGGGCCGTATATAGGCCCATAATAGGTCCAATCGTAGAGTGCTAAAACATTGAGCTATTTCCATTTCCTCAATTCCTCCTCTCAGTTATTAAAAATAATAATAATAATAATATTCGGTTCGTCTCCTTCGGACCCTGCTGCGGCTCCCAGTTGGAGAAAGAGGTGAACGCGAACGCCTCTCAGATGTTTGATGAAATGCCCATAAAAGAGTTTTTCGTTAATCGATTAATCCATGGCGTTCTAACTCATATGTTTGAATGCTTCATATGATATTACTGCTTTTTTTTTTTTTTTTTTTTTTTTTCCTCAGCTATATTCTGAGTATTCATTTAGCTCACAATTTATTTGTTTTAGTAGAAGTAGAAAAAAAAAAAAAAAAAAAAAAAAAAAAAGAGACCATGCTTGGAAGTAAATAGTCCAACTCCAAAGTTAATCCAGTACAATAGCAAACGTAGGATTGGTTAATGGGTTTGGAGTTTGGAGTATTAGGGTTCCTGCTAGCTCTCACTGGATAAACAATTTGATTGATGTGAACAATTAGGGCTGAGAGAGGTTGTAATCCCTTTGTTCTATTTGTAATTTACTCTTCCTTGTAGCAAGTTGTGGTGATTATGTTTAATTTGCCCTAATTTGTCGAATTAAAACGGTACGATTTTGTTTGCTGTGCCCTTTAAGCTAAATCGTTCTCAGATATTGGATGTAGGTCAGTTTGGATTTGTGATTATAGTCTGGGAATAAAACCAAGTAGGTATTTTGTCTCTTTTGTAGGAGCTTTTTGTGATGATTTCTCAATGGAAGAGCCATCTAAGGATGGTCCTGAAGCCGTTCCAGATGTTGGGTCGCCCAGTCATCAAAACAGGCAACTTGAAACTCCTGAGGATTCAGTAATTCACTCATCTACTCCTAAAGAATGGGTGGATGCTTTTGCTGATGAAAGAAATGAATTTGATAGAACACCAGGGCAGGATGATCTTCCAGGCAGAGAAGGACCAGAATCCGTTGCCCGAGATGGGCCTGAGCCCCATCCTGCAAAAGGGCCAGAGCCTGTTACGAGGAAGGGTAAAAGAGCTATTGCTTTGAAGGCGCATGAGCCCGTTCAGGTCGTAGAAGAAGGATACGAGGGCGAGCCTAGGTTAGGAATGGCCTTCAGATCCCCTGAAGAAGCTTTTAGATATTACGACCGTTATGCTCACCACGCTGGATTTGGAATAAAGATATTCTCCTCGCGGTACCTTAAAGACGGGAATTGTCGGTATCTTATGCTCTCCTGTAATAAGGATGGTGATGTTAAATATAAGATGGACTACCATATGACTAAAGATGCATTCAAAACGAATTGTATGGCAAGGATTGGAATGATGAGGAGGAATGATGGATTGCTTCACGTTACCAAACTTACTAGTGAACATAACCATCCCCTTACCCCTGGTAAAGCCAAGTCTTTCCAGTCGAGGAAGAGGAAACAATATCTTGGAGATAAAGAAGGCATTGAATTGCCAATAGAGGAATACGCGCAGAATAGTAAAGAAAGTGGAGAAAGGATATGCAATTTAAAGCTCATGGGGAGAGATCGGGCAGCAATACAAGAGTTCTTTGTTGAGATGCAAACCAAGAACAGTTACTTCTTCCAATCTATTGATTTAGATGAAGAAGGCCGTATAAAGAATGTATTCTGGGCTGATGGAATATCGAGAAAAGCTTATCAATTCTTCAATGATGTGGTTTTATTTGATTCAACCTTTTTAATTGATAAGTTCGATGTTCCTCTTGTCTCCATTCTTGGAGTAAACCACCATGGACAGTTTGTTTTACTTGGTTGCGGTTTAATTTCAGAAGATACAAGTGACACATACACTTGGCTCTTCAAGACTTGGTTGTCATGTATGAACGGAAATCCTCCAACGGCAATAATTACTGACCGAAGTGAAGGGATCCAAGAAGCCATCATTAAGGTTTTTCCAAGGTCTCGCCATCGCCAGTGTCTGTGGCATATAATAAAAAGAGTACAAAATAACTTACAAGAACTTGCAAATTATGAAGAAATCAAGGAGTCTTTGGAAAAGGTGTTGTATGATTCTCTGAGGCCCCACGAGTTCGAAGAAGAGTGGCAAAACGTGACTCTGAGGTTTGGACTTGAAGAAGATGAATGGATAAGGTCCTTGTATGAAGATCGAAGAATTTGGTCTCCTGTTTTTGTTAAAGATTCATTTTGGGCCGGAATGTCGATAACTATACGTGGTGAATGCATGAAGTCCTTTTTTGATGAGCATGTTCACCAGAAGACTACTTTACAAGAGTTTCTTAATAATTATAAAATAATAATGCAGAGTAAGCACGACGAGGAAGTTCAGGCCGATTATGACTCTTTGCATAGAACCCCTCAATTAGTAACGCAATTTTACATGGAGCAGCAGTTATGCAAGGTCTACACGATAGAAATGTTTAAAACATTCCAAGATGAGATCAAGGCTTTGACCTATTGCACCCCTTCGCTGGTAAAAGTTGATGGATTAGTATCCTTCTTTGAGGTAATAGACCATACAAGAGTGAAAGATGGTTTAGCCTTAGAGCAAAAGATCTACGAGGTTCTTTACAGTGAAAATGAGTTTGAATTTAGCTGTATTTGTGGCTATTTTCAGTTCAAGGGTATTTTATGTAGGCATGTGCTCTCGGTGCTAAATTATCAAGGTGTGGTTGAAATTCCATCTAAGTACATTGTTGAACGGTGGAAAAAGGACTTCAAGCAGATTAATCCGATTAAGCACTTTCCTAATGAGGTGGTGGCTGACGGGTTGGTAGAACAACACGAAAATTTCCGCAACCAGTGCCTGAAACTTGCTGAGATTGGGATGATATACAATGGAAGATTCAAATGCGCAGTTAAAGTAGTCAATGAGGCAGTACACAAACTGCTTTCTGATGAGGCCGTTTGTAATGAGGCACAAACTGAAGCTGCTTCTCCTGAAGATGGGATGAACTGCCATGTGGTTAGTTTCTCTTTGAATGAAAATAGGAATGTGGATAGCGAAACTGTTGGACCATTAAGGAGGCAGATTTTGAATCATCCCCGGTTTCAGTTTTTCCAGGATAGGGTATGAATGTTTACCAATATTTCAAGTTGTGTTGAGATATATCATTTCATTTAATTAAACATTACATACTTGGAGAATTATATGCAACAGGTTCAGACTGATCAGCCGACTCCTAGCTATCGATCAGGGGCAGAGTGGGGCTTCCAACAATATTTTCATGTATGTCATACTTTTTCGCTACCCATTTTCTGAGCTGGCGGAGGGGGCTTTTACCACTATTGATTGTATATTGATTTTGTTTGGTTGCTCAACTCGTTTACGCAGGATACTCATTTACCAGGGGCAACTCCTGATCCAAGGTCTTGGTAGAAGTCGTTACATTGTTAGGTAATTCTACTGTACATGCTGTGGATAAGTCGGATTAAACCGTGCATAGCATGGAAGAATTCGGTAAAAGGTTTGCTGCATTTAAGCTTATAATTCTTTTTTTTCTGGGGCTAAATCCAATATTGTATTTGCTGTATATTACTGTCAGATTGCCTCTTTGGTCTTTTCCAGTTCATGAAAGATGGTTATTAACTAAGTTTTTATGAAAAGCACACCAGTAACAAATTGTGAAATGATAAGCTATTGATTGGTGACATAATCTCTTGGAAGGCAAATGCCAATAACTCTGATCTCTTTTTTTGAGAAAATTAGCTCTGATCTTTTCATATGTGTTGTGAGAACTCTTTGCCAACCATTCTAGTGTATGTATGCTTATGTTTGTTTGTGATTATTGTGAACCTTAATAATTTGCTTGACTTGTGTATATATACTTTAACTATCAAATGTGTACTAGCTAGTTTGGAAGTTTAGAAACAGAGTCATTTTTCACGATGGCAGATAAATCTTTCGAGATCGTTAACAAAGCAGGAGAATGGTCAGCAAGTTGTTAAATTGCCTGATGATGTGGCTTCATTTCTGCTACTTTGTTGTCAATTTTTTTGTTTCCTCTGTTATCACTGCTCTATCCAATATTTATGTTAATACATCATGCGATATCATATTCCAAGTTCAATGGTTCAAAATTTTTTATCAATAAAAAACATATAGAACTTTCCTGATTTATGTTTTGATTTTATTACATAATCTTTTGTAAAATATATTAGCGCATTCAAATTTTAAATTTTAAAGTTAAAGTATTGATAACTCATTTAATTAAAAATTAATCGAATTAAAACGTTGGATAAAATTAAAATTTTAAAAAATTGAATGGTCGATTAAAATGATTCATTATTCAGATAAACAGTGAAAGGTTTTTTTAAAAAAAAAATTGGACACATGAAACCATAAGGATAATTGTAGCTTCACGTATTTGATACGTTCTCCCTCCTGAGGTCATTAATATTGTCAAATATATCATCGTATTATCGGGTCCTAAATATTTTGTGGTGGTGCACTTTTCCCTACGTGTCTTGATGCATTCCATGCTGCGAATGGCACATATGTTTGAGATATAGTTTTGCCGCAAATTTAAATTGCATTACTGGGTCCTCAACATTTAGCCAAACTTTACATCTGATCTTGTACTTGTAAGTTGACTAGCCACATCAGAAATTCTTGTGTTAGAAATTCTATCTAACCATTTAGCCTAAGGCTCTGTTTGAAAAGTGGAACTAGAAGGATAAGAAGTTATCCCCCTAATTATATAGACAGTATTTGGTATTGGGTATAAAGGGGATAAGGGTTATTCCCCTTTTATATTCAAACACTAATTTTGGATGGGGGACGGCTGCTCCCTTCATACCAGATTATTTTGGTATAAGGCTGGTTGCTTATTTTATTTTATTTTTTTTTAAATTAAATTTTTTTAAATTATAAAATATTTAAATTTATAAAATTTAATTTAATTTTTTTTTTTTCCTTTAAGGCCAAGGCAAATAAGTATTTTTTAAATTTGTAAGTAATAATTATTTAATTTGGACTAAATTCAATTTGCCCGCCAATCATCTGTCTATCTCGTTATGTTGGAGGAGAATTTACTCGCAGTAGGAATTTCCCAGTCGTGTCGAACTAGTGTGCTCTTCTCAGATGCTCCAAGACGGAAATTCACCAATACCACGGACTAGATTCAAGTGGGCCCCACCTGAATCTCCCTCCGTCCACCTCCTCCTTTTGAGGCGACCACTCCCCTACCTCCTCCTCCTCCTCATCCTCCTCCGCCCCTTTAATGGAGTCTCTCGCCGCATCTCCTCTCCCCACCATTCCAAAACGCTCGCCGACGATCCCCACAACCCACCCGTTCCCCGCTTGTAAAGTTCCCCTCATTCGTTCGGAGAAGAAGCAGAGATCGAGATCGAGATCGGGATTGGCAGCGGCCGGAGCCGTCGGATCGGGATCTGATGGATCGGACAAGGGCCCCGCGCGGTTGCTGGAGAGGACGGCGTTGGGCTTCGCGGCGGCGGCCGCAGCTGCGATGATATCGGTGGGCGGCGGTGAGCCTCCGGCTCGCGCGGAGTCCCTCACCGTCGCCTTCCCTGTTTCCAGAGCGCGTGAGGTATAGTTCAAGCTCCTACACAGCTTGAGAAAGTTCAGATTACTTTGATAATTTTGTGCTACGTGTTTGTTATAGTACTAATGAAAGAAACACAGGCAGGGGTTATCTTGTTTGAATGCAAAATATAAATTCCAAATCTTTTCTAATTTCAAGTCTTTTCGGTTAATAGCTTCAGAGAAAAACGGTTGTTTTACACATCTTTGATCGCGGGCTTCACTTCTGGTTAGAATTTAGGGATTAATTGCTTGTCAGTCTAGCTTGCGGAGCTATTTTTCTGCTCAAGAGGGGAAAGACGGAGTTGCTGCGAACAAATAAATCTAGAGCTTTTGACCCGAGCAGGATGATGAAAATGAGCTTGCAACCAAAAGCAGAAGCCCCATCAAGAGGGATTCTGTTTCTCTCTTCATCGAGAAATTGTCAGCGGGATTCGAATGAAAAGGTCGTTCAAGCTTCTTCAAATAGCGCTAGTCGAAATGGAACTTTTGTTGAAGCTCCATTAAGGCCAAGCAGGTTCTAAAAAAGATGGATATAAGCCTTTTCTTTGTAAAAGAACGAGCAAGAGATTCTGCTAATTTAACATTATTTGGGCAAACAGGCTGCAGATTAGAAGTTCCAAATTATTCTGCATCACGAGATTCAAATTTGTGGCTTTCTAGTTCTAAGTTGGATATTCCATACGCCAGGTGAATAGAGTGCAGAGAACTCTGGTTGAGGCTTGGGGCTTAATCCGTGAGACCTTTATCGATCCCACTTTCAACCATCAAGGTATCAGGTTTTTCTTCAATTCTCAGTAACAAGTTGTTAATTGTTATACATCTTTTTCAAAAGAAAAAAGGAAAAGAAAAGAGAATTTATATATACATCTATATATTTATTCATGTGATATAGGTGTTAGTATAGGTGTTAGTATAGTCCTCTATCTTAGTGCTGTGTGTGTTTTTTTTTAAAAGGCCATTTATGTCACTGTTATTCATTATAGTTGGTGCCATAAAGTTGTACCAACTGAGTCTCCTTTACAAAATGTCTGTAGACTGGGACTTGAAGCTTCAGCAAACTATGGTGGAAATGTTTCCGTTAAAATCAGCAGATGTAGCATACAGTAAAATCAGCGGAATGCTTGCGACTCTTGGTGATCCATTTACCAGAATTATTAGTCCAAAGGTATGCTATGCTTGGGCAATGAATGATGCGGTTCTATACTTCTAGCTATGTGAATCTATTTCTGATGTTGAACACATTAGTAGTATTTTACAGTTTAGTACTGAGGTTTCTTTTTTTTTGTGTTTTCACTTACTACATTCACCTGATTTCTTGATTTGACATAGTTATTTGAATTGCCAACTATTCTGTACACGCAGGAGTATCAAAGTTTCAGAATTGGAAATGATGGAAATTTGCAAGGAGTAGGTCTCTTTATAAATTCTGAACCCAGTACCGGGCACTTGGTTAGTGATATTCTTTCACAACTTTGATGTTTTCTGTTTGTATCTTCTTTGAAAAACATTTTGTGACTATTGTAATGGAGTAGGCATCCAACCTTTAATCTTTATTTATTTGTAAGATCAATCGTCTAATATTCGTACCATCCACGTTTGGCTGATGAGGCTTGATTGACATTATTGAATGCCTAATTGAAATATATATATATATATATATATATATATATATATATATATATATATATATATATATATATATATATTCGACAAAAACATCTGTTTTACTGTGCATAAATGTCGCTGATGTTGCAGGTTGTTTTGTCTTGTGTTGAGGGGAGCCCAGCTGATCGAGCTGGCATACATGAAGGTGATGAACTCATTGAGATTGATGGTATGTTTATTTATGTACATATGGATTATGATTGTGAGTGCTATCATCCAATGTTATTGATTCGAAGAAGTACGAGATGCATTTTTAGTACGAATACTCTTTCCATATTTCCAATTTTGCTTTTATAGCTATTAAATTAAGTCCATAATATGAGAGATTTCAGGAAAGACATATGATCATCATATAATTTGTTTTATATACACACTAAAGTGTTGTTTCTCTGCCCATTCAGCGTCACCACCGTTGTCAAAATGAACTTCACTAATGGCAAATTGTCTATTGATCCATAATTTTACATGGAAAGTGATTGAGCGAAAAAAAAAAAAAAAATCCTATTCCAGCTGCTGACATTAGCTTTCTTGTATATTTTCAGGAGAGAATGTTGCCGGAATAGATGGAGAAGCAGCAGCCCAGAAGCTTAGGGGTCGTGTTGGAACGACTGTCACAGTAAAACTTTCCAGTGTAGCCTTCATCCTTGTGCTTCATTTATCGATGAACTAATTATAAATAGTAAAGTAAATTGTACTCTTTTTTTTGTGTTTCTGGATAGTGTAGCACATCATATATGATCAAACAAGTGACTCTTTGCATCTATTTTATGGATATAGTTCTCTTTACTCGATCATGTGATTTAGCCAGAAAAAATATACAAAAACTGCTCCATTTTCAGATGACGGTTTCAGATGGCTTCTATGTTTTAATCATCTTTACTTTTCAAAATCGTCTTTTTGATTTTGAGCAAAAAAGTTTTGTAGAGCAAAGATATTCTGTTTCTGTGCTGTAGCCTAGGCTAACATCTCTTTCTTTCATGACTATTAAACTAGAATACTTTCAACTAATACATTATCTGATTTCAGGAGTCTGAGCCTGGAAGTGCTCGTGAACTTAGAGAGGTAGAATTCCTATGCTTTTCCCTCGATTGGACCAACATTTTATCAGTTTTATAAACATAAGTAAAGAAAAGACTACTTACGAAGTCTATGGAGAATGACGGTTTTGTCATCTTTTCATTTTGTTTTGAACGATTAGATTGTTATGACTTCTTACAACTGTGTGCAATTCCCTTTCAAAAGGTTCAGCTGGCTCGCGAGGTTATCAAGCTTTCACCTATATCGAGCTCAATCATCTCTCATAAATCACCGGATGGCCGTGAGTCCAAGACAGGATATGTTAGACTAGCTGCATTTTCTCAGGTGTTTCTTTGACGAAAATCGTTTTGCATAATATACCACTTGTCTTTCTCCTGTCTTAATTTCTGTTTCTCTAAAATAAATTTCGAGGTTCCTATATATTTTCTTTGTTTCATCATCAAAATGAGTTGTATGTGACATGCCAAGAAATTTCCTATGCACTAACATACTTTATATTGTATATAGTTCTTTAAGATACTAATAATTGCTTGCAATGTTCTTAATCAGACTGCTGCAGCTGAGATGGAGAATGCTATTAAAGAAATGGAGCACCAAGGTGTCCAGTCATACATTCTTGATTTGCGCAACAACCCAGTTTAGTAGATTCTCACACTTCATGATTGTGCTCCTAAAATCCAAATTTAACTTCCATGTCCTAATCTTTTATTAATGCTTTTCTATAGGGAGGTTTGGTAAAAGCTGGACTCGATGTTGCACAAATATGGCTTGATGGAGATGAAACTCTTGTGAACACTATTGACAGGGATGGCAATATGTTACCAATTACTATGAGCAAAGGGCACGCTCTGACACATGACCCACTTGTTGTGCTTGTAAGTTTTCTTGTTCCTTATTGTGTTTAAGAGAGTTTAATGCAATACTCCATGAACTTCCTTGTAATTATCTTTTCAAAGAAAAAACTTCTCTGCTTTTGGTTTGGAATGCAGGTTAATGAAGGAAGTGCTAGTGCAAGTGAAATTCTGGCTGGGGCATTGCACGATAATGGTCGCGCTATTCTCGTTGGCCATAAAACCTTTGGTAAAGGGAAAATTCAGGCAAGTTTGCAATTACCCTTTACACTATAATTCGGTTCCTGTGGAGCGTTCTGTGCATTTCGTTTGTTATAAAACTATTTGATGGCATCATAGCATGCCCATTCTGCATTGTAACAACTAATTATTTTCTTGCTAGAGCTTTGGCAGAAATGTTGTCCAGGTAGAGCAATTTCCTGATTGTTTTTCCATTTTGAAGCAGTTCTACCTGCGCTTATGATTATTGTTTTGCAAAACTAATCTGGGACCCATCATTCAGCTCATCTCAGCTGTCTGACGAGCTGACTTCAGTAAACTTATTGTGCTATTGACACATGACATCGCTCAAATATCTTATTAATGCAGAGCGTGACCGAGTTGCATGATGGGTCAGCATTGTTCATCACAGTTGCAAAGTATTTATCGCCAGCACTACACGACATCGATCAGGTCGGAATTGCACCTGACATACAATGCACTCCCGATGCCCTGACTTTGCCAAGGGCACCTATGTTGAAGGAGAAAAACAAAGCCGCTTCTCCGGAGTTGGATTCTTGTGTAATGGTGGCAGAGCATGAATTAGAAGTTCAGCAATCAAAAGGGGCTGCTTCATAAGCCAACTCAACAAATCTCCAATACTGTATCTTTGAGTACATCTGTTACCCTTTGTAGTTAACGTTCTCAAGTTTCATATATATATAATATACTCTTGTCGCTTCATATATTTCCATACACCTCGACGAAAAATTTATGAAATGTGAAGGCGAAAAAAAAATCAGAAGTTTGTGAGACTTCAGGAATCCTTTCTTATGAATGTTAAGTTGATATCAAGCTGCACCAAGCTGGATGCAAATCTGGAAAATATATATATATATATATATATATATATATATATATATATATATATATATATATATATATATATATATATTGGGTTGGCTTTTGATTAATATGTTTAATTACTGCCCCTTTTTTGAAAACTACAGTTGAGTTGTTGCATGAATCCTGAAAGTGCACTTCACAGTTCACACACGGAAAGTCGGCTTTCAAGATGATTTTCGCCGCCGAATTTAAAAGCCGTATCTTCTGTAGTCGGTAAGTTATTCGTTTCGGCACCGACTTCAACACAACGCCGTGATATGCGTCTATATAAATTCAAATAAGTAGTGGACTTCTTTGCAAAAAATGACCTACAACCTCACGTCTTTCGCGTGCGTCCGACGACCACCGATAAGACGTCGGGGCCGAACAATTCTTGCCCTATTTTTTTCACTTTAATTACTCTTATACCCTTCCCACAGTTTCCGCTACCTTTTATAGAGGGGCATTTCCGTAGTTTCAGGGAATTAAAAAAACTATTTAAACAAGTCCCTGTTAGGTCGGGAGATGGGATGTGCGCCACATCAAACCCTAAGAACATGAAGGAGATATTCCAATTTTATTCCCCCGATTTATCCTCGCCCTATTCGTCTCCCTTCTTCTCCCGATCGATAGGGGATTGACTCCTCCGCTTCTTCTTCGCCTCTCGATTCGCTCTCACCATGTCGAAAAGGTAACTTTAATCCCTCCTCTCCTCCTCTGTATAATTTAGATTACTTTGTTTTGTCGTATAAATTGATGTTTTGTGTGAATTGTTCTTTGTTTTATTCCGTTTGACCTTTTATTCTGATTCGATGTTATTCTCGTTTCAAATTCCTGAGTAATTTTGGCTTTATATCACGTGGAATAACCGTCGTGCTCAATTTCCCAGATGTTTGCGTTAATTTTTCTAGATTAAATGCGTTAATTGTTGCTCTTGGATATAATTGAGAATATATTGAGATGTAGAAGTTGTGTTTATTTTTTTCCGAATCGGAGAGCGAAACTTCGGAGCGCGTAGTATGAACTCTTGGCTTGTTGCAAAAGAAGGGGAAAAAATTTAAATGGATTTTTTGGAGTAGAAAATAGAACGATTCTTGGTTTATTACAAAAGGAAAAAAAAAAAAAAAAAGGTTTTGAAATCATTTGTTCTGTTGACTGAATTGTGAATTAAGGTTATAAGATAACATGTATTACGGCGGTACAACCTGTTATTATCATGTGCAGTAAGGTGGAGGTGCATATTTTACTTTTTCTAACTGTTGCACATAAATGCAGCTGAATTATGCAACAGTTATTTTCGTTATAGTTTCTGTTATGATTTCTCTGATGTGACCTGGTGCTGGATTAAGATGAAGCACACTATTCGGTTATAAAAGTTCTAACCCGCAGATTGTGTTAACCTCTTTTTATTGAAATCTCCTTTTTGAAAACAGAAAGCATTGAATTTACTTCAATGCTTGTCACATTTAGGGGAATTCTGGCGCCTTAAAGATCAGCTATGTAATGGTTTGTTTACAGGGTACTCTGTTGTATGTTGTTGATTTTATTAGGATCCTTTGCAAGTTTTTCGCGCACGGAGCTTGTTTGAAAGGGGAATATTGTGAATTTTCTCATGACTGGAAAGACCCGACCAATAATGTAATTCGATTCTCTTAACTTGCACCCACTTAAACTACATGCGGTACAAATTTTAAGCGAAAATACCTATAAAAAAAAATATTTAATCCTTATATACGTATGCAGATATGCACCTTTTATCAGAAAGGGTTGTGCTCTTATGGTAGCCGTTGCAGATATGACCATGTTAAGGTCTCCAGTAATCAGACATCAGTTCCTTCTTCTTCTTCAACATCGCGTGCTCATTTCGATTCTATTGAAACTTCAAATCCTTCTGAATTTCCTTTGGATGGTCAAGCTGAGATATCGTCTTTTAGTGAACCAGCCTGGAGTCACAATTTTCCGGAAGAAGATAGTAGCCTTTCAGAGTATGGACCATTACATCTTCCCAGATCTATTCAACCTTCTGATTTCCCAATCTGCTCTTTCGCTGCTGCCGGTAGTTGTCCTTATGGGCAACAGTGCCCTCACATCCATGGGGATCTGTGTACGATATGTGGGAAGGAATGCTTGCACCCGTATCGTCCTGATGAGAGAGAGGAGCATATTAATCTATGTCAGAAAAATAGCAAGCGCCTTGATGCTTTGAAGCACAGCCAAGAGATAGAGTGCAGCGTGTGTTTGGACCGCGTCCTTTCAAAAGCCACTGTTGCTGAAAGGAAGTTTGGATTGCTTTCAGAATGCGACCATCCCTTTTGTATTTCGTGCATTAGGAATTGGCGTAGTAACTCTCCTGCCTCTGGTATGGATGTGAACTCCGCATTAAGGGCTTGCCCGATTTGTCGGAAGCTATCTTATTTTGTAATTCCTAGTGTTATTTGGTATTCTTCTAAAGAGGAGAAGGAGGAGATTGTCGACAGCTACAAAGCCAAGCTCAGGTGTAGTACTTCGATTTTAGTATAATTTGTCTTACGGGCTATGCACTCTTGTTGTTTTGACATTTTGTGTTTTGAGTGAGATTAACAGATAGTGGTTCCTAGCAGGTCAATTGATTGCAAATACTTTGATTTTGGAAATGGGACCTGTCCGTTTGGGACTAGCTGTTTCTACAAGGTATGTATATGCTTATCTTCAATTTAACGTATCTACATAGAGCACCTTGCTTCCTAAGACGTTGCAGCACCTTGCTTGTCTTTTTCCCAGCACGCTTATAGAGATGGTCGTTTAGAGGAAGTGGTGTTGCGGCATCTTGATGCTGAAGATGGAAGCACAATCATCGCTAAAAATATTAGGTATCATCCTTTTTATTGCGTGTGTTTATATATTGTTTTCTCTCTTCGAAATAAATATGCTTACTGGCATAATTTCTGTTCGTGGTCTATGTGATTGTTATTTCAGGCTCTCAGACTTCCTCGGCAGGTTGCATCTTTAGTATCAAACTTGTGTGTATATACTCTATGTGAGGTGCGACCCTTATTATCTTTGCAATATATTTTTAGTTTCTTCTTATTTTTACTTTTCCCCTCGAAATAAAAATATTTGACCCTCAACCTTGGACTTAGTTCTACAAATAGTATTTGGAACTACTTTCGAGTATCTTATTTTCTTGTGAAAATAAGGAAGTCCTGGTGATGTACGAGATGAGATGTCGCTCGAAAAACTTTCGATATCCTTTTTGGAGGAACAGGGGCTATATTCTTTAATACGACAGCAATTAAAATTTGATTAGCGCGCTACACATGTCTGAACCAACAAACCTGCTGTCTTCCTTATTCGTTCATTTTATTTTCATAATTGTAGCACAAGTATGCATGCTCTTCCTGTTATTATCAGTAGTTCGTCTCTTAGCGGATGATGTGTATATGTTCTGGCATTTAACCAGTTTCAACTTTGCTCTTCTTTCTCAGGATATCTATGCCTATATTGGGGTTAATTTCCTCTTCGTGTATCAATAACTTGTTTTGCAATTTGAGTTCCTCCAACTGCATATGAACAACAATGGATAGCGTCCTGAGGTTACTTTTCTAACCTCATGTACATCAAAAAAGGGAATACATTTTTGGTTGATACCCATTAGAAGAAAAATGAAATTACTTCTCATATTACTGAATCGTAAACTTACTGAGAACGTTTTAAATAGACTATATACTTGATTCCTTCTTAAAAAACGAGGATTGGTCTTGCTTAACGTAACAACTGTTTTGTACTAAAATGATCTAACATGTCTAGAACATGCTTTTCCGTTCGGTTTAACTATTATGTAAATGATAATATGGGAAATTTATTGCCATGTGTTCAACTGTATCCCATGCACCTCAAGTGGACCCAGCTCTCCATCACTTCTCATGCCGCAAAAAAAAAAAAAAAAAAAAAAAAAAAAAAAAAAAAAAATCGATCAGATATGGAATTTGTTTTGACATATTTGTGATTCTTATTGCAGGATCTGAGTGGGGCCAAAGGATACAGATATTGTGTTGTTACAAATAATAGATGCAAGAGGATGGATGAAAATTGAACACGCCATGCAGGCTGTGTGTGGAGTCACAGCACAGCCATATTGAACGTTTGCCGAGCTCTTCAGATTCAAATAGCTCACAGATGTAAAAACAATGAAATAATCGATGAGGTTTCACGTTATAAATAACGCAAGTATTCTCCTTGTATTTTTGGATCAAACTCTGCGGCTTTATTTGATGAGAACGGGCAATTCACTGTGTAACCCTCCTGGATGTGAATGCTTTAACTGCGCCACCACAAAGTGCACCGGCGCTGCGACATTAAAATATGTTTTTCTTTTGAGCAAAGCGATTCTCAGAAAATGCTTTTTATTACTTGCCTTTGTTGTCTAAATTACAGATTATCTGAACATGTTCTTTTCTCACGTGAAATTTTATTCTAGGAAGAAGAATGTCAGGAGAGCAACGCGATTTAAAAATAAAGTGGATAAAAATCACAGGCAATCCCTCCTTGGAAAATCCAATGCCATTTATTCTCGTCTATAAGCAGAATCTTGAATGTTTACTAAAAATGAATTTCAGTAAATCGAAACTAGTACAGTGCTGCAGGCACTAAATTCCCACCCAGAAAAGAAAGGAAGGAAAGATGTCCTTCTACTGGCGAGCCAGTAAAAGTGGAACGGCGCCAGCAGCGAGAGAGACGAAGAGACCGCAACCACAGCGGAGAGCATTGATCCTGCAGCAGCTCCAGTGATCGGCGGGGGGATGGGCGCCATCTCAAATTCAAACTCATCTTGCGCGTGCACCGCCACGAAGAGGTGGAGGAGGAGGAGGAGGAGGAGCGCCTCTAATATTGCCACCAACAGCAAGATAAACCTCGCCATTATCGATCAAAGCAATATAGATGAGAGAGAGAGAGAGAGAGAGAGAGAGAGAGAGACCAGATCATCTCCGGGCCGCTATAAAGACCGGAAATGATCTGGACCGTCAATGCCTTCGCTTCAACGCTGAGGAATCCGGACAAAGGGTCAGAATTAAAACAGCACGAACCGCTGTAGGTATTTTATTAAGAGCATATAGCTGTGGAGGAGATTTGCAGCATATTTTCTTCAAGTAATTATAATAAGACTACACCTAATAATGGGCTCGATCGGCTTCAATTATATTTGAAAAGTCAAAATTTGCGTCGGGACGAAACTCCTAATAAGGGGCTCGATCGGCTCTTTGTCAATGCACATGAAACTTGTGCTACCACATACACGGGCATCATCTCTTCCGTATGGGTCACCAACAGCACCATACATGGCTACAACCTCTTAATTATAGTTTCGACTTTTTTAAAATGATCGGATATATTCTATAAAGTATAATATTTTAAATTAGAGTTTAATTAAATTTTAATAATATTTAATAAATCTAGATATCATATTATTCTAATTTAATTAGAATTTAATTCTGATTTAGATAAAAATAATTTTAAACCAAAATATAATAATCTCCATCCTTATTTGATTTATAGTTTTTGGTCGTTGTGTCGAGATTGCCGCAAAATTTTATCTTGACTTGAATTCTTCTCAATACTTCTTAACGTTTTTTGGTACTCCATCTTCTCCAAACACCCCGTAGAACCTTAAGTGCTGTCAACCGACACCAAGTCCAAACATTACTTGAATTTAGTAATAGTAAATATAACGACCAGATCCGTTAGCAATAATAACTCGTTGGGTCAAAACCACAGCCCAAAATATTTAAACCCAGTTATTATTATTAACGTATATGGTCTCATATATCAAAACAGAACTCTTTTTTCCATCCGATGTGGGAGAGTGTTACAAACTCCCCTCGTTTAGACCCTGACGTCCTCAGACAATATGAGATTTTAGAGGTGGCTCCTGTGAATTTAAGAGGTGGCTCCCACCAAACTCATGGTATAGCACTTTGCTCCGCATAGCACTTAGCTATCACTCTTCGGGCTGGTATTCGTTTCTGATATCATTTTTGACAACCCGACCCGCTAATAATAATAACTCATTGGGTCCAAATCACAACCCAAAATATTTAAGCCAAATTATTATTATTAACCTGTATGGTCTCATATATCCAATCATAACTCTTTTCTCATCCGATGTGTGACAATTGAGGTGTTGTGTTACAGTAAGAAACTTAGTAAGTATATTCGTCGGGTTGTTTTCAGTATCAATTTTCTTAATAGTCATTGTGCGCTTTCCGATCACATCCCGAACAAAATAAAATTTTATATCGATGTGCGTTGTTTTCACATGAAAGATTTGATTATTAGACAAATGAATAGCATTTTAACTATCCGAATAAACAACTGTCATATCCCAACAAGAAGTAAGTTTTCCAAATAAATCTCGTAGCCACATAGCTTCTTTCACACTCTCTGTCTCAGCAATATTGTGACACCCCAATAGTTCTATATCGGATGGGAATGGGTTTGTGATTGGGTATATAAGAGATAATGGACACTAGTAATAATAACTGCATGGGCTTAAATATTTTGGGCTAGTAATTTCGGCCCAAAGAGTTATTATTGCTAGTGGGTCAGATCGTTATATTTGGTATCAGAACCAATCGCCAGCCGGAAATGTGTGACGAGTCTTGGTTGAGCTTGAATCTAGATGACAGGGCTAGCGAAACAAATCTCACATAGCATGTTGATCTTGGGTTGTGCGTGTGATTAGGCTGACGAGAACGTTAGGCTTAAGCGGGGGATTCTGTGGCACTCCAATAGTCTCACATCGGATGAGAATGAGTTTGTGATTGGGTATATAAGAGACAATACATATTAGTAATAATAACTGGGCTTAAATATTTTGGGTCAATGGTTTGGACCCAACGAGTTATTATTACTAGTGGATCGGACCGTTATAAATATATTCCATCTAGGTCATAAACAAGACAACAATTGATTGTAATGAAGCTTCCCAACTAACTGCACATCTATCGATGGATATTATAATATATAATCTGAAACAGCCTGCATGCATGTCAATAAGCTTTACCAAGATTAGTCATATATCTGCTAATCATACTTACTATATAAGAGATGTCTAGCTGTGTGCAAATTATGGAGTACATAATGAAATATGTGCTCTCGTTCAGCATCAGACTACGGTGACAACGAAACAAAAATTTTGAAATGGTGACAACGAGACGTAAGAAAACAGAAGGCTCTAATATAAATTTGCTAAATCAAACGACAAAAAACAGATTTAAAAAAAAATAATACAATATATATATATATCAAAAATTATTTAGTTCAATCATCGATCTACGTTTATGGACAAAAATGAAATAAAAATTTTATTAATCTTAAAGACAGAGTATAAAAATTAAGTCTCTCAAAAAATTCAAGCTGCAATTATATCTGAAACATCAAAATTGTGTCTGCACTAAACTCCGAAGCGGTTCGGCTCTTTGTCAATGCGCATGAAACTTGTGCCGCCACATACGGACACCATCTCTTTCGTACGGATCCCCAACAGCGCCTTTCATGGCTTTCTAATTAGAATTAGAGCTACAACTTCTTAAGTGGGGTTTCGGCTTCATTAAGGTGGTGGGATATACTTTATATATAAAGTATAAAATTTTAAAATTTAATTAAATTTATAGTTTAACTAAATTTTATTTATATTTAATAACTCTAAATTTTATATTATTTTAATTTAATTAGAATTTAAATTAATACAAATTTAAATCAAAATACAACAATAAATAAATAAATTATAAAAGCAATCAAAATATTGCTAACAAAAGCAATCACCACGAAGCTACTCACAAGTCTCTAACCTGTCTCTAACATTATCAGAATAGTCCAAGTAGGCGCCCAACGAATGTGGAAAAAGAGCCAACCGACCGAAGCAGAGATAGAGATCTAGAAAGAGAGAGTGAGAGAGGGAGAGGTGGAGCAAGAAGAAAAACGATGATGTATCAGTGATTAATTGTGAAAAAATATATGGAGAAATAGCAATTTTTTTAAAATAATACTATATTTACATTTCGAAAAGAGTGTACATTATACATCTCATCCATTCAATGAATGAAATAATTTCAAGAGTCACTTAAAATGACTTCTTATCCATCCCCACCCATCTAATGGGTGGGAATGTGTGATATACATTCTGAAGGAAGTGTATACTTAGCATTTTTTTTTTTTTTTTATATGAGAGGGAGAAGAGGAGGGGAAAAGATGGCACTACCGGTCGGATTTTGGCTGAAGATCCATCCGACCGAAACCCGGCCAGTAGGCCAGAGGAAACGATCGAGGGGTGGTGGCTCTCTAGCTAGTAACCTTTTCCCAAAAAGTATAAAGCATAATATTCAAACAGAGCAATTTTCCACTGAAATTAATAATGTATTGTACGTAGCTGTTGAATACGAGTTACAGTTTGGATGCATTCAATCATAAGCGAAAATTAAGCGTGCAGAATTTTCAGATGCTGCTTCTCAAAACTCTTCCAAAAATGAATGAAGTGATGATTCCCTTTCTTTTCTTTTCTTTTTTTTTTTTTTTTCTTCTTTTTTCCTATTTTCTGATTAAGAGTACGAATTACAGGTGGGCCTTCCATTAGGACACCATGCATCCTCGTCAAAACTGTACGTGGAAAATAAATCACCGACAACTCTTAAATTTCATACCAATTAATCCTCTCTTCTTCTATCAATAGTTAAAATTTTGCGCAAATTATTGCTCTAAAACAGCATCAATTAAGGTGGGTGGCATGGGTTGGAATCATGATCTGGTCCACAAGATGGGTGTGGCCCGTGTGGGACCAACCAACCAGCTGGAATTAATTAGTCACGCCCGGGACAAGAAAGATTGGAGAACCACTTTCAAAAACAAAAATTATAAATTAAGATAAAAAAAAAATTATTAAATAAAAAATAAGATATAAAATATAAAATATAAAATTTTGGAGAAAGGATCGAGTTGGAACCCACAACTGCATGCACCCTGTGATAGGTGGGTCTTTCCAGGTGTGCATAACCAGTCGCAAAGTTGTCAACATGTGTTGGCCAACAATTAACTTGGAAACCCATTTTCACATCTAAAATTAATCCAACCAATAATAATACAAATAATAAATAGGGAATAATTTTAAGAATATTTCTAACCCATCATTAATTATTGAACAACGAGATTGTAATTAAAAAAAAATATTTTATGTACGTTTTACATATTGCTTAATTATGATATATTTTTAATAATTTTATTAGAAAAGACAAAAATATAGTCCGATATGCTTCCGGCGCCCTAACATTATTTTATTTAACAACGTTATATAAACATTAATAGCAAGGTTTTCTTAAGTTAATTAGATTTTAATTAATTTAGTAATTAATTTTATGGTATTAATGTGGACCACTTTTCCACCGAAAGATCCGGTCAAGACGCACTCACCTGAGAGGCCGCCCACTTCCCATGCACATGCACGCACGTAAACCTCCTTATGACACCACATGCTCACCACCCACTCCCATTGGAAAACCCTAAAATTCATCAATGGCCACAAAACCCTAACCGAAATTTCATTAATAACCTATCAACCCCTCTATAAAAACCATCCTCACCCCATCTCTCCATCCCTCACCAAGAAGGAGATCTAGATCAGCCACTTCTAAGGCAAATAATTCACACAGAAGCACTCTTTCTCATCTCCTCCTGCTTCGGAGAAGTAGTTCTCGCCGACACCCGCCGAGAGCAATGGAGATGAGGAAGATTGCCTGTGCCGCCCTTGTCGTAGCCGCCTCAGCCACCGCGGCTTTCGCAGATGAGCATGCACCTGCCCCGCCCCCGCCAGCGCCTCCTTCGCAATCGCCCCAGCGGTCGGTGCGGTGCTTGGTGCCTCTGTGCTCTCCTTCTTCGCCTACTACCTGCAGTAATTAAGTCCATGCCCAGATTTGCAAGAAGGAAGAAAGAAGAAGAAGAAGAAGATCTGTGTGCATCTGGTGGACAATATATTATTAGTGCTTAATTATTACAATCCATCGAAAACTGTTCTCAATGTATATCTTTCTCTTGTTCTTTCTTTCTTTCTTTCCTCTTTTTGTTCTTGTCATGTTTCCTTCTTTCCTCATTCTTTGGTTTTGAAAGAGGAGTGGATGGTATTTAATTGTTTGGATTTAATTTCTGATGGATATGCATATGGAATAAAAGGCCCATAAGTTTATTTATTGCTCATAATTAGTTTGATTACTTATCCTTGAAAGAGTATTAGCTTGTTATATATGTCTAATTAATTCTTCATGACTTTTCCTGATGGATCAAATGATCAATAAGCTAGCTCATCAAATAGACGGTTATTAACCTTCATTGGATATATATAGGCCTGCAATTTTTATCTATCAGATTAAAATTTTGAATTCAATCACTTTGTTTTCCACGGATTGATCATCATTCATGCACCACCTAGAGCCTAGCAATAATGCGCATCTTTGAAGACAAATTGAGGTATTCTCAATTCAACTCTCTCTCTCTCTCTCTCTCTCTCTCTCTCTCTCTCTCTCTCTCTCTCTCTCTCTCTCTCTGTGCGCGCGCCAGTAAAAAAAACAAAATAAAGTAAGAGATAATGGCCAACACACATTAGTGGGAGTACAAATTTTGCCTTCCACCACTAGACAACCAACTACATGCAAGCGTACCGTGTAAAGTTATATTAACCCCTTTTGAGGCCTTTTCAATGGTTATATTTATAGTTGAGAATAAATCATATTATACAGCTCCTTAATATATCAGCCATTATTATAGATCGATGGTCATTAATTTGCAAGCGTCGTGGTACCATGCATGCATAAAGCACGAAGAATATCTCAAAAAAGGGGAGATTTCAATCATTAACATGATATATTCACAAATTGTTGTTAGATTTTTAATGCAGTGCCGGCTAGCTCATTAATTTCTGTGCTTTCTTTTTTCCTAGTAAATACATTTTGAAAAAAAAAATTCTTTTCTATTTGGCCCAAAATAAAAAATATGATTATTTATTCTAACGAATAAGTGAAGCAAGAATCAAGAAGAAACGGCCGTAGAAAATGTTTACTCAATTTGCCTTAATTAATTAGCAACGAGCAACTCACTAGTTTGCGACGTATATATATATATATATATATATATATATATATATATATATATATATATATATATATATATATATATATATATATATATAGTTCCATATGCATGGAACGAAACGAAACTTACAAAAGATCGATTTCACCGTGCTAGCTTATACGTGTACACATTCACTCATACATATATGCCTCTCTCGCGCGCGCGCGGTGCACCCACCAATTAACTTACTCATAATAATAAGGTAATTCACGTCAAACATAAGGAACACAGTAAAGCTCAGAAGGGATAGACAACAGAAGACAAGAACATATCATCGTCGGCCGCCGTTGATGCTTCTTCAGCATGTAACTGGAAACTTAGCCTTGCAAGGTCAAGAACATGATAACCCATAAGATGAGAGATTCCCAGTCGTAGACGAAGAAGAGATCAGTCCTCATCCTCTCGATCGCGTGCAATGGATAAGGACAGCAGCAAATAGAAAGCTCAGGTAGGATATCGCCGTAGGAGGGAGTTCTTAGCACGTAGTTGATCACGTACAATTATTGGCTTCTTTGGTTGCTTCATGGTTTGGATATATATATATACGCTCCTCTCTCTCTCATGGAATGAACAAGTGTACATGGAGGGCACTTCATGGTTTACTCCTCCAAAAGGAGGGAAGGTGTGGATGCGTTTATGTTCTTTCATCAAATCTTGCCTTGTCCTTATTTATAAGGCCACAAATGAGAAGATTAAGTATCTATGCTTTGATTGTATTATTATGATTGGAATTAAGTAACAATCAATGGTTGTACTTAGTGCCAGTAGCAAAAGATTTTATGATTGGCATATAATTTTTAGTTAATTTTTTTTTTTTTTTTTTTTAAAATGAACAAAACAATTGCATGTTGACATTCTTCTTTATGAAAAAAAAAAAAAAAAAAAAAAAAAAAAAAAAAAAAAAAAAAAAAAAAAAAACATTCGCTCAGAAAAAAAAAAAAAAGATATATATGATTGAAAGTCTAGGATGTCCTACTCAACCTTTTGCACTATTAACATTATTATTTCAGGACCATCTTACCGTTTTTAATCAGATCATTTCGATACATAATTTGATATCATAGTTCGCTTAAATTGCTCGATCAATTTGTAATTCAATCTAAAACCTCGCTACCACTTGTCACGGGATTAAAATTATTTGATGAAATCCGTGCGGCGTTCGTCCGTCACCTGCACGAATGAGCCATCCAAAACCATCCTAGGTACAACTCCGCTAATTATATGGAGCAAGAATCAAGAAAAAGATAATCAATAGTCCTGTAAATAAGCACAAACCATCGATATTTTATTACTTAGCGAAAGTAGATTACAACGAAAAAAGGACACGATTCGACTTGGTCGGACACAGACCGTTGAGACAAAATGAACACTAAAGACATTTCATTTTTCAGGCGGCGTGGTCCCTTGTGCTACGCATCCAAGGAGACATAGGGTTCTAAATTAAATGTTATTTGATGGCATAATTAAATTCTTATTTGTTGATAGAATTCTAAAACAACTACATTCGGATACTAACCATTGAGTTCGGTCTTAGCCAACTACATTAGGTAAGTCCACTAAAACACTGTTGAAGTGAATCTCTTATCATCCAACAACAAAATGCCAAAGGTTTGAGAGGATTAATGAAGGTGCTAGGTACGGTGAGCATGTGTGTATGCTTAGTGGTTTCACTACAAATGCTAGTGCTGGGTACTGCAAAATTTGGCCTACAATAGAAAGTTAAAAAAACACACTGCATCGAGTTAGATTTTGTAATTTTTAGGTAATTAAAAATGTATATAATTTATCTTAATTATCGTCCATTTTAGTTTAACTATCTAACATTTAAAATTTTTTATTTTGCTATCTAATCTTTTAATTTTTTAAATTAATTTAAGTCCGTTAATGACTATTTAACTTTAATATTTGAATCCAGTGCTTAATTTTACTAACATAATAAGTATATTTTATATAATTTATGTAACTACAAATCCTTTCGAATAAGTAATTAATTTAAATTTTATACTAAAAGATTCAGACAAATTAAAAGTTATTTTCTCCTTAGATGTCTTTTTCTCACTTACGACCCCTTCCTAATTTTTTTTTTTTTTTTACTATTTCTTCCAAATCAAAACCAAACACCTAAAATAGTCAAATGTCATCTTTAAGGATTTAGCCCAGCTTAAATAGTTATATGGATCTTTAGCCCATATAATACACTGAGAAATAGATGGGCCAAATTCAGATCAGGCCCGAGAAACTTCGACACTGGAGGCCCACAATGTGCGGCGTGGTCAGCACGTTGGGCGACCATTCTGCAATCACAACCGTCAAATATTCCACGGCTTCGATAACATGATCGAGAATTCGACGGGTCAGATCAGTCGCAGTTGGTCGGAGCAAAAAATAATAGCTCGATTTCTCAACCCGTTGTCTCAAAGTCACTGTCACCTCCGCTCTATCACGCCACCACCGCCACCGCCACCGCCACCGCCACCGCCACCGCCGATCCATCCACTATAAAAAAAAAAAAAAAAAAAGAAGAAGAAGGAAAACTCCTCTTACGCCTCCCTTTCTTCTTCCCCACGCTTCGCCTACCTTCAAAACCCTAGCACTAAACCCTAGCTAGCTTTTCTCCCTCTCGGATCAGCGGCAATGGTGCGTGCGTACACGCAGGAGCACGTGTACCGGCACCCCTGGGACCGCGTGACCACGGCAGCGTGGCGCAAGTTCACCGACCCCGACACCCCCGCCGTGCTCTCTCACATCCTCGACGTCCACACCCTGACCCGGCGCCTCGACCCCGCCACGGGGCGCCTCCTCACCACCCGATCCATCACCGTGCGGTCGCCGACCCTCCCCTTCCTCGTCCGCCGCGTCCTCGGCCAGGACGCCGTCGTGTGCCACTGCGTCGAGTCCTCAGTCGTCGACGCCCCGCGCCGCTCCATGGAGATCGTCGCCCGCAACGCGAGCCTCCGCGGCCTCATCGAGGTCGAGGAGCGCTCGAGCTACAGCCCCCACCCCGATCGCCCCGCGGAGTGGACGGTGTTTCGGCAGGAGACGAGCATCCGGTGCAAGCCCCTCTCGGCGCTCGCCGCCGTCGCCGAGAAGGTGGAGCAGCGCTGCGCCGAGAGGTTCCTGCAGAACAGTGTCAAGGGGAGGGAGGTCGTCGAGCGGATCTGTAAGTACCTCGAGGCCGAGTCCCCCTCCGTCGCGGCCGCCGCCTCTGCCTCTTGTTGACACGCTCCTTTGATCCGAGGTTAGGGTTTTTTCTAGCCCTTTCTCTTGTGTGCCATTCTATTCGCAGATCCGTGCAATAAATTTTATCACGAGTGCTTCTTCGTAGATCGATTGCTCGATCTCTGGCACGTGCGCTTACTGCTGGTGTTGGGATCGTCAATTGAAGTTTCGGAGCCCTTGGGTGTCTCGGATTTGGTAGTCAATAGTTAGTTCCGATCAATGGAAGCTGGCTAGGATTAATCTTTAGGTACTTTGATCTCTTAGATCGGAAGGATATTCGTCATTCTTTTGTCGAGCGAGAGTAGATGAAACTGGATTGGTGCCATTGGGATTTCGTGCTGTGTTTAAGGGCAACATTGAAGCATGCTATTGTTTAATTAAGCATATCATGGACTACGCAAAAACAAGAGGAAGAACAAGAGTGGAATTTGTTAAGCATGCTAAGCGTATTTTATCAACACAGTGTTCAAATTGTTTAGTAGGAAGGGCTCTCTGATTTCCTGTTAGTGAATTTGTTTATCAACGTGGCATCCCAATCTGTATTTTAGACTTGTTTTTTTAAAAAAAATAGCTTGCATCTTCTTGTTTGTTGTGCATGTAATACATCGACATGAGATTATTGAGCTTTATGCATGTTTAGGATTGATGCTCTGCTTGACACACAAATACATCTGGGGTGGGTACAATTTCAACTGATTTATCCGTTAATTGTGTATATACATTACCAGCAAAAAAAGCCTTGTTTATTCGGTAATGATTTTGGAAATCCGTTATTCTTGTTGCATTTCATGATCTATCACTGACTTTCTTGTATGTCTGATCTTGCCCCTTAATTTTTTGGTTTTACTGTAGGTTACGCTTAACCTTCTAGTGTTCTGCCATCTCTTGATTATTCTTATTTACATGGATTCTTGTATTAACCCTCTCCTTTTTTGCCAACAGTTTTGGCTCATAAACCACTTAAATCACTGTAACTAGGAAAGCCAAAATTTCTTTGACATGGTGATGTTAGAAAGATAGTTGCCATTGGATGCTCGCTTGGCTGTGAATAGTTTATCTTAGTTTTTTTTGGCCCGGTGCATGCAAAATAATTGGTAGGATGAGTTATTGTCAGAAGACTCAGAACGAACAATCTCATTCTCTGCACACTAGTAATTTCCAAGCATACTTAACCTGGCTAACTTTTCTAATTGGCATGGCAATTGGGTCTTACTCGAACTGAAATCTACCAAATCATGCCGTTTTGAGGTTGTTCTTATGAATGATGAGCAACTCCTTTATTAAACCATCCAGCAAGTTGCGGTGGCGGCAATGATAGGACAAATTACATGTGCCTCGACAGGGAAGCTAAATTTGTAATTTTGTGGAAATAAGCTAAATTTGGTTTTTCTATTATTGATTCTTCTCGACTAATTAGCCATGCGCCTTGTAGATGCCGGAAGATTTTTTTTCTGGGAATATTCTTGGCAACGGTAATGTTTTGGGAATATGCTTTTCTGGGAATATTTTCTAAGGGGCAGACAATTTGGTATTTTTCTAAATTTCTAATAGAATCAGGATATTTCGATGTTCTACAAAAACGCCGGGACCTACCTAGTACTCACACTAACTTGATCACCTTTTAGATTAAAGTAATCATATTTCTGATTCATAGGTCGAAGGACTTTGTTATTGTTTGTGATGCAACAAAATTAGAGATTTAGAAATATGTTGTATCTGTCCGTGGGATATCTATGCAAGCTATTAGTTCAGTTACTTTCGCCTGTCATGTTTGATACTGCACTTTTCAATTAAGTTGCTGGAGTTCCTTTTTATTTTCGCCGTATCTTTCCTATTTTACATTCTGTTGCCTACTCTTCTTTGTTGTCTATTGTCTACCCGCTAACTGTGCTGTGTTTTCGGTACTGTCTCCTCAATCACTCTATCAGGTATATTCTCCATTAATATATAAATTTCCTTCTTCTTTCTTACAATTTTTCCATATAGTTCTTCTATTTTGGTTTTAACTTCTTTTAACTATAAATAAAAGGTATGCTATCAACAAGTGCAATGGTAAAATGGTTGTAGAGCACATTTAGTCCAATAATTTTGTTAGTTTAGTTATTGCTAAAATTTATGTGCAGTAATATCTCAGTTCACTAATTGCACTTGCTTCGTCATGGGGAGCTGCTTGTGTATTGTTCTTTTTCGAGTTTGAATGGTTTGAGGCTTGGAATGGGCTTATTATTGTTAGTGTTTGGTTTTGAATGTTCCGAAAAAATCCATTCTCTCAAAAAAAAGAATCCCGTGTAGAGTTTAGAATCAGTTTTAATTCGGACAGGTTTCACTAATAATTAATTAAATTTAAATATTAATTTATATTCTAGAAGGAATTGAGAATATTTTTTAACTAATAATTATTTAAATTTAAATTTTTGAATTTCACTTCATACTTGATTTTAGATTTTAATTTTTTTATGAACCAAATAAATTAAAAGCTTTTATCATTTAGATTTTTTTTATTGCAGTTCATTTTTATTTCTATTTTTATTTCTAACGGAAAAGTAAATTAAATTGTATGTGACTCCCGTTGTACTCATCTTTTTATTTCCATGACCGCCAACTACTGCATGGCTATATTGTTAGCAACAGCGATATCCTTGCATGTTTTGAAGCTTATCTTTGTTGGAGGGGCGTTGTCATTAGTCGCTGTTTGGCGCGTGGGCCTCTGCATCTGAAACATATCCATATTTTATTATGAAAAGTGATATTAGCTCAAGAATAGTGATACTAATTCAATGTATCGGGTGATAGTGCAGTATTAAATATTAATTTCTACTATATTAAATTATAGACATCATGGACAAATAGAAACACATGCATTCAAATCTGTAAAAAAATTAATTACCGAAACTAAACTAATGGCAAGTAAAAATGGATCAAGTTAAGCCGAAATCGTCGGTTCAATTTAATTTCAGAGTTTTGTTGTTTGATTTGTCAGATGACTTTCTTTCGATCTCCATCCATTCTCTTTCTGGGAAATTTCTTTGCTGGAATAGTATTTGGCAGTTCCCCTTTTCTGTATTTCTTTGGTTGCGGGCGTGTGTGGCCCCACATGTCAGCAACATGGGGCGTTGCGCAGATGAGCTTTTTTATTAGTGTTTGGGAACTAGCTGTGGGGTTTCGGAAGGCGATGGTCAGATTGGGCGGCTCTCAGGCCTCAGAGCCACATGAGGTGTGCGTGCCTGGATAAGTCCGAAATTTACGATACTACCCTTGCGATCTGCGGGCCGTTGGATATCTTTCAACGCACTACCCTTGTCGGCGGCTGATAATTGGGCCGGTCCACATTTGGGCCCCACCGTAGCTCCTTTGTTTCTTCGGCGCCACTTGGAATAGGGGCGAGCTGGAAAGAGAAAGAAAATGCTGCCTCCCGGACTCTGAAAAGAGTATCTGAAAGGCTGTAATTTCTTCAGTATAATAACTGCCGCGATATAGCACGGTCGCAGGCCTTCGCCTCTAGCACACCCAGTGTAGGGTTCTAATAATAATTCTAAAATTTGATGGCAGCTTTTGGTTCCGGAACTATGCTCCAATAAGATGTTGTTTTAGTCTTCTTTTCTAAACACCTTTGATTTGAATAAAAATAATAATTCTTATTTTTTAAAAATAAACTAGTATAAGACTGGATTTTTTTTTTTTTTTTTTTTGAGAACAAACTTATTCCCACTTAAAAATAAATTTAATTAAAGTAAATATAATTTTAATTATTAAATTAATTATTTATTTAATTTAATATTTTAATTAATCTAATTACTTTTATTAATTAATTATTTAATTAAATTATATTTAGATTAATCAAATTATTTATTAACAATACTCATTATTATTAATTATTTTATCAATTAATATTTAGGATTATCTAGCAACAGTTAATTAAATTATTATTATTAATTATTTTATCACTTAATATTAAGAATTATCTAACAATAAATAATTAAATAAATTAAATTATTATTTAATTAATATTTTTATATTAATTAATTAAATAAAATATTATTATTTTAAAATTATAATTACTTTTATTTTTACTATTTCAATCTAACTATTCAAACACTATTTTTTTTTTTAAAGCAATCTAATTATTATTCAAACACAAAATTAATTTTATTTTTATTTATTTCTGAAATTATACTGAAATAAAAATAAAGTATTGTAATTTTTTTTTTTTTTTTTTTTTTTTAAATGATTGACATATAACGGGGACAGCGGCGGCCACACCTCAAGCAGTGGCGTAAACAGTTCAAGAAATGGCAATTCCGTAGATACGCATGCAGCTGCAGACCCACTTTCGGAAATATACCAGAAAAGAATTAAAATAATAATAATAATAATAAATCCAAAGCATTGTGCCCGGCTGCGCGTAGCAAATACCAACGCGGCGCCATTTTCCCGTCGCGATTACCGACTTGGTGCGTCCCGCCTCCTTAAATAAATGAAGCGAATTCCTCCCACGTCGCCTCCCCAATTCCTCTTCATCCCTCGCTAGGTTGTAGGGGCCATTTCTCCTCCCTAATTCCCAATCCCCTCCAAACCCTACTCCTTAACCCACCCCCCCTCCTACAAAAGGAGAATCGAAGAAGAAGGGGCTAGAGAAATGGCTCAGCGAGAAAAGGAAGAGACCGAGCTCCAAGCTCCCGAAACCCTAACCCTCTGCGTCAACAACTGCGGCTTCTACGGCAACCCCGCCACCAAGAACATGTGCAAAACCTGCTTCAAAGCCTCCACCGCGTCGGCGTCGGCGTCGGCGTCGGCGTCCTCGCCCTCGTCCGCAACCATCTCCTCCTCTCCCCCGCCCTCTGTCTCCGTGCCCGAGAAGCCGAGGCCGGATCCGAAGCGATCGGGTCCGGATCCGGCGGCGGAGCAACCGGTGAGGAAGGTGAAGCGGTGCGCCCGGTGCACGAAGAGGGTGGGGTTGACGGGGTTCCGGTGCCGGTGCGGCGACCTGTTCTGCGGCGAGCACCGGTACTCGGACCGACACGTGTGCTGCTTCGACTACAAGGCCGCCGGGAGGGAGGCCATCGCACGGGAAAATCCGCTGATCAGGGCGTCCAAAATCATTAAGATCTGATCTGATCTGGATTTGGACTCTCGAGTGTCTAGTTAATTAGGATTTTAAATTTGGGGCTTGGGAGTAAAACGAAACAAAATTATTACATATTTGTTGGAATTTGGAAAGAAAAAAAAAAAAAAAAAAATGCCGAGAAAAGGTGCTTTCAGTGCTTTGTGAACTTTGGTATCTATCGAGATGTCTAAAATTTTATGATATTCAGACATTTTGTGATTCAAGTGGAAGAGAAATAACGCGGTGGTGTTATTTAGTTTGGTAGTATGAAAGTTTTCTTTGTTTCTGTGCTACAAAATTAAATGAAAAGAATTTATTCAAAAAGTCAAAGCATCGATACATTCAATACCAGCAAAAGTAAAAAATAAGTAATGCTGCACACACCTTAGAGGGCCCTCCGCAGTGCACGTGATGAATCGTTGCCGTATATATATATATATATATATATATATATATATATATATATATATATATATATTTTTTTTTTTTTTTTTTTTTTCTCACTCTTTTGCACCAGCTGAAAGGATTCTCTTAATAATTTGACAACAAAATTGAACTCATCATTAATATATAACACACTAATTATGTTAAAATTAGAGAACACATCTAGTTACTACTGGCAGATTTGCTCCAGCTGAGGACCACATGAAGTTCTGTGATGTACCAATTTATAGTGCCACTGGCACCCACAAAAAAATAAAATTTGAAAGCTCCATGTAGAGCCAGCCAGCCCATTGGATTGGTTCTCATCAGAGCTAGTGGGTTCGGGCCGTCTCTGAGGTCCCTCCCCTACCAAACTATCAACTTATCTCTGTATTCTGCACGCCACGGCAAACTTGTGTGGGTAAATTTCAAGAATAAAAAGTGAAATGAATCAATAAAACGGTTTGATGCAGTTTTTCTAATTCTACAGTTTTACTTGCTAAGCCAGAATGTTCTGGGTAGCATTTCATAGTTAAGCCAGTTCGACCGGCCTGTTGGCCCATGAGGTACTTTTGGACGTACGCTTAAGTTCCTGCGGGCCACGTTCGAGCCTAATATGGTTTGGGCTCAGCCTATACATTTAGCAGGCCCATTTGTAATATTGGGCCAATTTGTAACCTAGGCCTAGGTGAGTCACTATTTAAGAAAGTCCCAATTAGGAGAGTTGCGCATCAAATCAACGAGTCGAAACTTCCGGTTCGAGTCAGGTCTAGACCAGATTTGCTCAGACCCGACCCACTTGCACCAACACGAGCGAAGGGTGTCCACGCGATGGCTACTTGCGTAATTTCACGTCGAAGTTTCAGGTTCCTATATAATCCCTATGCTCTCCCAACTCTAGGGCTTCTTTTCCAGCCGCAGCTCTCGTTTTACAGTGTTGGATCGAACGAGCGAGAGAGCGAGAGAGAGAGAGAGAGAGAGGGAGCTAGGAGGCGGCGACAATGGTGGAGAAGGCGAGCAAAGGTAGGAAGGAGGAGGTGGTGACGCGGGAGTACACCATCAACCTCCACAAACGACTCCATGGATGGTAATCTCGTTTCTCCCCAACCTTCGCTTCTGTGGTTTGATCTCGCTTTGGATTTGTTTTGAACTCATCTTTTTCTGTGACGGAGCGATCGCAGTTATCTGAAATTCACTGTGGTGGATACGATGATTATTGTTCGGAAGCAATCCTTTTTTGCTAGATATTTTCTTCCATTTTTTAGGTGTGATTTGATTTATTTTACCATCTATATTTGTTTTACTTGAGTTCTGTATGCAGATAGATTAATGGTAAGGTGTGCACATTGTTCTCCTCTTACGAAAGAGAGTTCTGTTGGATATGTATAATTGTAGGAGGATGGAAACTTGATAAAAATCTCGAGTTCATGTGATGCTTAGCATCTTAACCGGGCGCATTGTAGAATCATAGATCTGATGAGAATTTTGGTGTCGGATGATCATATTCTAGAGAGCAAAGGTTAAAGTGTATTGATACACCATCAGTTATGTGTCATTTTGGAATAAACATTCTAAACACTCTTCAGCTTTTTCGTTGTGTTGATTTCACTTATTTTTATTGATTAATTTGGCGATTCTGTCGAAGTTAACCGATCCATTTGCTATGCCCTGTTAATTATTAACAGAATCTACATTCCTGTCAGCTGAAAAGCTAATAAAATCTCCAATAACACTGACTCAAATGACTTAAATCAAGTCAATATTGTTGAGATACGTTGTTTGACGAAATGACTGGAAGTTGTTGTATGCTTGTAAAGAAGCTGCATTACTACTCTTTTCAGCATCGGGAGATTTGCATAAACTGATACGGCAAGTGTGATAATCGTTTAACACGGCACAGATTAGTGTCTATATTTTTCACGAAGAAAAATTACAAAAGAAATCGGAGCGAGAACACATAATTGGGTCAGACCAAATAGGGAACTATTGTAGTTTTACTGGAGGGGGCTCTAATGGTTGCTGATATTCGTGTGCTCTTTGAAACTAGATCAAACTAAATAATCCTCTTTTCTGGCTGAAGGGTTTTTATTTATTTTTCTGAAAAAGCACAATGTTTCCTTTGCAATGACATTTACTGGCTTTTATGTGTAACTTTTGAGTTGTCATGCTTTATGCTGTGGGAGATATTGAAAACATATAACACCGAGTAGTAGCGACTACTTAGAAGAGACGATTGAGTAATCTTGAAGAGGATAACTTCTTGTATTTTATTTGTTATCTCCGAAATCAATATAGTTAATGCAAGCTATGTGCTCAGTGCTCACTCTCTTTTCCGAGCAGCACTTTTAAGAAGATGGCTCCCAAGGCAATTAAGGAGATAAAGAAGTTTGCAGAGAAGGCGATGGGCACAACAGACGTGAGAGTCGATGTGAAGCTCAACAAGCACATATGGAGCAGAGGGGTCCGAGGTGTACCGAGGCGGGTCCGTGTCAGAATCGCGCGTAAGAGGAATGATGAGGAGGATGCCAAAGAAGAGCTCTTCTCTCTGGTTACAGTTGCCGAGGTCCCTGCGGAGGGGTTCAAGGGCTTGGGGACCAAAGTTGTCGATGACGATACAGACTGAGTTATCTGTTGCTTCTACCTCTTGTTCTGGTTATCTAGGTTTCGCGTGCTGGTGTCTGCTTTTAGGAAAAATTTTGGATTCATTAATGAATTGACGGATGAAAAATCAAGGCTGTATTAGAGATGTTTGAGAAGTTATTTTCCTCCGGCACTACACATTCATGTTTAATTGCTATTGATCTTTTAAGTTGAACAAATCGAAGTTTTATTCGTCTATTTGCATCTTCAGCTAGTGACTGCAGTCTACATTACTAGTCCCTGAACTTCTGGTCAAGTTTTCCTTTGGCCCTCAAATTTTTAATATGAATTTTTGGTATCCTGAATATTTGCTTGTTTGTGGTGCATTACCACCCCTATCCGTAAGACATCTTCTTTTATATACAAGACCAGCTCGAAATTCTATTATTTAAGAGACAGTTGCATTATTCAATACTATTCACTCACATAACTGGGAGTGCATATACGTACCCTTCCCCCTTTATATGATTTTTATTTTAACTCTTTGATTTGTAACTATTTGCAAATAAAATGACACGAGCAAAGAGGTGCATTCACCTGGGGCCAGAATCTATCAGTGCGTTGCTAAAAATAGCTAAAAAAATTTGTAGCCAAACGAAGGCACAGCACAAAATAAAACATTGTTGAGCTGTTCCACGACACTGATTTTTCCAATCCAAAAATGCTATGCATACAAACAACTTGGATACTATTTCATAAGATGATGTAGAGGTGGTTAATTAGCACAAAAATTACAACTTTGTTTATAAAATTTAGCTAGTTTATATGATTATAAAGTATTTTTTATTATAATAAATCTACTCGCTTTGTTTAATTTTTTTTTTTTAAAAAAAAAAAAATTAATCTTGAGATATTATTAATTATTAAATAATTTTTTGATGGCTTGCGTGAGAGAGTATTTGTATATGAGTTAGTGCGTCCTGAGCACGAGTTGAATAAAGGATCTCTCTCCTAGTCTCTACCAGAGTGTTGTTTGGCCTGAGTGGGGAGTGGTGGGGACTTTTGAGTGGCAGTTTAAGTAGTTATGAGGCAACTTGGGGGCGTTTTAGCAGCAGCGGCAGCATGAGCCCCGCAACATAAGCGGCTGGGATTGGGAGCGAGGAGCTCGCTCTGTGCGGCTTCTTATATCGAAAGCAAAGGAAACCGCTGCCGTTCCATGGCGATGGCTTTAAGGCTTTAAGGCTTTTTTTTTATTTTTGAGCAGCAACTCCAATCCTCTAGAGGATTCCAGGTGCTCCTTCTACTTGAGATCAACGATAAGACCAATTTCCGGGAGTTTTGAGCGTCGAAACCCCACAAATTAATCTCCACATAAAGTTGAAGAAGAAGAGGAAGAAGAGGAAGGAGAGAGAGAGATGTACGGATATCTTCAGGGAGCGGGCATGCGCGAGGATCTGAGCCGTGCGTTCCCACCGGCGTCGGCATCGGAGGACTCCGATCTCCTCCTCCTCCACCACCGACATCATGAGCAGCAGCAGCAGCAGCAGCAGCAGCAGCAGCAGATGACGAGCTCCGGGTTGCCCCGCTACAAGTCGGCGCCGAGCGCCCTGCTCGGCGAAATCGGCGACGGCTTCTTCAACCCCGCAGCGGAGAGCGTGTTGAACGACTTTTGGGACAATTCGTCGAACAGTTTCCGGGCGACGGGGCCGTCTCCGTCTCCGCCGCCGCAGCAGCCGATCCCAACACACGGCGATCTCATCCCCCAAAGCAGCTTTTCCACCCCACTCTTTCACTTCAACGTAGAAAAAGGTTCTCTCACTCTCTTTCTCCAAAAATAGCATAAGGTTCACCCCAGATACATATACAAGTCCGGCTCATCAGATGCACTTATAACCAAATATAGATTGAGGGTTACTGTTCATGATCTCCTATGTTATTTTGATACGCATGCATAAATTAACTTAATTTTTAGTGACTCCTATGGCTGCCTAGGCCCCGGTGACGACGACGACGACGACGGCAGCCGGAGTTATAATCCGGTGGGTTTTCCGGCCAGCAGCTCTTGGGTGGAGGATATTCTGCCGCTTGCCAACAATAACAACAACTTGTCGGGTCAAAACCACTCCGGCCACATCCCATCAGATCTCCAGGCATATTAATTAATTAGTTTCCACTTTCTCTTAGATCAATTAATTGCCTTTCGCAAGAGATTTAAATCATTGGTTCTTTGCATGATCTGATTCTTTATGATCAGAATGTAAGGGTGCCGACGAAGCACCAGGACTCTGGGTTGACCCACCAGCTCAGCCTCCCGCTGACGTCGTCGGAGATGGCCGCCGCGGCCGACAAGTTCGGCCGGCAGTTCCAGGACGCAGTCCCTTGCAGGATCCGTGCCAAGAGAGGCTGCGCCACCCACCCGCGGAGCATCGCCGAGAGAGTACGTAATTATGCGTCGCTACTTCCCGCGATCATTACAAATTCTACCTGCGGATCGGTTGATGATGGGTCGTCTGTGAACTTGCAGGTGCGGCGAACTCGGATCAGCGAGAGAATGAGGAAGCTTCAGGAGATCGTTCCCAACATGGACAAGGTTAATTGCTTCTTTTATATATATATATATCCAATGGAACAGTAACTTGCTGCAAATTTTGATCAAGTATAATTAACATTACGTTCTTTTTTTTTTTTTTTTTTTTTTTTTTTTGTGATTGGATGAATCGCAGCAAACGAGCACTGCCGACATGTTAGATTTGGCCGTTGACTACATTAAAGACCTGGAGAAGCAAGTCAAGGTAAGTGTATACGTTGAAAATGTAATTCGTTTCCACTGAGTGGTAATGCTGTGCGTTGACAATGTCTCTGGTTCTTGAAGACGTTGAATGAGAGCATGTTTGGATGCACGTGTTCTTCTAGCAAGAGCTGAAGCCCTACTCCAAAACAACACCATATTGGACCCGAAAGTCAACGCGAGATTAGCAGCGCCAACACAATTATATATATTAACGGTCGAAAGGAGATGTTTTTAAACTTGGTCGCTATTCACTGCCGAATTCGACTAGATTTGATGAATCAGATTTATGATAAAAATATATAATTCTCTTATTAGTACCATTCCGTTAAGATTGCATTGTGTCAATCCAGACTAAACTAGTTATTGGGCAATATTTATCGCTGGTTCAAAATTGATTGAAGAATGGAATGGAATGGAAAAGGCATGCGGATTTTTCACAGGTATAATACTGTACATAAGTGTTTCAACGGGACGGAGAGATCGGTGAGCTGAACATATGTACAGTGTTTCTTGCTTTGGTAAGTCGAATGCAACTGCCACCATGTTTGAATGTATATATTTACCTGTTTCAAGTATTAGAGTTCATTAGCCACCAGCAACTTTTGTACATCACCGCAAGTTTTTTTTTTTTTTCTTTTTTTCCATAGATGGCCTAACATGATCCAAATACTACAATTATTTCACCATGCACAATTTCTTGGCCAGATGGCAATTAACCAGGGCCACCTTTTTCCTTGCAAATAAAGCCATGTATGTACAAGCATACTCATCAAAATGTCTTCTTCATCTTGGTTGGGGATAAGATGCACATTTATTAACAGCTACTATCATCTTGAGAATACTTTTCTGACTTTCCACAATCTAAAAACATTTAGTAGGATGTGTCTTATCCAACAATTAAAGCATTAAGGGGTATGAATCTTATTTTTAATTTTGAATTTACAAAGGACTATCCTATCCAGTTGGCTCATATTCCAGTTTTCCTATTCGGTGGCCTAATTAATGATGCGTCAATTTTTGGACAAAAAAATGCCTCTAACAAAGCATAAGATAATGAGCGGTCAAATAATTACTCAACATTGGAAATGCGGTCGTGAATAGTAGGGGGAAGGAGGTCAAGATCAGAGCAGCCATGTTTCGCAATCTCTCTGCCCCCTGAAAAGGGGAAATGCATCAAAGGGCCAAAAAAAAAAGGAAAAACGAAAAAAAAAAAAAAAAAAAAAAGCCCTTTCCTGTTTTCTTGTTCCTTATTGGTAGAGGCGCCGGCCACGTAGCACCAAAGAGAAATACTATATTTACTTTTTAAAGAATAATAATTTAAAAATTAAAATGAAAAATACTAATCGGATGAAAATTTAATTCAATCGGAGTCAGTGATGCTGCTAGAGTGAGAGAGAAAGAGACACTAACGGAGAAGGAAATGCTCGGCAAAAAGATAAAGGGAGAGTGCGATGAACAAATGAAACCCATGATGGAAGTGCTATCAATACCTGTCCTCGTATGCTTAGCTTAATACACGAAACTTTTCTATCGTTGAAGTAAAGATATAGGATAAGTAAAAAGTTTAAAGCTTCTTGGTAATGTAAAAACACAGAAAGAGAAATGAATGTAAAATGTTATTAAGAATAGAAGCTCTAATTTAAGATTTTTATTTGTTTTAACTTTAGTAAAATTTAATGGTAAAATGAACTTTATAATTTACTTCTGCAGTAGCTCTTTTTAAGATTCCAAAATCAAAAAGCACCATTAGACATAAGGATTGATGGGCAAAGAACAGAAAAATAAGAGAAAATAATAATAAAAAAAAAACACACCAACAGGCTACATCAAAATATAAATGCAAAATCATTTGGCTATGCTGGTCCGAGAACATGAAAGCGCAAGTTTCTCCATTTGTATATTCACTGTCAAAGCAGGTCAATACTCGTTTAAGTAATAATCACTCAGAAGTAGGGGAGTCAACCAGCCGAACACGAGCGAGCTGGGGTCGGCTCGTGTTCGGCTCGTTTAATAAATAAGCCGAACACGAGCTGGCTCGTTTAAATATCGAGCTGAAAAATTCGGCTCGTGTTCGGCTCGTTTACTAAACGAGCAATTCGATCTCGAGCTTATTTCGAGTCGAACACGAGCTGGCTCGCGAACAGCGAGCTGGATTGCCACCCCTACTCAGAAAGCCCTTTCTTGGCGATTGACTGAGAAGGAATTAAAAATAATATAATAATAATAAAGAAGAAGAAGATAGTGAAATAAGAGGGAAGCAATTTTTTTTTTGAGCCCAAAAGGTATTTCCTTCCAAACGTACAAAGAATGCTCAAGTTAATTGGTAAAGAGGTTTTATCCTGCTGCCATTTAACAAAACTGAAATATATAAATCTCGACAGAGTTAATACCTGAAATTGAAAACACCAAAATTCCCAGCCAAAATGAGTCTTGGCCTGCAACGAAGAATCAATGGAACTTAGACATCCACGCCAGCATAGAGTTCTACTGAGTTCAAACAAGAATTGGATTTGTCACATAACACTATTATCATCGGCATCAAAAGAAAACAGGAAAAGAAAGATTCAAAGGTAAAATATGCAAAAGAAGATAAACTCAGGTGCATGCCTCTTTTATGATCAAAGAGGTAGCTTAGTTGAATACCAGGAGAATAAGATTGCGCATTACCAAAAAAGGAAAAAAAAGAATTTTCTGGCTACCAAATTCGAGAAAGAATTTTCCCTTTGAAAACAGACAGATCAACTTTCAAGTATTTGGATACATAGAATGAAGTGAAGAGCAACTCGTAAGTTAACAACTAGGAAGATCAACGATTAGTTCAACTCTCTAGTTCCCAAAGGGAATGCTCTTTTTATTCTGTTTCTTTCTGCAAACCCTCTGAAAGTCCAGCCGATTATACCTATCCCTTTCCCCACACTTACCTCCGCTCAGAATACAAGTTTAAACCACACTTCAGAAAATGAAATACAAACTTTTATTCTTTTTTCTTTTTCTTTTTTCTTTTTTTTTGGATTCCTCCCATTCAATCAATTTTTCAAGACGTAAGTATCCGACTCCACAGTCTAAAATAGTAATAACTCAAGTCACTAGAAAGACAAGTTTGATGAAATTAGTGTGCAAGATAAGGTCAGCTTTGCTGAACTAGGATCATACCTAAGGCAAGACTACTATCTTTGACAGAAGAGGTCACCACCAGACTAGAGGTCAAGAAAGGGCGGAGAAGATAGGGCAATTCTCTAATCTATCATCTTGTAGTCTTCAGGATTCTACAAATATATCTTCTCTTTTTGACTCTATACATTGCAATCATATAACAGTTGACCCGCCAAATCTCTCCCGTAAAAACCATTGTCAAATATTTTTCCATTCAGACTGCGTTACGAGTCAATCATAGATACTAGTTACACAGAATGAGGCAGTACTACACAAAAAACAGTAACAAGTACTTATTTAGTACCCCTCTACCTGCGAGTCTTTTCAGTAGTACTGTACTTTGCGATGATGATCTTGACTTTCTTCTCACATTTATCATCATTGACATATAAAACTAATAATACTCAAACCTTCCATATTATACGTGGAGATCATTGAAGTTCTCTCGTGAAACTGTAACTTTTTTAAAAAAAAACCTTCTTTGCCGGTCCTGAGTAAAGAATGGCTTTATATCTACTATTGCCCTAATCTGACGTTATCTAACTCCTTACTCTTGGCCGCACAAACCTCTACACCAGAACAAAGAGACAAACAACCTCTTTAACAAGAAAAAAATTGGGGAGATGAAAAGAGCTTTGTGAACATAAAAAGCAAGCTATCATGATGTGTTGATACACTCTCGGCAAAAAAATTTCCAACTGCAGGTTGTGATCGAAAGTTTGTCAAATGTACTTCCTAAATCTGAAGAATCAAGAGACACTCCATATGCGACAGCCTTAAATTTCATTCGTATATGAAGATGATCGGGCAAGAATAACCAAACTGAAATTGATGCTACAAATTTTGTCCCCAAGAGAAATGCTGTTACAGATATAAAGTCCAGCAGCCTCAGTGAAGGTAAACAAATCCATGCATAGAGGAACAAACGGATCAAAATTTTTTAATCTATCACAGCGATCAAGAATGAATTGATGAGAAGCCCCTCTGAAAAAGGCATAGCCTGAGAACAGTTGTGAATGTTAGATCAGCAATATCTCATTGTGCATCACCTCAAGTGATGCCCCTCTGAAAAAGGCATAGCCTGAGAACAGTTGTGAATGTTAAATCAGCAATATCTCATTGTGCATCACCTCAAGTGCCAGAGCTGACAATAAGGCTAACAAAATGCTGCTTTAATTCGTAAAGGTAATCGCATATAAAAAAATAGAGAATACATTTACTAATATAACAGCAGAATCTTTCTAGTTCTAGGGACTTTTGAACCGAGGTAATACTGTTCTGTATCTGTATTAGCTCATGAGATAGGAAAGCTTGAAAATGAAGAATCTAAACAGCGTAACCTCTTCTTACCATACTAGTCTGTTCAAATGTTCTATGAAAAATGCATATCTAGTAAGAAAGAAGATGGATTAATCTAGAAGACCAGGACTGCTTGTCTCAATGCGAAGCAGGAGATAAGAATATGATTTATTTATTATTATTTTTTTTTAACAATGGAGCAATAACTGGTGATCACAGTTAATGGGGATCTTAGGTTACATTTGGTTGCTAGAACAAGTTATGCAATAATGACTAATGCGCTATAGGGTGCTCTTTTGTGATTGCAGCCTAGGATTTGCCATTAGTCTATTGCAAGCTTGCCTGCGAGATAATCTTATTCGGCAAAACTGACTTAGAGGTAGCTTGTACTATGCCGTGATAGATATTTAATCATTTCTTTTGAGAATAATGATAGACATTTAATCATACTACTCATCTACCAATTACTGCAAGGCTCTTAAGAAAGCAATAGAGATGTACTAAGTAAGAAGTTTAGCAATCCAAACATGACCTGTAGATCTCATCATTGTACAAAGGATTAGGTTGCATTTTTCTACAGCACGGTGAAACTGAACTTTGAGATCATTGTACTACGGATTATGCCTAAGAATAAGCACATTATGATGATATTCAACAATAGTTAAGCACATTATGATCACCAGAGACTCTCCAAACTTTAAGATATTGTAAGGATTTCCAGATTCCATTCGACAGCTTGGCCAAATATTCTATACAGCGACTGTTAGCCAGTTGCACCGTACTTTTCATAGCACCGAACAATTATAAACAATTATAATAATAAAAACTCTAGAATGAAGCACAAATCCAAAAATATTAACAAATAAAAAAGTGAACTAAAGGAAAATTCTGCAGTATAACCAATTGAACTAACAATTAAAAAAGCGATGATAAGAAAACATGGAAATATGCAGGCAATCGCCTATTAAATTATGTAAAATGATAGCGGAATTCAAGAGAATCATACGGATGAATATAAGAGAAACAGAGGGAAAAAAATTACCGAAAAATCAAAATGTAGAATCCTAGCAGAAGGGAACGGGTCAGAAGTAGAGCGCCATCTGGATGTTCTTCTCCTCGAACCCGCACTTCTCGTAGAAGCCCTTGAGCTCGGGGGTGCAATCGAGGATCACCTTGTAGCATCCCGCAGCCTTGGCGTAGTCCGAGAGGTAGCGGACCACGCGGTGGCCGAGGCCGAGACCGCGCGCGTCGGCGTCGACTACGACGTCCTCGACGTGGCCGACCTTGCCCCCGCCGCGCAGGAACTTCCTCTCGACGAAGACGCTCCCCGTGGCGACGATGCGCCCGGATCGGGGATCTTCGGCGACGCAGACGAGGTGGTCGTCGCCGAGGGCCGCGAGCTCGCCGAAGCGCGCGTGGAAATCGTCGGCGGAGAGGGCGGGGCAGGGGCTGAGTTGGCCGAGGAGCTCCACGAAGCCCTTCGCGTGGTCCGAGATCTCGAGGCTCCGGATCGGGAGGAGATCGCCTTCTTCTCCGGCGACGGCGTCCGCCTCCGCCGTGGCGGATCCGTTCTCCATCTCCTTGGCGTGAGGAGGAAGAAGATAAGGAGCTTCGAGGAGCGGGGGATGGAGGAGTGGAACAGTGTACGGGTTGTGAACTGTTGCGCTCTTTATACCTTCTCAGGAGGAATAAAATAAATATATTTAAAACAGCCTCCTACGGTGTTCGCGAAAATCCAACGGTGTAACTTTATTCTTTTTTTTTTTAAATTATTATTTTAATTTAATAATAAAGCTAGAGAGTTTTTGCGATGCGCGTTACGCTTACAGGCTACAGGCTCCGGGGCTCCAAGGAAACGAAACGTTTTTTATCGGGGATTTTTTAAAACTAACCCTCTAGAATTTAGATTTTTGCAAAATGACCTCGGCAAAAATAAATTTGCAAAACTAACCCTACTTTTGCCAGGTGGGCGCCACGGCGGACAGACGACCTGAAGACGCTGAATGATTCAGCGTCTTCAGTATGCCTCATGAAAGACGCTGAATCAATCAGCGTCTCCTAAAAAACCCTACGGAGACGCTGAATGAGTCAGCGTCTTCAGTATATTTTGAGAAGACGCTGATTCATTCAGCGTCTTCAGTGCTACACACTGCACCTCAGGACTTGGCCAATTTTTTTGCGAAATTGGCTAAGTCCTCAGATAAGAAGGCGCTGGGTTGTATACACGTTAGAGACGCTGAACCATTCAGCGCCTTTAATACATAATATTAAAGACGCTGAATGGTTCAGCGCCTTTAACTTATAATGTTAAAGGCGCTGGCCGATTCAGCGCCTTTAACTTATAATGTTAAAGGCGCTGACCGATTCAGCGCCTTTAACTTATAATGTTAAAGACGCTGAACCATTCAGCGCCTTTAGCTTATATGTTAAAGGCGCTGAATGGTTCAGCGCCTTTAACCACACCACCCACCAGATTTCCTTTCTCAAGTGTAAAAATCAAAATTTGTACAACAAGTTTCATAGCAGAATGAAAAATACAACAAGTTTGACAACATGTATATAGTGAACTAAAACATTCATAAATCACCAGAAATATATGCACAACATTCAGATGTAACAGTTGAGTTTGATCAAAAAAATGTAATTACAAAAATATTAAGAATACACCCTCAAACTCAAAATTGAGATAATACTCAATTTTAAGCTTATCCTCTCCCTCGACCTCCTCGGCCACGCCTACGTCCACGCCCTCGCGGTCGCCCACGCCCACGAGGAACAACAAGCTCGATAATCGGCGTATCATCAAGTTGCTCGGCCGCTGCTAACTGATCGAGCTCCTCGATAATAGCACCTTCATCAATATGTTGGATCTCGTGTTGTGATGATGACGACGGACGACGACGTGAATATGTTGAAGCAAATGATGTCCGTGAAACAGGAGGCGGGAGTGTCTCTGACGTCGAGGGATATGTCGTAGGGTCTTGAATCGGAGGAGTAGGAGATCGCGGCACCTGAAATGGCGTAAATAGTTAGGTAATTTGAAATTGAAGACTAAATTAGAAATTTTTTGTGATATGAAGGTACCTGATGTCTCGAAGACGATGCGTGAGCATAATCTCCTTGAATCGGAGGAGTTGGAGATCGCGGCACCTGAAATGGCGTAAATAGTTAGGTAATTTGAAATTGAAGACTAAATTAGAAATTTTTTGTGATATGAAGGTACCTGATGTCTCGAAGACGATGCGTGAGCATAATCTCCTTGAATCGGAGGAGTTGGAGATCGCGGCACCTGAAATGGCGTAAATAGTTAGGTAATTTGAAATTGAAGACTAAATTAGAAATTTTTTGTGATATGAAGGTACTTGATGTCTCGAGGACGATGCGTGAGCATAATCTCCTCGTCCCTCAGCAACTCTGACAGTAGGTACTGACGGTTCATTTTGTAGTGCCGTATGAATATGCGATCGCATATCTGTCAGAGTCCTGAATATCCTCGTCGGCGATGGACGATCATCCAATAGCTGGCCTATAGTGGTATCCATCTGTCGTAGCGTATCGGCCTGCATTTCAATTAACAGATTAAATATACAAAACATGTTAAATTTCTACAAAAAATGATTATACCATTGTCCTGTTGATATGCCCACGTGGATGATAAGTCAGCGGAGGACGCTCCACTGGATGATATATCCATCTCCTGGTAATCCTCCAGTACCATTCCATGTAAATGGATGCCGCCTCCAGCGGGTCATCACCAGCAGCCGGATGCTGATCAACAATGTGATCTAGCCTCTCAGCCCACCTCTCAATGTATGCAGCGTGAAATGCAGCCCAATCCTCATCCGCACGCCCACGTGATGTCATGCGTACGATGGACTCCACATTGATAGGTACATGCTGGAGAAGACCGAACTGCCGCAGGACTCGGTCTGGTACATGAATCTCTACTATGTGATAGCAGATGATGACTGTCCTTGAACGCCAGACTTGCGAGCCCTGTACACAGAAGTCTGGTAATGAAGCTAAAATGTCCTCTGTGTACGGCATCCATATAACCTGTTAATGACACAAAATGATCAGTTAGTATAAAAATGTTTAGAAAAAAATATATGTAAAGTATTGATTTAAACATCTACATACCTGCGTCTCTCTCTGCTGATCTAACTCATCTCTATAAAACTCAATGTCAGCGGTCCTGACATTGGCTCTGAAGCGTAGTCCTCCAGCGTTTGCCCATCTAGATTGAAAAATATATATATTAGTTGTAATTACCTATGAAATACAAAAATCTACTATATTAAATAAATATCTTACCGGCAACCCAGAGGGAGATCTGCAAGGTCGGGTAGCGCTCGGACGCCTGTAGGTCGGCCGATATGAATGTGCTCCCAAGCCCAAATCTATATATTAACACAAACGACTTAATATTAGAAATAAAAGATTAAATATTTGAAATAATGAAATCAATATATTATATATTATACCTGCAATAGCGTGCCAAAACAACAACACTCGGCCTTCCCCTGCAGTGAGGCAAATCCCAGCGCTTGATACATAGAAGCCAAGGAAGCTGCACCCCACGCATAAACCCCGCACAGATGGAAATCAGCCATTAGTGATAGCCACTTTAGGTGCACTGTGCGTCCGCTGGGGTTGGGAATCAAGCTACACCCGATTTGATATAACATATATGCACGGGCTGTAGCTGCGACTAGTGCTGGAGGGGCATCTAGCGGTATATGGCTGTAGTGATCAGATAGCCACGTGAGGCGTATCTGCGACCCCTTTAATATATCGGGCTGAGCTCCCAACAATGCATCGCAGAGCGGCACCCAATCTTGAAGTGAACTCCCCGTTACCGGTGGACCGTCGACACGGAGACCTGAGATGACCGCCACATCCTGGAGTGTGACGGTCATCTCACCATGTCGAAAGTGGAACGTGTTGGTCTCCGGTCTCCACCTCTCGGCAAGGGCCCCTAGTAGAGCCTGATCCAGCTGTACTCGTCTCAACCGTGCTACCCCGTAAAATCCAGATAGACGGAGGATATCTAGCACAGCTGGATGCTCAATCTCCCACTGGTTGATCTTCCGACCATGCTCTGAGAACTCCACCGCACGATACCCCTGTAATGCGAAAACAAATATAGTTAGCTTTTACATTAATTCAGCTTATTGGTATTACAATAAAATATCAAATGAAATTTTATAGCTCTTACCTCAGTCGTGATAAAGGCTGACCGATGGCGATGCTGGTCTACTAATACCGACGCATCAACTGGCCCCGCGTCCTCGTGATCTGCCATCTGCAATTAGCAATAATCTACATATTAGTAACATGGTTGATAGATATAAATAAATATTAAAACATGATAAATATAATTGTGTAAATCATACGCCGGCGTCCTCGTTGCGCTATTTGTGTATTCTGTGGGCAAGTGCTCCTATAATGGCCTTCCTGCTTACAAATGGAGCATTTCCCTCGTCGGCCACCCCCCTCGTCCATTACATTACGAATACGTGTAGATCGTGGACGACCTTTCTTCCTTCGTAAAGGGGGCGGTACAATTGGCGGAAGGACCCAAATCCTTGCGGTTCAAAATTAGCCGACGGTTGTAACTCTTTCTCAATATATACCGTCACAACACCATGATGTAGACCTAATCCTATCATTCCCTCCAATGATTCATCATCTAGTACTTCGTGAGCTAAAAATCCACCACCGATCGTGGGACAACCAATAGTAAATTTTAGACGAAATTGTTCGCTTGTACAATTTACTAAACGATACATTCTCGTCTCAAACCTACTATATGTACAATCAGTCGGTATCCCGATTAGCTTCTTTTGACCGCCGATATATCGTGGACCATTCCCATCGATAACTAACTGTCCAACCCAATGAACACTTATGGGCATGCGAGAATTAGCCATTTCAACTACAAAACAAAATTTAACCACTTCAAAATACTACTTTTAACTCTGTCACTGTGAGAGAGTGATCTTCAGTCTCTGTCACAGTGAGAGAGTGATCTTCACTCCCTCACTGTAAGAGTCTCTCACTGTGAGAGCTTCACAGAGAGCTTCACTGTGAGAGACTCTTACAGTGAAGCTCTCACAGTGAGAGCTCAAGTGAGAGCTCAAGTATTATTTAACTCAAGTGAGAGCTCAAGTGAGAGCTCACAGTGAGAGCTCAAGTGAGAGCTCACAGTGAGAGCTCAAGTGAGAGCTCTCACAGTGAAGCTCACAGTGAGAGCTCAAGTGAGAGCTCATAGTGACAGCTCAAGTGAGAGCTCTCACAGTGAAGCTCAAGTGAAGCTCTCACAGTGAGAGCTCTAGCCCTAAATTTCAGTATTATTTAACTAAACTTTGTAACAAAATTAAATTTGGGAGAGCTCAAGTGAGAGCTCAAGTGAGAGCTTCACTGTGATCAACCATGACTGTGATTGGTGATCAAGCTTGACTGTGATCATTGGTGATCAAGCTTAACTGTGAGATCAATTCAAGCTCACGCTCTCTCACAGTGAGAGGGCTTCACAGTGAGTAAATTTTGTAGCAAAATTAGCAAAATTAGCAAAATTAACTAAAATTAGCAAAATTAGCAAAATTAGCTAAAATTTGTAACTAAAATGTAAATTCACAGTGAGAGATCATGCTTTTTTTTTTTTTTTTTTTTTTTTTTTAATTTGCTGTGAGAGAGTGAGCTCTCTCACAGTGAGAGCTCACTCTCTCACAGTGAGAGTTTTTTTTTTTTTCTTTTTTTTTGTTTTTTTTTTTTTTGCTGTGAGAGAGTGAGCTCTCTCACAGTGAGAGCTCACTCTCTCACAGTGAGAGTTTTTTTTCTTTATTTTTTTTTTTTTATTTTTTTTTTTTTGTTGCTGTGAGAGAGTCATCTCTCTCACAGTGAGAGCTCACTCTCTCACAGTGAGAGAACTCTCTCACAGTGAGAGAGTGATCTCTCACTGTGAGAGATCACTCTCTCACAGTGAGAGATCGTGCGCGTGAGAGAGAGAAAGAGAGAGAGAGAGAGAAGAGAGGTAGTGCAAGAGCTCACAGTGAGAGATCGGGGCGGCGGGGGCGCGACGACGACGAGTGGAGATCGGGGCGGCGGGGGCGGGAGTGGAGATCGGGGCGGCGAGATTTCGCGAAAGAAGAGGGAGCTCGTGCGTGAAGATCGGCGCGAGTGGAGATCGGAGCTCGGCAATGCGGGACCGGGGAGGGGCTCACGGGAGTGGGGAGGGGATCGGAGGGGGGAGGGGCTCACGGGAGGGGGGACTCCGTCACTGTGCGGGAATTATTGGGGATGAAGAGCAGAAGTGAAGAGGAAGGCTGCGCGCGCGGGCTGATAAGGCGTAAAGAAGACGCTGAATCGGTCAGCGCCTTTAACATTATAAGTTAAAGGCGCTGAATCGGCCAGCGCCTTTAACATTATAAGTTAAAGGCGCTGAACCATTCAGCGTCTTTAACATTATGTGTTAAAGGCGCTGAACTATTCAGCGTCTTTAACATTAGAAGTTAAAGGCGCTGAATGGTTCAGCGTCTCTAACGTGTATACAACCCAGCGCCTTCTTATCTGAGGACTTAGCCAATTTCGCAAAAAAATTGGCCAAGTCCTGAGGTGCAGTGTGTAGCACTGAAGACGCTGAATGAATCAGCGTCTTCTCAAAATATACTGAAGACGCTGACTCATTCAGCGTCTCCGTAGGGTTTTTAGGAGACGCTGATTGATTCAGCGTCTTTCATCATGCATACTGAAGACGCTGAATCATTCAGCGTCTTCAGGTGGCCAATCCGCCGTGGCGCCCACCTGGCAAAAGTAGGGTTAGTTTTGCAAATTTTTTTTTGCCGAGGTTATTTTGCAAAATAGGAAGTTTCAGAGGGTTAGTTTTAAAAAATCCCCTTTTTTATCAGAGTTGTCGTACGAATTATACGTGAGACCACAGTCACGCACACTTGATGTCCATATATGTTAATATTTTCGTTTTAAAAAGTTTTTTTAAAAAATTTAAGTTCAATTATTATAATTTAGTGTAATTTTTCTATCTGAGCTATAAAACATTTTGAAAAAATTTTAAAATTTTTGAAATAATATAAAATATATATATATATATATATATATATATATATATATATATATATATATATATATATATATATATATATATGATATTTTGAAATAATATAAATACTTCTCTACTTCTTGCAAAGCCATCGGCTGCGTGCCACACCCAACGCAAGTTGGATGGAGGAAACCAAGCACCTGGCCACCTCTTTTGCTTGGATTTGTGCCCCATACTGTGCTTCCCAACTCGGGGCCAAGCACCCACTATCTATTTCTATACACTATGGGGCGAAGCTTAGAAGGCCCCTCCGCGATTCACGCTGAACGGGTTCTCTCCGCGGGTCATCGCCGTACATGGAAAAAGATGCCTCTCTCCCTCTCTCCCTCTGCTTTACTCTCCCTCTGATTTCTCTTTTCGCGAGGCCCCTCCGCGGCTCTCACCGACTCTCACCGGCTCCGTTTCGGAGTCCCCGCCGCGGCATGGGCTCCCTAACTCCGCCGCTGGCACTCTCTCTCTCTCCCTCTGATTTCTCTTTTCGCGAAGACGTCTCCTTACCAACTCCGCTCCCTTACCGGCTCCATTTCGGAGTTCCCGCCGCGGCATGGGCTCGCTACCTCCGCCGCGGTATGGGCTCGATGACTTCGCCGCGGCATGGCCTCTTCTCACCAACTCTCACTGACTCCGCCGCGGTATGGGCTCGATGACTTCTCTCCTGTTCCTGTTGCGGAGTTGCCGTCGCGTCGCGGCATGCTTACCTCATGGTGTGCTTTCTACCCTCCTCCGTACATCTCTGAGGTGATTTCCTCACCAACTCCAGCGCGTGGGTTCTCTTCTCACGACCTACTACTGGACCATGCCCGATTACAGTGTATATAGAGGTATAGAGGTATATACAGGGTATATACAAGATATATACCTACTACCCATCACCCTCTCTCCTTCTCTCCCTTTCCCCCTCTCTCTCTTAGTTTCTTCGGCTATAAATACTGTTGGAATGGTTAGTTGCTCTGCCCCCTTGCTTTGAATCTTGCAACCTGTTCTGCCTTCGCCCCATAGTGTATAGAAAGAAAGAAAAAGAGAAATAGAAGAAATAGATTGCTAGAAGAAATAGATTGCTGTCTATACGTGGAAGACTGCATCTAAATTAGAAGGTAATTCCTTTTCTTTTTAGTTCCCTGATTTTTTATGGTTCTCTACGACATTGTGTTTGCTAAAGCCGAGAGAAAGTTCATTATCTTATGCCCAAATTGCAGAAAAATCCTACTACTGTCGTTAGCTTCTCCTTGCCCTCTGAAATATTGAATCTTGAAAATAATCTGCTTATACAGTTACTATCAGATTTCATATGTTGATTGGGTGAAATGTAGGTCCTAAAATTTCATGACGGTAATGTGAAAATCATGATTTTGTTTGTGGATTTCTTGCATTTTAGGCCTTGCATATATGTTTAAGATTATTTACAATGTTACTCAAAAATTTTCTGCAAAATTAGTAACTAACTGCAGTTAAATTCGTGCAGAAATAGCCACTAGAGAAGGCTATGCAATTACTGCAAATTAATCAGCAAGTGAGATGTGAGATGGGAGATGCGAGATGTGAGATGTACCATCATGTAAGTGAGGCTCAATGAGAGGTGATCCATATATCCACCTTTGGGATCTGGGAAATGTTCCTCCTCCTGTGTGACTCTAACATCCTCCGATGAAATAGTTATATTTTTAAACATCCTACTCAAGTACTGCGAGAGTTGATTGCCTCGATGCAAAATAGAATGGAAATTCGGTACCTTGAATAGGATTTGGGCTTTAGAGTGCAGTAATATATTGAATGTATTGCCTGAATCAGGATGGAGAGTTGTGGAATGGCCACCGTTGCTACATTTGTGTGATGGAGCTTCTTTCTACATGTATTCATGTTGGGGTTGATTTATGATAAGGTGATGGCATAATCGTATTACTAAGAAAAACCTACATATATAGGTGCGTTCAGGAATTGATGAGCAGGAGGATGTCATCATCTTCTCATATATCAACCCCAATATGGATGTTTGATTATAGAGCTTCTCATACCGTTTTGCAATGGAGTGGTCATTCTTTTTGGCACCCTTCTCTGAAAAAGACTTCAATCTAATGAAGTACAACCTAGCAATTACTAAAAGAAGGTAGGGAGGGGATGCATAAGATCTCTTGATTTCCCATAAATTTTCAATCTCTTTTGTGATTTTTCGTTTTCATGTCAACGTCGCGGCCGAAAACGGTGGTGAAGAAATGGCTCAACATGATGGCTTGATTAACAAGGTCAGGACTTTATTTAAAACATTTTAGCCTAATAATTTTTTATGTCGGCACTTTCAGTGATGTGAAACGAATAAACTGGTATACAATATTTGTTTTGTTTCTGGCAGACCTATGCTCCAGGAGGAGAACCTATTTGCTGATCGGGTATGGCGCATATGTAACACATTGGTCTAAGAGACTGCAATACTACACTTTATTTTAATTTATCTGTAAAGCCGCATGTTTCTTTCTCAGTTTTGTTATGAATGTATGAACTGATTTTCTTGCTTTACTTCTTTCAACTTTCTGTATACGGGCATAGTGAGATGCCTACATGCTGATTTTGTGCTTCTTATCCCTTCGCGAGTTCTTTAATTCTCAGTACTTGCAGGTTTTTGGCTTATTTGATGCAAAACATAATGGAATTCTTGGGTTTGAGGAATTTGCACGAGCTCTATCTGTATTTCACCCTAATGCTCTATCTGTAAATAATTACGCTAAGTTTTCCCTACGTGATCTTGCATGTATGAAATACTATGTTTTAGTTGCTAATGTATTGCATTGGTTTTTATCAGATTGTCTCCAGATGTTGCTAAATTATCTTCAGCAGTTGAAGAACCACGCAGAAAACGTTTTAAGTAATTTTGTTGTATGAACATCTTTTTGACCAAGCTTTTCATCAGAAATTTTTTTATTTTTTCTTAACTTTTCATCTGTTAACATTGCAGGCTCTCAGAAGATAAGGAGGCATCCACCAGCAATAAATAATTAGACTTTTTCTATGAACAACAATTAACTAGACTACTTTACGTTTTAATTATACATATTTTTGGAGTTAAATTTGAGGTGATGCTATTTGTTAGTAAACAACTGTTATATGTATTAATTGTACTTTTGTGCTCTTTTTTGTTCCCTAACTTATAAATTTAAAAACTTTATAATATATTAAATAATTTATTATTCATTGCTTAATAATTATTAATTATAAATATTAATTTATTCGGCCGCCGCGAAGCGCGGGTTATTTAACTAGTAGTCCATTAATTTGCGTCGTGTGTTGCAGGCGAATCACTGATCCATTGGAGAGTGGCCTGAGCTGTGGCGTAGTTAATACCATTCAATAGTTTTCCATATTGATTGCCGTTCCAAAGTTAATAGACCTGGGCCGCCAACTGGTATAGTTCAGTTAGGATAAATTGGGCTGGATTTGGCTTGATTTTAATGGGCCAAGCATAGGATTTAGGACCTACACTCTACTTACGGGCCAGAAATAGGCCTTTAACAAATCTGGCCCAGATTCTGCCCATTATCAGCTCTGAGATACCATTAGACAGAGTTCCTGGAAGGATGACGTGCCAGACCATTTGGAATACGCCACGTCACTCATACGTCTGTTTCTCAGCGTAAGCTGCCCTACGTGGACCGACTCTGCATTGATACCATTGATGTTAAATAAAATTAAAAAAATACTTTTATAGATATATAAAAAATTTTAATTAAATATTTTTTAAAAATAATTTTTATATATTTAAAATCGAATGTATATTTTACTTTCTATCTATTCTTCTGAAACAGAATAAATAAATAATCAGTAAAAAAAAATATTATATAATAAATAGAATACTTTCTATCTATTCTTCTGAAACAGAATAAATAAATAATCAGTAAAAAAAAAAATATTATATAATAAATAGAATGTATATTATACACTTAGTTTTGAATGTACGAGTAATATTAAATAATATTTTATTATCCTAGATATTGTCACATCAAAAACAAAAAATGTAAGCTAAATAATTTTTTTCCCTCAATCTTTATAAGCTAATTTGTTGACCTGTAAGTAATAATGACGAGAAGTAAATTATAAAATGTCTAAATAAAAACTTGTTAAATTGCTATTGGCCACAGTACACGTCAGTAATAGCGTGCATTACTTTCCGTGCTTGCACGCTTGTTGAATTTGTTATTAACGTGATGGATTTGTCGTCCAATATTTACTTTGCAAGTTAGATTCTACGGCCCAAAAGTACCCGCATACTTACTGTTAGAGCCATTCTATGCGTTCTTCGTCTCGACGTCTCCACTGATTTCCACGTCGCGTGCCCCGTCCTTGCTCATAAAGGATCAAAACGTAAGCAGTCTCGTTTCCTACTTGGTCTGATGATCCAACGGTTGTGATCGAATCGTCAAGGCATCATGCGTTCGGCGCATTCATACTGTCCGTGCACCGCCATGGCAGCGACCATCGAACGGTACAAATTGAAATTTATGAGAGAATGGAGGGTGATAGATGGGGTGTGTACGGTATGTACCGATGAACTTTGTGCAGCCAAAAATTTTGCGTTCGCGGAGGGCCGAGAAAAACCGGTCCGGCCCATTAAAAATAGACAGTTCCGAAGTGCAATTTGTACTTAGAAGCCCATTTCCACGATACTGACAGTATAAAATTTTCTTTATCGGCGACGCGTTCTTATTGTTCGGAATTTCCCATTTCGAAGAGAGAGAGGAATCATCTGATACTCGGGCGAGAGTTTTAGCTCTACTTATTATAGAAACTAGAAAAAGATGGTTCGTCGTTTTCCTTTTTCTGCTCCTTCGCTTTGGGTTTTGGGGATATTCATGTGCGGTGGAGGAGGAGGAGGAGGAGAGGGGATCGTGCGCTTGTAGATCCGTGTGAAGGAGGGAGCGAAAAGGTGGTAGGAGTGGTAGCAGCGGTGGTGATCTCTGATTCGATCGTTGACGATGCCGGTGGATCGATCTCAGCCGTCGGATGGGGCGGCGGCGGTGGTGGCGATCGAGTGCGTGACGGGGAGCTCGAGGGCGGAGGAGTGGGGCGGGGGGGAGACGCCGCAAACGGGGGACGTGGTGGAGGAGATCACGATCGGGGAGGCGGCGGCGGTGGTGGTGAGGGCGCCGTTCAAGGGGGGGAGGGGCGGGGTGGAGAAGCTGCTGCACGCGGCGTACAAGCGCGGGGACACGTCGATCGAGGTGCGCGTGCGGCGGGGGAGCGACGAGTGCGCCCAGCTCCAGGCCTGCATCGTCCCCAGCGGCCCCCCCGTGCGCCGCCGCTACGTGCTCCGATCCATCCACGACCCCAACTACGCCGTCGCCTTCGTCGACCGCTCCGAGAGCGAGTGCCTCGCCCTGCAGGGTAAGCCCCCTTTCTTGTATTTACCATTTTGCCACGCCACTACTCTACTATATATACGACGAGGCTAATTGAATTATTATTATTATTATTATTATTATTATTATTATTAGTATATTTACAGATGAAGTTAATTTTACTTGATTTTGAGCTATTTTGATGGTGTTGACAAATTACCAAGTCCGGTTGGAAAGTGCTGAGTTACCAACTTCTTTTCACAAAATAGACAAGGTTTTTAATTCTCAAGTAAGGTAAGAGAAGTATCATGCTAAATCAGAGCTGATTACTTTGATTAAATAGGAACAACTCAGGATCAGATTCTCTGTTGTTAAATTTATTATTTCAAAGCAGGTTGAGTAATAACCAATTAAATTAGCATCAGCGATCCACGTGAAAGTTGCAAGATTTCACAGAGCAATTTTTGCAATCACGGCAAGAAAGTTTCGGCCATAGATGTTACATTCTACAGCGATTCTTGTTGTGGTTTCTTACTGTCTTGTCTTTATTCAGGGACAAAATAAATACGTGATTCATGTAAATATACTTACTGAGAACCTGACCAAGCAACCATAAATAAGATTTCCCCTGCCATGAAAAAATTATGTGTTTTCTTCTGCGAATTTACATGATAATACTAGTATTCACATGAAGTGTCTCATTGTGAAGGGCATCATATATAAGACATTTTTCATTAAGTTTTCATCAACACAGCATTTGCCTGTACTAATTTTGCGTTGCTGAGGAGAGCTTGTTGATCTCGAGTTTGCACTAGCATCATTTTTAATTACTTGTGAAGGGTCGAGGAGCTCGAGGGTTGTTTGTGCACTGAGCAGGGCTCAGCTGCAAGATGGGTATGTATCATATCCATGGGAGAAGAAGATGAATGAAGTACTTCCCATCCCTGAATCAAGCCGCTTCCTCTCCATGCTCATCCTTCCCGAGGCGCTCGATGCCACTGCTTCTCGCTACAGCTCCCTCGAAGACACATTGGCCCGCGCAGAAGCATGGCTGCTCTCCTCTCAGGCCTCTGGGGTCCCTATTGTTTTCATCAATGTACAGACCGAGGCTCTGCTTACCAAGGTAATTGAATGTCATTAAAGGAAAATGTACAAGTAGCCACTAAAACTTTGATTATTACAGTATATCCCTAGTGTTTCACACAGGTAGATCAATTGCTTATATTTTACCTTATTTTTGGAGTGCTATGAATAATTTTGATCTTATTCGGTTATCCTATCTCGTGTTATATGACCTATAAGTAGTCTATAACACATCCCTTCACTGGAAGCCAATTTGCTGAGTAAATTTAGTTACGATAATGTAGACAACATCTGCTGTACTTGGGCCTCGGGGATTCTAGGTCAACAAAGAATCCAGTGTTGTGTTGTAAATTGGGTAAGATGTGACCGATTAGAGTAGTCAAAGGTTCACGGACTATGATAAATTCGCAAAAGAGCTTTAGAACATTGAACTATGAAATTTCCTAAGTAGCACTCACAAAGCAATCGCTATGGCGAGTATAATTTGCATCCTCAAATACTTCTAACGATTATATTGTGCAGATATCTGGCGAGGCAGCTTCTGCGACTGTTAATTCACGATCCATAGGTGACCTCGTGAATCTCGCGAATGCTAGCCTCTATGGTTTTGAAGACTACCACGGTGTGGACATTGGAGTGGTTAAGGCAGTTAGGCTTTGGTATACAGCTGCTGCTGGAGAACTGCCTGTCGAGATTACTCTTCAAGAACGCGACACTAGGCTGGGCTTCTCAATCAGCCGCACTGAGGAGGTTTTTCTCCTGACTTAAATTTGCTGCAGTTTGCTAGTTTATACCATTCCTTCATTTCAATTTCTCCGTGACCACAGCTATTAATAACATCATTTTAAAGGATTTTTTTGCTTTGGAACTATCTGAAGGTATGTTTATTTATGTATGTATGCCTCTAACGTTTACATGCAAGCTTATACCCTCAAAAATTCCAAAAAATGTTTATATCTTCAGACGCCTCTTCAACAATCCTTTTATTATTAGAATCTTAACGTGATGTACAAATCTTTGTATGAGGCACAAAATGACCATAATAATCCTTAAAACTTCTTATCTCTGTTCAAATAAATCTTGGGTCAAAGAAACCTGAACCAAGTCAAGCATATAACCTTTGATTGCTGGTGAATTTAACACCATCTGCGCCAGCAAATGATGTTCTATAGGGTACTGATACAAATATAGGCTGTATCTGTAAATACTGATAGAGGTGCCTGTGCGGAGAAGAGATCTCTTCTTGTGTAGTAAGCTTTTTATGGAGAAAATAAAATAAAATAAGAGTAACAATCTTTTGCTCTTTTTGTAATGTTTGCAGGGTTTTATCTACATATCATCTGTTATCGAGGATGACCAAGACAATGAAACCCCTTCCACACGGTCTGGGCTCAGAGATCTATTCAGAGAAGCCGAAAGCGCCTCGAAGCTTCTAGTGATCTCAAGAGTCTCTAACCAAAAAATGCTTCCCTGGATGGCATCCTCCTCGGGTGGCATTCGGTGCTTCGACACAGTTTCCCTCAGCAAAAAACTCTCACTACACCGCCATGCGCTGCAACCAATTCTGATCCATGTGCTCATGTGGGAGAGGCCGGTTGAGCTGAGTGGTCCGATGGTGCTCCGTCCTTCAGCACAAGTACTACCGCCATCAGCGGTGGATGAATTACCGCCAATCTTAGTTTCGAGTGCAGACTCAGAGGCAACATTAGAGAGGGATACTGCAGGGAATGCGTCCTTTAGGTTTCATGATTTCACCTTGCCGAACAATTGGGTTTGAACTTTTGCTCAACATTTTGCTAGTTAAATGTATATATGTAAATTATGCTTTATACATCTTTTCGATAACGAGATAGTGAGATTATCTGTGAGCGTTTGGCTTTACTGTGCTTAGAAAGGGACTATGTAGGGTCGTATCTCACCAATCACATATGAAAGGGCTAATTAAGTGTTAGTTGTATAATAAAACTCTTCTTTAAGTTTTGAAAGTTTTATATTGTTCGTGCGTCTCTGGCAATTTATGTCTGTAGTGCTGCAAGTGAATGATGCATGAAATAAGTTGGAATAGTTGGGTTTATGTGTAATTTTATCCAATGCAATGGGCAAAGAGCAATGCTACATGTAATCTAATATGCAAGTAAACTGTCGTCAGTCTATTCACAATCTAATTTATTCATGCGCAAATGTATGTGGAACACTTTGGTTAAGTATCATGGGCATCGACAGGACTATACATGATTCGGATGACTCTGATAATTTTTAAAAAATTAAAATATAAATATAAATAACAAAATATAATATTATAAATATAATAATATACATTTATTATATATAAAATATAAATTTTGATAAAATATTATTATATTTTTTATTCGAATTAAAATTTATAAAATTTTTTACTAATAATTTATATATTTTAAGAAAAAAAATTATTCATTATACATCATCTTTTTATATTGTCAAAAAAATATTTGTATATACTTATCAAAAAGCTAAAATAATTATCATTTTACATTATATATGTATAAAAAAAATAAAATAAAATAAAAAATATATTTTTAATTGTATGTCCTGTGAATCAGCATTAAACACGTATTCAAAAAATGCCCATATAATATGTGCAATATAGACACGCAAGATTTATAGAAATATTCGTAATATATAGCTTGAAAATCTATTCTAATTTCATCTTGTGGTGTTAGATACCTTTCTTTGGGGATGTATAGACTACTGTTCAATTTACATGGTAGAAGGAGACATCCCAATTCGAAACGGTTCCTGTCCAGCCCACTGAAGCCCTACTCAACTTGTGTTGTTGGGGTGCTGCAAACTGTAAACCTCCTTCCTATTGGCTCCAGGGAGGAGCACCGGGATCGCGATCCGCGCGCTTCCGCGGCACGAAAATCTCATCCGTCCAATGGATTAAATCGAACGCACAGAAAAAGTTCAGCGAAACAGCAGGAATTCCTTTCCCGCCTCTCCCACTACTCCCTGCTCGTCCCAAATTCCAAATTCCAATCTCCCCCTCTACAAATACCTTAGCAATCTCCCCGACTTGAGCGGAGGAAAGCAAATCGAAGCGCGGCAGAGCTAGAGTTAAAAGACGTTATCATCATCATCTTCTTCTTCTTATCAAAATAGTATTAGTTGAGGTCGGAGAGGATGGCTCGGACGAAGCAGACGGCGAGGAAGTCGACGGGGGGGAAGGCGCCGCGGAAGCAGCTGGCGACGAAGGCGGCGCGGAAGTCGGCGCCAGCGACAGGAGGGGTGAAGAAGCCGCACAGGTTCAGGCCGGGGACGGTGGCGCTGCGGGAGATCCGCAAGTACCAGAAGAGCACGGAGCTGCTCATCCGGAAGCTGCCCTTCCAGCGCCTCGTCAGGGAGATCGCGCAGGACTTCAAGACGGACCTGCGGTTCCAGAGCTCGGCCGTCGCCGCGCTGCAGGAGGCTGCTGAGGCCTACCTGGTGGGACTCTTCGAGGACACCAACCTCTGCGCCATCCACGCCAAGCGCGTCACCATCATGCCCAAGGACATCCAGCTCGCCCGCCGCATCCGCGGAGAGCGCGCCTAGAAACAAAAATAAGAAAATATGTATGTCAATCACGCCCTTTCCTTTCCTCCTCCTCTTAAGAATAGATCACGCTGTATGTACGTTTTATGTCTGTGTTTCCCTCTGCTCTAGTGTTTGTTCTAGTCATGTTTCTGAGATCTTCTAATGAAAATGCATGGGTTGGTTTTTAATTCGCCTGTTGCTTTTAAATTGTAATGTAATTGTGAATGCACGACCGACGTTTTGGTCCCTTCTCATCCTCCTGTTCGGTACGCTCGGCTCTGGTTAATAAACAACTTCATATCAGGTGGAGGGTCAGAATAAAACAAAAAACAATGATAAAGAGGTGAAATATTCTGATGAGGTTTCTTCTCACGGAAGACCCATTCATCTATACACATACATTAAAGGGCGAAGCTTAAACGGGCTCCCCGCGATTCACGCTGGACGTTCTCTCACGGAGTCTTCGCCGTACATTTGAAAAGATAGATCGCTCTCTCTCTCTTATGTCTCTCTCTCCCTCTGCTTTCTCTTTGTTTGGACAAAGAATGGCTCTCTATCTCTCCCTCTGATTTCTCTTTTCTTGAGGCGTTCTTCTTTTCTCACCAACTCCGCTCCCTCTCACCAACCCTCACCGACTCCGCCCCGAAGCCCTCCCCTCACCAACTCCGCCGCAGCATGGGCGCTCCTAACTCTCTCACCAACTCTCACCGGCTCCGTTTCGGAGTTCCCGCCGCGGCATGGGCACTCCGAAACGTGAAGCCTGAGGCGTTCCATCACGAGTTCGCTCCCCATTCTTTTGAAGAGAAAGTTGGGGCCTTTCTCTTTTCTCTCTTCTCTCTCTCTCCTTCTATCTCTCCCTCTGCTCTGAGTAGATTTTCTCACCAACTCCACCTCCCTGCCATTTCTCTCACCAACTCCGCCGCGGCATGGCGACTCCTATCTCTCTCACCGATTCCGCCGCGAAGCCCTCTCCTGTACTCCGCCGCGGATCCTGTCCTGCTAAGTATTGTATCAAATCTCATATAGTTTAAAAGGGCAGGTGGTGGGGGGCAGCGTGGTGGGCCCGCTCATGGCCGCGGGGCCGGTGGTGCTCATGGCCGCGTCCTTCGCCAATGCCGTCTACGAGCGCCTTCCGCTCGAGGGCGGCGCGGACGAGGAGGAAGCCGCGCCGCCCGGGGCTGCCGCCGCACCGCCCGTGCCGCCCGGGCAGGGCCAACAGCCGAAATGGGTCATAGATGGACTGTAATTTCTCTAACTTCAGCTTCTAAATATCTCAATTACGATTACAATTATGGAGTCTCAGTTGAACCATAGGAATTTGTTTATATGTTCGTTCTTTGGGGAGAGTTATTCTAAATGGACTATTCAAAAGACACGCCAATTTAACATTTGGATTGAAGCCGTAGGAAGGATGCATTATATGTAATGAGAAAGTATGTGACAAAAAATATTATGTTATATAGATTGTAATAATTTGGTTAGGATATATATTTTTATAGTTTCATCTGAAAATGGAGAAATACATTTTTTTTTGTACAGTTTTACCCTACACTTTTATACAACGGAATGAAATAGATTTTGATAATAGTATAATATTTGAAGAAATATTTATTTTAAAATACAGAGAAATAAGAGAGATTTTATGTTTTAAGATAACCAAAATCATGCTTGATTATTTTCTTAAAAATTGTGGTGCTAGCATTCTGTTAAATTGAATCGAATGCGCCCATCATCAAGCTCAATCCGATGATTATTATGTTGTCTAATTGGATTAGATTTAATTTAATTTTTATTTTAAAAAAACTAATTAAATATATTTTCTAATCATATTGGAGGGCGGGAGAGTTTAATTAAACTTTAAAACTAATTAAAGTTTCAATTAAACATACCCTGCACCAAACTGATATCAATGTTCTCTCATTCCTATGTACTCTATACTATTCAGGAAGCTGAAAGGAGTAAAAGAGAAAAAGCAAAGCATTCTCATGGAGAAACTATGATGATTTAAATGAGTGTTTTTGGTATGGAAAATTTCATCTGCAATATGCAACACTTTTGGGTTGCTCCTTCTGTCTGTAGATTCCTCTCATTTTCTCTTTTGGTTAATATGCAGGTCAGCTGAGTGCTTCCGCCTTGGTTGGCCAATGCGAGTTGATGCTGATTTCTTTTGTCAGCCTTTAAATTCAATTTCCGAAAAAAATGGAGTAAGTTACTGACTTCTGATTTATATTCTGTCTTATACTTTCTTTTGCATTGTAAGTTTTGTCATATAGTGGTGCCTTTGTGCAATATTGTACCCACTTGAACTTCAATGGCTGTAGGATTTTATCTTATATCAGCGTGCTTAGGTAAAGGCATATTACATAACACTTCTCCTATGCCTAATCACTTCTCCAATGCATAATTTGCGAATTGTACAACAAAAGTTATTCACTATTTGTTAAAGTTTCTCTATATCAATTTATTCTTCTTACTTATGTGTTTGAAATGGAATTTGTAATATTGCTTCTTAATGATCCTTATACATATATTTTGCGTGTGTGTGTGTGTGTGTATATATATATATATATATATATGTTAATACTATTTCGCAGGACAATAAATCTTCAGTCTAAGTTGTAAATGGCTGCTTTTCTTTGCAGGTTAGTGCGTATTCTTCATTTGCCAGGAGGGTTGGTTTTGGTTTGGAGCAGCAGAGGATGGCTTTAGAAGGCACAACAACAGAAACATACCCTACACCAACACCTTGGAGGTATCATTACAACTAATGGCTTTTTCAATTCCATGACTATGAGTATGCTTCCATTACAAATTAAGCATCATCATGGTCACATATCTCTCCCAGTATCACCTCCTTGGGATTGGAGAAAAAGAAGTAACAGTTTGTAAGTCAGTTTTAGCATCTATACCAATACATTAAAGGGGGAAGCCTAAACGGAATGAAGGCTTCCCCGCATTTCACTCTGAGACGTTCCCTCACGCCTTCTTTACCGTACTGTTGAATAGACAGGTCGGCTTTTCTTCCTCTGGTCTGACACCATGCTTGAATGCTTCCTTCCCTTCTCTCTCTCCCTCCATCGCTCTGCTCTGAAGCAATTTTCTCACCTACTTCTCACCCATTCCGAGGCATGGCGACTTCACCGACTCCGCGGCATGGCGACTCCTGAGACCGCGGAGTTACTGCGGTCGCAACTCCTCAGACCGCGATTTACTCACCTACCTCCCATACCTACTCCGCGGCATGGCGACTCTTCAGACCGCGGAGTTGCCGCCGCGGAATGCGCACTCCCGCTATACCCGATCGCGGTCTGTTCAATCCTCTCTCCCACCCACTCCGCGGCATGGCGACTCCTCAGACCGCGGAGTTGCCGCCGCGGCATGCCCACTCCCGCCATACCCGATCAGACCCGATCCCGTGACTTTCTCTCCCTCTCTCTCTCTCTCCGGCTATATATATACTGTTTCAATGTGGTGGGTTTAATCTTGCAAGCGTGGAATATTGCATCTAAAAAGAATTTTGCATCTTCTGATTCCTTGCTATCTTATTTTGAATTGAATCTTGCAAACGTGGAATATTTGCATCTACATTTGAAGGTATTTGAAGGTAATTCCCATTTTTCTCTGTCAGTTATTTACTTCTCTGATTTATGCTGGTCCTCCTAGGGCATTGTGTTTGCTAAATTTTGATTTGCTTCCATTCCGTTTAGGCTTCCCCCTTTAATGTATTGGTATTGGTATGGTATAGATATAGATTTTGTTTTCCCTGTGCTTCTCTGGGATTCTCATACTGCTGGTGCCCTAGGAGGACCAGTATAAATCTTAGGACTTTATGCTAATTGTGGTGCATTATTCAAGTTGGGAAATCTTTGAGTTTGATTGGGAATGGGAGTGGAACCCTAGAGCCCTTTATCTACAAACAAGTGGGAGAAAATTACTAGCAATTCTTTTAGTAATTGTGAAATAGGTATTTTTAACTTTCCATTACTGTCTAATGATATTGTAATGCACAAACTTTATAATTGCATATTGGTCCCCATGGAAATAAAACTGCTGGATCTAACCCTGCTTATGGGTTTATTGTAACATGCTAACCAGAGAAAATAACAGGGTAGACATCACTATAAATTCAATTCATTTTTGCTGGGCTTTGATCACATGGATAAACTTCTGTCATATCACCTTTTAATCATGTAAATAAAATTTTCAAGCTTTTTGTTTCGTGACTTGCTATCCTTTAAAATGTGAAACCAACTCTTGACGAACCACTTTTCTTTCCTGAGTTCAGTGGTAGCCATCTTGTGGATGTGGTAAATCAGTTTTGTTCTCTCTTTTGTATTGTACTTCTCTATCACCTGTTTATTTAAAAGACTCTCAAGGAGCAGATATTAGAATACTAGGAATCGTTCATTTATACTCGGTTCTTTAGACTGATTCAGTTGAAATGTTGCAATTTTGGGTCTAATAACCTCGATATTGTTCACATTTGTGTCCAGCACCTTCAAGGGAAAAGGAACTACAGGCTTATGTGGTTCATTTGCAGCAAGGGTACAGCGTCTTTCCAAATGCATAGTATCATTTTTGTTCTTTTCTAAAGTAAAATGTAGATATTGCTATTGGTTCCTGTAGTCAAGCATTGCAATCCCAAATTGTCGCATATATTGTGCTTTAGTCCTTGGCTGTTAAAAATCTAGGCTATTGTTGTAAGATGACCTTTTAAATCCTGTTTGAAGTGCATCGCAATAAGTGGGTTATTTACAGAAAGAATGAAATAACCATTTTATAAGAAAAAGATATCTTTTAACAGCCAGGAATTGAAGTGCAATACATGTGAAAGTTTAGGGACTAATTTGTTCGAGTGCACGGGCCAAATTGCAATATCAGGTTAGCACAGACTGTCCATATATTTTCCCCTTTTTTTGTTTTAATTACACAGGGGACTAAAATTTGTCACAATTTCAGCATTATGGAACTTGCCCAAGAGGTGCAGAAGCTAAAATTGAAGAACAGTCAGGTAACTTTTATACTATATTTTCTGGCTTTTTTTTTTTTTTGCACTTTTTCCATAGTTTTTGCTCTAGACAAAGTTATAATCGATGACTGGTGTTTTTGTTGGGAATTTTATGAATAATAAAGGACTGCATTTGAATCTATTCGTACCTTGTGGTTGTATGAAGGGCTGTAACTCGGAATTGGAAATCTGTTGCATATTACCATTTGTTTCCTTATGACTTTGATAACCAGTCCTAACCAGCTATAAGCTGCAGAAATGCTTCAGAGGGAGGAAGGTTGTTGAAATAGCACGATTAAATGTGCGGCAGCAGTTTTTTTCTTAAGCAAGATTTGTAAGGCTTCCTTGCGCTTTAATCTTTATTGCTTATTCTTCCTAATTATCTAAGAGTTTGTTGTCTAAATCAGGAATTGCTTTCGCCCCAATTCAGAGTTTCTTCGCCAATTGCTCTTCTTCTTTAATGGGAAGAATGACAATGATGTTTCTATCCTTTTAGAGGCATGCAAATTGCTTTTACAGTATGCTTAGCATAATGGTAGGTTGAACAGTTTTGTATTTTGTCTATTAGTTCTTGCATTGGATCAGCGGTGGGATGTCCTCAGATTTTTCATATATCAATCCCAATATGGATGTTGGATTATAGGAGTTCTCATATCGTCTTCCCGTGAGATGGTCATACTTATATGAAGAGGTTTTTGGAATGGTACTAACTGCTCTTTTCGTCATGTTTGCTGAAATGAAACTTCAGAATCTGTTTAGATTGGAAGTTACTTAGTAAGACAGTGGTACAATTTTTGCTAAAATTGCTTACTGAAAGAATCAATATAGAGGGTATATACCTTCTATATTGGAGGTATATACCTTCTATAGTGTAGTCATAAACCTTAGTAGTGTAAACTTAACAATACTTATTTTATCTTCTAGCTTTCTTAATATTTCTGCGCCATACCCGATTACAGGGTATATAGAAGGTATATACAGGGTATATACCAGGTATATACTTACTACCCATGACTCTCTCTCCCCCTCTCTCCCTTGCTTTATTCAGCTATATAATCTGTTGGAATGGTTAGTTGTTTTGCCCACTTTCTTTGAATCTTGCAACCTGTTCTGCCTTATGATCGATAATTATAAGTTAGGCATGGGCATTAGATCATTTAAGGTAAATAAGCGTTTCTTCTCCGAAGTTCCAACAAAAGTCCAAAATCAGTTCTACCAAAAGGATAAGCCTGAAATCGAAGAACAAATAATTTTGACTCCTTCCGTACATACTCAAAATGACATATTTGAAGAGGTATCTCTGTCGGGAATAACACAATCTAGGTATAGCTAAATTTTTTATTTTCCCTACGTGATCTTGCATGTATGAAATATTATGTTTTAGTTGCTAATGTATTGCATTGGCTTTTATCAGATTGTCTACAGATGTTGCTAAATTACCTTCAGCTATTGAAGAACCACGCAGAAAACGTTTTAGGTAATTTTGTTGTATGAACATCTTTTTGACCAAGCTTTTCATAAGGAAATTTTTCATTTTTTCTTAACTTTTTATCTGTTAACATTGCAGGCTCTCAGAAGATAACGAGGCATCTACCAGCAACAAATAATTAGGCTTTTTCTATGAACAATAATTAATTAGACTACTTTACGTTTTAATTATGCATATTTTTGGGGTTAAATTTGAGGTTATGCTATTTGTTAGTAAACAACTGTTATATGTATTAATTGTACTTTTGTGCTCTTTTTTTTTTCCTGACTTATAAATTTAAAAACTTTATAATATATTAAATAATTTATTATTCATTGCTTAATAATTATTAATTATTAATATTAATTTACTATAGATATATTCGGCCGCCGCGAAGCGCGGGTCCTTTAACTAGTTGTACATTATAATACAAGTCAATGATCAATCATCAGACACCCACCTATATATTAAAAGTAGGAGCTAAGTTCCTTGTACTTGTACCACATCTTACGGCTTATTCATTACAACCATTGCAAACGCCCAAACAAACTAAACGTGTACTTAATTACATAATTAATAAATGTAATCAAACCACCATGCTTAGATCTCCGGAAACGGATCAAATCGGGGGACCGGGACCAGAATAAGCGGGTTGGCTCGCGCGCTCACCAATCCAACCCCCTCCTCCATGTTCGCCAACCTCCCCTTCCCTTCTCGGCCGCTGCTGCCGCTACCGTCGTCGCTCACTTCCCAATTGAAGCACTGCATTAAAGCTGCGACCGCCACCGGCACTGCCTGTAGGGCAAGTGTTATCCCCGGGCACCCCCTTCTACCGCTGCCGAATGGTATCAGCTGAAAATGCTGCCCCCTCATGTCGACTGCCGTCCGATCATCATCGACAAACCTCTCCGGTCGGAAATCCGACGGGTCCTCCCAGTATTTCGGGTCGCGACCGACAGACCAGACATTGACGAAGAGTGCGGTGCCGGCCGGTATGTCGTAGCCTTCGACCGTGATGTCTCGCGTTGCCTGGCGGTGGATGACGGGGGCCGGCGGGTGGAGGCGCATGGTTTCTTTGACGGCTGCTTGGAGGTACGGGAGGTTGGGGAGGTCAGTCTCATCGACGATCCGGCCATTTCCAACCACCTGATCGATCTCTCGCCGTAGTTTTTCTAGTACGCGCGGGTGGTTCAGTATTTCCGCCACCGCCCATTCGATCGAGGCGGCGGATGAGTCGGATCCCGCCGTCAAAATGTCCTGCACGTAGTCGTAGGCTTGTATTCATACTCTTAATTTTAGTCAATGGCCAAATACAATAACAGGACCGGCTAACGGGTGAGTCGTTTTCATTAAATTAACTGGTCTGATATATATTGATTCTGTTAATAAAACTGTCAATTAATTAACAGTTTAACAGTAGATAACTCATAACAACCATTAATTAAAAAGAAAAAAAAAAAAAATCCAATTCACATGATGAGAATCTTCGAGGTGTAAGATATAGTTAACGTTAAGCGTTGCTTTGAACATTTGCAGATGTACTAGAAAAATACCTGCGCGTCTTAATGCCAATAGGCAATTATTTTTCTATTAATTCCATACAATTTTTACTAAAATTGAAAAATTAAATTTAAATTACTAATACAGAATATTTAAATTAAATTATTATTAATAATGTGCATTTCTTTTTTATTTTTAATTATTATTTTTTTCATCCTAATTAAAACTATTGAGCATTACAAAAGTTACAGTAATTATTTCAATACAACAATAACCCCATATTAGATACATAGAAACGTCAAACTTTGTCCTTTATATAATGCTTGGGGATGTGTTTTTTTGTTTTTTTTCATGATCAGCTAAGTTTTTAGATTATTAACCTAGCTCTATCTATTAATTTTAAGCTTATAGATTGCATGGTTCGAGCTCTTTAGCAGTGCTAACTCGCGAAAAAAGAAGAAGAAAGAGTTCCATACCATAATAAACCCTTTAATGTTCTCTCTGCTTAGCTTCATCTCGGCTTTATCATCCTCAGCCACGTCAAGCAATATATCGAGCACATCCTTCACCACCCCATCATCATCTTCTTCTCCTCCCTCCGTGTTGCTATTCTTCTTCTTCCTCGTCCTCGCCTCTTCTTTTCCCTTTATGATCCTCTCTAGTAACCCATCGAACCTAGTGTGCACGTCTCTCATCCTCTTGCTCAAGCCCTGCGGGTCCCACCCTCTGCAGAAGCCGATGTAGTCCTCCACGTTGAACGCGCCGATCAGCTCCGCCACCTGCTTCACCAGCTCCCTCGCCTCCTCGGCTTCGCCTCCCGCCGCCGACGAGGTGGTGCTCGCCGCCATTCTCGTCACCTCGTTGTTGGTCAATCTATTTAATTAATCATATATATATATATATATATATATATATATATATATATATATATATATATATATATATATATATATATATATATATATATTATTATCGTTATATGATAGGTTAGACTTAAATATTAATTATCTGAACTTTCAAGGTTTTTGAGATAAACAATTGCACTCCACCTGATCACCTCCCAACTGAGGTCGACTGGCTTGCGGAGCTTTGATTTTTCGAGGAGGGTGCGGAGAAGAGCCGTGACCTCTGCGTGGCGGATGGGGCGAAGCTGGTCGACGGTGCGGGAGCCGAGGAGCTCCGACATGCAGAGGCGGCGCATGAAGCGGTAGTAGGGGCCGTAGGGCGCGAAGGCGAAGGCGGCAGAGTCGTAGGCGAAGTGGCGGGCGGCGATGGTCTGGGGCCGATCGGAGAAGGCGGCGTCGTGGGTCTTGAGGAGGTCGCGTGCAAGGTCGGCGGTGGCGGCGGCAACGCAGAGGGTGGAGCCGAGGCGGAGGTGGATGAGGGGGCCGTGGCGGAGCGTGAGGCGGTGGAGGGCGCGGTGTATGGGGGGACGGAGGAGGTGGAGGTGGCCGATGACCGGAAGGCCCAGTGGGCTTGGCGGGAGACGGTAGTGGGCCTTGGGCTTTGAACTGGGCCGGGCCTTTAAGAACAAGAAGAGTAAGCTGAGGCTGAGGAGGAGGAAAAGGAGAGCGGAGGTGAAGAGAGTGGTGGGGAGTGAGAAGGGGTGGGAGTTGAGGGACTCTTCTTCCATCTGGCGACGCTATTTGATGAACAAATGCAAAGGTAATACCAAATAACAACTACGTTATTCGATATACACTAACGTAGGGGCCTCCGAGCCTGCGTATTTATCGGTGGATGTGTTAACGGGTCGGATTTTATCAGGAGTTTATAGGATTCAAATCTGAATTCACACACATTATTGGATAGTTCGACTCCTCTCGTGCGCATATTTTATAATAATTATAATAACAATAAAATCCCTTTTTTATAAGAAAAGGAATTAAATTCTATTGTGTCCTCCCATAATTGTATTTGGATCATAAACTATTACAGTTATACCACATACAGAATATATATCCCAAATCATCAAATTTAATTAGTTGTGTTATATATGAGATAGTAATATACAAGACAGAAAAATATTTAACTATTGTAAGCAATATTATAATTTTATAGTAAAATAATATTTTGAAATATTATTTTAACTAGTATGGAGATATTTGATTCACTGTTATTATTATTAATTTTATTATTTATATACAATAATTGTGCCCAGTTCCTAGCTAATTAATGCACGTTCATACAACACATTTATTTATCATTCATTTTAATACTCCTTCTCATCCTTTTTTTTTTTAAATTTAACTATTAACATTTAAGTAAAAAATTACAATCTTTAAAAAGTGGATATAAAAAAAAAATACAAAGAGGTTGAATAAATATGCTATGTGCACTGGTGCTTAACAGTGTAGGCAATTTCTCCCTCTTTTTAAAAATAAAATAAAATAAACTTAATAAAGAAAAGAAAAAAAAAAAAAAAAAAGACACAAAAGTTGACTTCTCAACAACCACAAAATTAGATATTGAGGAAAGCATAATCCTCCGTAAACTTCAACTTGCCCTACGTAGTGTAACATATTTTTATTTTATCATTTTGTAATTCTAAAATTTGTACTTAATTATCTTATAATTTATTATTTTTTTATTTTAATAAAAATTATATCATCAAATAGAATAGTAGAATAAAATTTTATTTTTTATTTTTTTTACTGCACATCATATAATTTTTTCTCAACTTCGAACAAATTCTTCTGAGAACACAAAAAATAGTGGAGAAGTAGTTTGTTTCATAATTATGTGGTTAGATAAACAAAAAAAAATTGAAAGTTTGAAATTTTAAGAATTTGTGGTAAATATGTATGAAATAATTAATATGCAGTATCGGATGCATTCGCACTATTTCCTTCGCCCTCCCTAGTCCCTACGTATTTCGAAATTGTAAAATAAAATAAATAAACAAAATTAATAAGAGAATTCGAAAAGCGTATCAAACTAACAAATAATATCAACGTACTCCTTAAAAAGACTTAACCAACACCCAACTTCTTTGCAAACACAAACTATGTTTATTGCATTTGAGAAAAGAACCTGCTTTCTAATTTGTAGCTACAGATGTTTTGGTTTCACATAAGATTTTGAAAAACAAATTTTTATAAAAAAGAGTTTTCCGTGAAAAAATTACATTTTGATTTTTTTTTTTTTTTTTTTTTTTTGTGAGAGAGAGAGAGAGAGAGAAAGTTAGTATATTATTCGCTTAGTTATTCGAGGTTTCGAACTTAGGTACAATATCAACCATTAAATTATTTGTCACTTACGTTAGAGACAAACAGTTACTTTCTTCTTATACTAAAATTGATATTTTAAATATATGTTGTTGAAGATCGAAGACATTCTACTCTTATATTAAATTTGGAAATAGAATAATTTTATCATGAATTAATTATTTTATCTCTATAATCTCATTGTATTTTATAATAGAGAGAAATAAAATGAAAATTATGTTTGGTAATATTTCGGCATATTCTTTTGAATAAACCAAATAATATTTGGTAATTTTTTTTGAAATAAGAAAAGAATAAAAAAAAAAAAAAGAAGTAGCTTTTGAAATTCCAAAATGCCAACTTTATCCTATATGACTAAAATTTACATCATTGTATAATCTATGTGTAAGTGAAAAACTGAATTTATTAATGAAGACAATTAAATATCAAAATTTAGAGTTATAATTGGCAAGTTTAATATTAAGCATGATACATCCAATAAATATTAACGAGTTTAAGACACTTCAATAAATGTTGCCTTTTAGTAGAGGAAGATGGTCACTGGAGAGTAGGTAAACAATGGAGTTAATATGAAAGAAAAAAAGGCGGTGAGCTGGCAGAGAGAAAGAGATCTGGTAGGAGAGAAAAAACTAGATTAAAGGAGCAGAGTAAAGAGGGTTTGAGGGATGATAAAGACATGGCTTCTCAGCGAAGTATCTATCCTATTACATTAAAGGGCGAACCTTTAATGGTTTCTCGCCTTCTCCGCATTTTCGGCTACGCGGGTCCCTCTCTCTCAGACTCCCATCTCTCTACTACGCGGGTTCTCTACTCTCTCTCTCTCTGACCTAATGGCTACCTCGTTTGACGGCGCTGCCTTGTTGCGGACGTGCTCCTCATCGACGCATTTATTGCCGCCGCGGCATTCCCATCTCTACTCTCTCTGACCTAATGGCGATTTCCTGCGGATGCTCCTCATCGGCGCCCCTCTCTCTCAGACTCCCATCTCTCTGCTACGCGGGTCCTCTACTTTCTCTCAGACTGCCATCTCTCTGACTTAATGGCGACGTCGTCTGACGGCGCTGCCCTGTTGCGGACGTGCTCCTCATCGGCGCATTTATTGCCGCCGCAGCATTCCCCATTTCTTTCTCTACTCTCTCTGACCTAATGGCGATTTCCTGCGGATGCTCCTCATCGGCGCATTTATTGCCGCCGCAGATGTGCTCCTCATCGGCACATTTATTGCCACCGCGGACGTGGAGTTGGTGCCCTTGCTCTTTCTCCCTTCTTCTCTACCTACCACTCTGTACGGTGGGATTTAAAGGTACGACCCAATCTCTCTCTCTCTCTCTCTCTCTCTCTCTCTCTCTCTCTCTCTCTCCGTCCGGTTGTCTACTCACGAGGTGACGCTGCTCTCCACTCCGTTTCTTCTATTTTTTTGCCGATCAACAAGGTACGACCCTCTCTCTCTCTCTTCCTCTCTCCCCCTCTCTCTCCGGCGCCGTCCGGTTGTCTATTCGGTTATATATACTGTTGGAATGATTATAGTTCTTTTGCTCATTTGCTTTGCATCTTGCAACTTTTTCCTCTTATTGACCACTATTGTTTTGTTCCTTCTGATGGCCTACAATTATTTACAAAATAAAATACAAAACAGAGATTTGGGATCCTCTTGCCTTTTACCCCTTCATTTTACGGTCTACTACCTTCCCCTGGATATTCAATTGTCCTTGACGAGGCTTCAAGGGCAATGAAAGAAAAAAAAGAAAGATATTCAATTGTCCTTGGATATCATCGGGATAAATCTAATTTGAAGGGTTGAGAAGAATTATGATAATAGATTATTTTTTTTTAATAAAAAAATCCGGTTTGGTATAATTTTTTTTTCAAAATTAGATTATATTCGAAAGAATAAAAAGAATAATTTGTATTAATATCCACTAATTCTAGAACCAAACGGTTAAGTATTTTTTATTAAAGTTTCTTTTTGTTTTGGTTCTCTTGAACATAGGTTTTGGCATAATCATATATATATATATATATATATATATATATATATATATATTGATGTTTTTGATTGAGTGGTTTTTATAATTTATTTTATTATTATTATTATTATTATTATTATTATTATTATTATTGTTAACATATTTTATTTTTATCATTTCTTATCAATCATAATAGATATTATTATATAAAACATAATCAAAATTTTATATTAAATTTTTTATTGATATTATATATATTACAATATGCTGATATGGTTATGATAGAACTTGGATTCTTCTACCTTCACTCATCAATGTTATCAATGTGAGAGGTTTATGTTTTTTTCAAGAAAACAAAATATACTGTTCTTCTGAAAAAGAAAACTGTAAAAAATTATTTATATGTGTTAGATATGTCTCGAATTTTAAAACCGAAAAATTTTCTAACATTATTCTGTTTTGATTATTCCATTAAGTTAAGCTTTAATTATATCTAATCTTATAAAAATTATTTTTAATCTTAGCGGATTCGTATTTCTAATTGTATTAGGATTTAGTCACTATTATAAATATACCATTATCCCATTGATTTGGTACAGCAGATAAATGTATTTTAGAATTATGATTTTATGAGAGAAGTATATTTTGTACATCACTTTGATTATAATGAAAGTTTCGTTTTCATCCGTGGACGTACGCCAGTGGCCGAAACACGTAAATATTGTGTACTTTATTTTTTTTTCTCTCTTTCTCGATTCTCTTTTAATATTTTGGTGCCGAAGAAACTAAATTTTTTTCACTTTTATCATAATAATGTGAATGCTTTTTATGCTATTTTATCATAACAATGTGAATGCTTTTTATGCTAAACCAAACAAGTTGAAAATTTATTTTCAAGCGGAAAATACTTTTTCAACTAATCAAATAGACCCCGAGTGAATCTTGGTTTCCAATTTATGATGGGGAGGGGAATCACATTTCAAAGGTACAGGTGGGATTTGTATGTGTTGCTGTCAAATAATAAACTAAGAGTTAGATTCCTTATAAATTTTGGTAGTACCAATGTAACTGCAGAAAATCTACACACCATTTTAAACAAATAAATAAATGGAACAATCTTTGTCAAAATTTTGATTGTTAATCTCTGCTTACTTTTTGTATCACAAGCATCAAATCGACAACAAATTGCAAATAGCTTTTATTTTATTTTTTATTCAGATCCGTATGTACAATTTTTTAATTTTACAGTAAAATTTTTATCAAGTTTGAAATGTTGCAGTAGAGGACTATATTGAATTTTAGGTTAATATCTTTTTCACGTCCGTCGCAATAGAAAACTATAGTGATTTTTAGGTTAATATTTTTTTTTTTTCACGTGTCAATCATTCCTAACATAAATAAAATAATATTTAATGAGTAATATTTAAAGTTATAAATTCAAAACTTAATTATTTTATATTTTTAATTAAATTCATATGTATTAAAAAATGCATGAAACAGTAGAATTTTATATATATATATATATATATATATATATATATATATATATATATATATATATATATATATATATATATATATATATGATTAATATATTTATTATTCAAAATAAAAAAGGAAAAAAAAATCTCACGTTCAATATTGTCAAAAAGGTCTTTTAAATAGTAACTCAAAAACTAGATTTTATCAATTCTAATCTATAGTTAACTCCTCACACCCAAAACTATAAATTGATCTATAAATTAGATCTATGAAAAAGTAAAATATACACCCACTTGTGGTGTACAAGTAGCATTAATTATTGTAAATAGGCCAAAACTGGAGATTTGAAGTTATGTCCTTTTTCCCAAAAACTCAAAAACGGCATAAAAAGTCCTTCCAATTAATGACTTTTCTTTTGACTTCCAACAGTATTTTTATATATAGGATATCAAGTTATTAGTACTTTACAAATAGTCCCATCTAAACTTAACTCATGTTAAGTACATTGGAATCATTTTTTTTCAAAACTTGCAGCTGCAAGGTCCTTTTCCACTCCCAGAATGAAAGTCGCATGGTTTGCAAAGATTTTTACGTGTGCTCTTCTGTACTGCTTTAATTACATAGCAGAATTTGCACACTACAAATAAATGCGAACTAGATAGAAATTAAGAATGGATAAAGAATAAGACACGTTACACCAATTATAAAGCGAACAATTCCGGATACCCTTGTGAAGTACTCATTTGGCCACGAATCACTGTTCAACAGTCAAATTAATTAAAGCACGTAATATTCTACGTGTGACTTTTATGCCATGCAATTCTAAGGGTTGATTCAGCAAACTGTCACAATGGCTTCAGCATTGCATCAGAAGCGAGAAGTTAGTGATACACCAATGCAGGGTCTAAATTCGAGAGGTGAATGAGGCAAGAATTCATGAGAATTGCAAAGTTAAAAGTGCTTACAGTTGAAGAAACCCTCCACAAGCTGCGGTTTTGCTCGCGTGCAAGATCGGTAGCTTCCAGTGTCCTCTTAGTTACAACAACCTCGTGCATCGATCCCAGCTAAACACTCCCTGGCCTCCAGTAAGCCACTCTAGCTGCACGAAAAGAACTTAAATAAGTTGATTGCTGTACCTTTATTGGGCAAATTTCTAAATCGGCAACAAATCGGTGCAGGTGCATGTTACCCCCAAAGCGGAACATAAGTTTATAATCATGGAATCGACTTAATCATCATATTATAAGTTCATCTATCCCTTACCAAGATAACAAATAGCCCTCCAACCGTAGGTTATTTAGAAATAATTCTGACCGATATCGATTGTTGGAATTTTTCAACGAAAACGTTAAATTATTTTTTTATCATAAATTCGTTCTCTCAACGCATATATATATATTAATATAATCAACAGGAGCTCTTTTTCTAAATTTTTCTTATTGTTCTCTCATCTTTTATAAACCCAAAAAAAAATTTCTCTTGTTGTGTGCAATAGATGTATACAATTATATCCACCTTTCTCTCAAGTACGGTCACATGGGTCTCTACATAAAAACTTTCACATGGGTCTCTACATAAAAACTTTCTACATGGGTGCTATATATAAAACTCTATCCAAAATTTATACAAATCTTATATTCTAATTAATATTTAAATTTAAATTAATTTTTATTTAATTAATCGATTTAAATATTAATTTTAATCTAATTAAGATTTAATTACAAATCTAAACAAATCATATCACACCCAAAAAAACGTGTTGTTTTATTTCAGAAAATATGTAACTAATTAATGCTCTCCATAATTTTCCGGATGAAATATTGTCCAATTTAATAGAATGTTCCAAGTATTTGGTATATGACTACATGTTATACTTTTTTTTTTTTTTGGTACATAAACTGGTGCAATCCAATGGAATGAAAATCAAATAACAATGTTATTTGGGTGGCTCAAAAAAAAAAAGAAAAAAGAAAAATTGAAGTTTGGAAACCTATTTAATTCAAATAGCAAGTTCATACATTTTTTATGTTTGTTTTTAACAGATTATATTTGTCCGATTAGAAATCTTATGGTTTTCATTGTCCAACTAAATATAGATCCCCAAAGATTCACACTGTAGCTAAGGGGGTGTTTAGTTGTACGTAAAATTATAAAAAAAATATTTCAACTACAAAATATCATTGTACTTCACCATGCGCAGAGGTGCATAAATAGATACCACCATCCCAATTTCTCCCCAGCAAATTAGCACAAGTCTATGGACATTAAAGACTCACTGAATCATAAGCGAAAGATTGAGGAGGTCTAGAGTTTGCGAATTATTATAAACAGTGCATGTTATTTCAAGATCTTCTTCATCATTTTATGTATTATATGACAAAGAACAAGGTTTTTTTCCCCCTAGCTTGTTGTCTTAATAAACAGGAGAAATTCCAATTTTAAGTGCCAGCATGAAGAACCTCTCTCTATGCTGATTGAATGAGAGTAATTAATTTGTGGTGTTGATGTCAGTAAGATTGTTGTTGCAACTGCAGAGAGATAAACCATCTTTTGGCAAGCCAAATTCTAGCTACTGCAGTGATCATCACGGCTACAATACCTTATATATATCATGCTTAGCTTCAATGGTTGTATATATTATGAGAAAACAAACAAAAGAAGCATCTCATGCAATTGTGGAAACAATTTTCGTATGACAGGTTCAGAGTTCAGTTCCAAAGATAGAACAACATCTCACGCTTAATTTAATTTGTACAATAATAAGATGATTAATTGATTACCTAGCACAACTCAACAGTCAACACTAAATTAGGCCATACTCTGATCGGAAGGCCTGGCCCACAGCCCTTATCGTTCTTCTCATCTAAAATATTGTAGCCCACGTACGGCCCATATTCTTTTTGATTATCATTATTTTTGGATAAAAACTTTTTTTTTTTTTACTGGTAATAATAATATATTATTATTCTATGATAATTCATAGCTCTGTTGATGTGTATTTACGGTAGACGAAGCTTATGAAAATTTCTTATTGTATAAAGAGAAAATTTGATCTGATCAATAATAATACTCGGAATCTTTGTCCGGGGATACTTTTCGTCCGCCCCCAGTTTTACGTCCCGACCCAGATTCTGGGTTTTCTTTTTTTTTTTTTTTTTTTTGCTTCACGCCGTTACCTTCTCTCTCCCCCCAATCATAGTGGGAGAGTGTTGGACTGTACTCTATTTATACTTTTTTTTCTGAGTAGGAAATATATACTCCCATAAAAAAATAAATACCTCTCCCGCCCAACTCACGCTTCCTCGAATCTCGTGCACGCCAAAAACTCTTCCTCAATTCCGTCGTGTCTATATATCTTATAGCGATCTCCCCTCTCCCTTCCTCTCCCCTCTCATTTGCGAACGCGAACGCGATCGCGATCGGGCGGAGCACCGGACCCCGGCCCTCTCCGGCGATGGACCTCCCAGTCGTGGATCTCGCCCCCTACCTCGACGCCGCGGCCCAGCGAGGCGGAGGCGGAGGAGGCCCCGATCGGCGGGCGGAGGAGGAGGTGGCGGCGCTCTGCGTGGTGGTGAGCGGTAGCCTGAGGGACACGGGCGCCATCCTCGTGAAGGATCCGAGGTGCTCCGCCGAGGACAACGATCGATTCCTTGATATGATGGAGAGGTACTTCGAGCGATCCGAGGAGTTCAAGCGCCTCCAGGAACGGCCCAATCTCCATTACCAGGTCGGATTCTCACTTTCCTCTTCTTCTTTTCGCCTCTCCTCCTACTTGTCACTTCAATTTCATTATGCGATCGGAAAATTTGGAGCAATTAGGGCATCTGCTGCTGTATCTTTTTCGTAATTCTCGGCTTGCTCTAGTTATGGATTTAAACTTTGAGGTTGAGGTGCCTTTGGAAACTGAATTGAAGCGACGGATTGGTTGCATAGGTTCTACATATCTCTTCTGATGTTAATTTGTAGTTCGAAACAGAAGTAGTGAATAAGCTGATCACTAGTATTTCCTCTTACTTACAAGGCATTGTCTAATATCAAGCAGTTCTACTTAATCGTATGATTAAATCAATATATTGACAATTTTATGCATTCTGAAGAATCTAAGCTAAACGGGATGGATAATGGTAAATTACCTCTGCATTAGATCTCAGAAACAAATGTAATGGAATAGAAAATATGAGGAGGAAATGTGAGGGAGCACATCTCACATATCACTTCAAACTAGTTGAGAGTTGAGACAATATCATATTAAATGTGTAAATTGCTTATGGTGTTTTGCCAACATGATAGCTTGTTTTGGCAGGATAAGCAGTCTTGTTTAGATGAAATCAACATATCATGCTGAAGTTGGTGACAATTATGTGATAGTTTCTAACAGATTTGTTATTGGCCAGATGTGAGGGTGTTGCTTTTGAACTCCTCTTTGTTAAATGCGTCGAGTGACTGAAAGTGCTTGCGATTCAGCCTCATTGTTTTTTGTGCATAAGTTGTTCAGATATGATCTAAACCATGTTCAATCTGCTTTCTTTCATGTTTTTCTCTCTTTTGCACTGAACTTGCTGCAGAAAACTCAATCTCTGTCTCATTTTAGCCTTGTTTGGTACTGTGGTGGCTAAGATCACCCGTTTTCATGCTTTTGGAAGGCCCAAAAGATATCCAAAAGTGCATCTAATCTTCCCTTCAATGCTATAAGATTATGGTGGAAACCACTGCTAAAGAAGCATGTACTTGTTTGCTTCTCTGGTGGCGGACCCCATTTTCTATCATTGAAGGAGGGGAGATTGGAAGCGCCTTTGGATTTTTTGGGCCTTCCAAAGCATAAAAGTAGGTGTTTTTTGCACTGCAATCCTAAACTAGGTCTTAGTGTGCCTAAGATCTGGGTTTCGTTAGGATGCGACGACTCTTTCTTCCCTAAAACCTATGGCATATTATTGTTGGCTTACATAAATTTGTAGAACTGTGAGCTTGTATCTGTTTATGGCAGCTGCATAGTATTACTGTATCATTTCCTGTAGTCCATATAGTTGCAAGGTTCTTGTCAAATGCAATTGCATCAACTTGACTGATTCTTTTCTGTCATGTAAGCAAGGCTATTAGTTAATAGCTTTTGTAAGGAAGAATTTTGCAGCATTTCTGCACTCTTTTCAATGTTAATTAACTCCCTTCTATCCACATTAGTCGACATGAAATTCAAGCCTCAAACTGTTTTAGTTTTTTTAACATCTTAATTTCTTTTCTTTTTATAGGTATCAGTTCTTTGTGCCATGCATTCAATGGAATTAGAACAACTTCTGTTAATACATATTAATGTTCTATGAGCGTTCGTCCTATATATGCTATCTCTGCTTCATGGTGTTATCAGTTTGTCTCAAATAGGTCGGTGTAACACCTGAAGGGGTGGAGGTACCACGCAGCCTCGTAGATGAGGATATGCAGGAGAAGATAAGGACGATGCCAAAAGAATCTCAACCATACACTCCAACTGGACCAGATCCTAAATGGCGATACATGTGGAGAGTGGGTCCCCGCCCAACAAAAACCCGTTTCAAGGTTGTAATTTTGCTGCGTTCTTTTGGCAAGATATTGCTTGCTTATTTAGTTTTGAGTTGTGCTAAATAATCATCTTATTGTACTGTTAAAGCGTGAGATGTTCTATTGTAGGAGCTGAACTCTGAACCTGTCATACCTGAAGGGTTCCCTGAATGGAGAAAAACCATGGACTCATGGGGTTCGAAAATGATTTCGGCAATTGAGGTGCTTCTTTTATTTGTTTTCTCTTAATGCAACCATTTATCCAAGCTTTCTTATAATATGTGAAGCTAAGCATGATATGAGGTACTGTTCTCTAGGTTGTTGCCGAGATGGCTGCAATAGGATTTGGCTTGCCAAAGTATGCATTTACTTCTTTAATGAAGCAGGTAATATTTATTTGTCAATGCATGGAATGTAGGTTTCCTCTCTGCCCTTACAACAATAATCTTCCCGATGCCAACAAGATGAATTATTCTCATCCAGTCAGCATTGAACTGAAAATAAGTGGTCTTGGTTGGAGCTAGTAATTTCTTTTTAATAGTTATTTGGCCTAAATATTAGTCTGGCAAATGTATACTGACTGAAGCCGTCGTCCTGGGAATATAAACTTGATGTATGAGCTAACATATACTTCTGAGAGTGTTAAAATCAAGGAGCTTCCCTCTGATTGGATGTCTCTATTATTCATTTCTCATTATATTTGTCCCTCGTGTCCCTCTTCTTGAATGAGTTGTGTTATCACTTAAACAATTTGGCAAGTAGTCACTCGATTCTATAGAGAGAGGTTCTTATTCCATCTTGTGAGGTCATATGTTCTTTGATACCCAACACCACCAGGGCATGATGGCGCTTAGAATTTGAAGTTCTTCTATTTATTAAGAGAGCAGGGGGGTGAAAAAAATCTTGTTATTTGCCATATAGTATGTAAAATATAGGAAGTCGATATTGAAATAATAGGCACTATTTACAATAATTCGCTACCTCTAGACATCCTCAATCTATTACTTATGATTTAGTGTCTTTAATGTCCAAAGATTTGTGGTAATTGGTTGGGGATAAGTTGGGATGGTGGTAAATATTCCTAGTTTTATGTGTAGTTTTGTCTATTTATGCTCCTCTGTGCGTAGTGAAGCACAATGACCTTTTTTAGACTCTTGATATATTTGATATTTACTCTATTTCCGCTTTATTTTGATATATCCATTTCCTCTGCTCTATGCTACAGGGACCACACCTTCTTGCTCCCACCGGAAGTGACCTGCAACGCCATGGCTCTGAGGGCACAGTATTTGCAGGATTTCATTATGATCTTAACTTCTTAACAATACATGGTAGGAGTAGATTCCCAGGCCTAAACATCTGGTTAAGAAATGGGCAAAAAATGGAAGTAAAGGTCCCTGTCGGTTGCCTTCTCATTCAAACAGGGAAACAGGTGAATTCTCGCTCTTTTCAATACACTTAATTACAGTGTGAATCTTGCAGAATCAATATTTTGGACTATGAAACAGTAAGATTTCTATTAGGACAAACATAATCTTTGGAAAAAAAATGTAAAAATGTATGAAAAATGCTATTTGAAATAGGCTTCCAAACTTCAACGGTTTTTTTTTTTTTTTGTTTGAACCAACCAAATAACATTGTTATTTGATTTCGCAAAATTCCATCAGGTATTGGATTGCAACAGTTTATGTACAGAAAGAGTATAACATGTAGTCATGTACCATATACTTGGAACATTCTATTAAATTAGACAATATTTCATCTGGAATGTTATGGAGACTATTAATTAGTTACATATTTTCTAAAATAAAACAACACGTTCTTTAGGGGGGTCAAATATAAACCACTTGAACTGGAGTTATTTCTAGATGACCGATGGTTGGAGGGGTATTTGTTATCTCGGTACGGAATGAACTTATAATATGATGATCTAGTCGATTCCATGATTACAAATTCATGTCCCACTTTGGGTGTAACACCAATTTGTTACCAATTTAGTAATTTGACCAAAAAAAGGAACGGCAATCAACATGGTAAAGTTCTTTTTGTGCAGCTAGAGTGGCTTACTGGAGGGGAGTGTTTAGCCGGGATGCATGAGGTTGTTGTAATTAAGAGGACACTGGAAGCTATTGATCTTGCACGGAAGCAAAACCGCAGCTTGTGGAGGGTTTCTTCAACTGTAAGTGCTTTATTTTTGTAATTTTCAAATCTAATCTCGTTTTCCTCTTGAATTTTGACCCTCCATTGGTGTATTACTAACTTCTCGTTGTTGTCCTTGTTCAAATAGCTGTTCGCTCATATCGCTTCTGATGCTATGCTGAAGCCGCTGGGCCATTTTACCGAATCAATCCTTGCGAATAAGTATCCCCCAGTTTATGCCGGAGATTACGTCGAGCAAGAGCTCTCGGTGATTAATCTCAAAGGAACGACTGGTGGGTATTCATAGGCTTTGGTTGCTGCAAATAAAGTGTGTAATTTAACTGTTAAACAGTGATTCGTGTACAAGGTAGTACTTCACAAGGTAATCCTTGTTCCCTCTGTAATTGGTGTAACGTGTCTTATTCTCTATTCATTCTTTCTAACTTGCATTTAGTAACAAATAACCCACTTTTAGCTATAAAAATAGTTTATTTACTAACAAATAACCCACTTTTAGCTATAAAAATAGTTTTCTTGTAGACAAAAGTGTTTGATAGAAAACGGATTTTGCCACTTCTAACGACTGGTTTGAAAATAGTGGACTAGTTTTCGGAACGTTCTTGTTTGCGTGGTTAGAAGAGGAGATGAAAAGCCGGATTTCCTTCTTTTTTTTTTTTTTTATTTTTTTTTATTTGGCTTGCTTAAACATTTTTTTGGTCTTTCACTATAATTTTATATATAAATTAATGCTATATCTAATATATTATACTATATATAATTTATATTGTGCAAATTTCTATATAAAATATGTTATAGTGGGTATTTTTATATTATATATAAATATGAAAATTTTGTTTTTGCTTCTCTTTTATTAAAAGTTTATCTATTGAATATTATATTGTATATTATTATAATTTAATATAACATATATATTTGTATATTAGCTGGTGAAAAAAAAAAAAAAAAAAAAAAAAAAAAAAAAAAAAAAAAAAAAAAACGGCTCCATAAAGTCCTCGTGTCATGAGTACTCGCACGGAGGTGCTCTATAAATCCCTAAAAAATGCCATCGATACTCCCACGGAGGTGGGCCAGGTGGCCTTTCATATATAAGAGTGGTGCTATGTTAATTTTATTTTCAGAATTTTTTTAACAAAATAATTTAGGCTGTGTTTGGAAACGAAAATATTCGGGAACAAAAAAATATTTTCCAATTTGTAACGAACCGAAAATATTCCGGAACAAAAAATATTTCCAACAAAAATATTTAAAGTTTTTCATAAGAAAACTGAGAACAATTTTGTTTTTTCTTTTTAGTTTATTAGATAAATAAATAAATTAATATAAATATTATCTATGATAATATATTTATAATTAAATCTTATTATATAATATAAATTAATTAAATTTAATATATTATTTATTTTATTATTTTATTATTTATATATTAATATTTAATTATTTTGTTTTTTATTAAGTATTATATATATATTAAATTATTTTTCATATATTATATATATTTTTAAAATTTGCATTGAAATTTATAGCATTATTAATTAAAATTATAAAGATATTGCTAGTATCATATTTTATACATTACATATGTTATGAATAAATTATAGAAAATAAATTGTCACACAAAATAAATTATTATACAAAATAAAATAAATATACTAAAATAAATTAAAATATTATATAAAACATTATATTATAAATGTTATATAAAATATTCTGATATAAATGAATTATTTTATTTTTAAAATATACTTAATTAGACATTGATGTGGATATCCTATAAATATTTCTGAATGCATCCAAACATATATTTTCACTTATTCTAGCTTATATGAAAATATTCTTTATTTTCAACAACAATAAAAAATTATCCATCAAAAATTTAATTTTTGTACTAACGCAGCTAGGTAGAGGCATAATTTGATTGGTTGGAATTTTAATGACGTGATACTACCGCCTGACCTTTTTTCCTATTATGCCAAAAAAAAGGGAAAAAAAAAAACTGCTTTATGAATATTTCTGATGCAAAAAGTTGGAATTAACAGCCGAAATTTCGACAAATTAATGTTGTCTCATTTCTTTATATATTTATAATCGAGTGTGAATATTTTACAGTTCAACATATGAAAAGATTTGTGCCACTCATCTACGTCAGAGTCCATTAGTCATTTGTATGTAGGGGTGTCAACGAGCCGAACACGAGCGAGCTGGAGTCGGCTCGTGTTCAACTCGTTTAATAAACGAGCCGAACACGAGCTGGCTCGTTTAAATATCGAGCTGAAAAATTCGGCTCGTGTTCAGCTCGTTTATTAACGAGCCGAACACGAGCTGGCTCGTGAACAATAAGTTTAATTTTCATTCATACTATTAGGTGTAAAATTTAAAGAAAATTAAAAAATTAAAATTTTAATCTAATAATTAAATTTTACAAAAAATTGATGGTCTAAAATCTAAACAGTAAAATATATATATATATATATATATATATATATATATATATATATATATATATATATATATATATATATATATATATATATTCGAGCTGTTATCGAGCCAAACACGAACGAGCTGACCCCAGCTCGTGTTCGGCTCATTTACTAAACGAGCGATTCGATCTCGAGCTCATTTCGAGCCGAACACGAGCTGACTCGCGAACAGCAAGCTGGATTGCCACCCCTATTTGTATGCATAAATTTTGTCTGCGCTGGAGGCTATACTAATTAGCACACGCCCTCGCCATTCAATTCCGCTGCGGAGAACAAAGCAGATATAATATCAATATCTTATTGTCACTCTCCATTGTTGTGTTGGTATTGATTGAGGAGGGTAGGTGAATAATGCATGCATGGCCTAGCAGATGCCACACCATCCTGGCTGCTGAGAGGACCATTAATTCGTCATTAAGAGGAAACATCTACCTAATTAAGATGTGAAATATTATCGAGTGGAAACATCTCCCCATTTATTATCGAGTGGAAACATCTCCCCATTTATTATTTCAACAGTACAACTTACGAAATGCCACCAGTAACTGCAAAATATATATATAAAGAAAAATATTTATATATTTTAGAATGAATGTATATTTTACACACCATTTATTTAATATGTAAAATATTCTTATTAGTCACATTATATAATGTATATCTTACATCTCTAAATAAGTGTATATCTAGTAAAATATTGCCGCTGATCTCTACTCCATAATAATTGAAAACAATAATTTGCTTTAGTCTTTGAGCAGTGCTATCTATACATCTCATATGTGACGTATGTTTCATCTATTTTGAAGTAAATATTCTTTTTTTACTAATTATATCAATTAATTAATGTGACTAATAAAATTTATTTTATTTTAAAATAGATGGGTATAAAATATATATTTTATTTAGAATGAATAAATAATATATTTTTTTAATTTTTTTAAAGAGATGGTTGTTACTGTTTGCTGGGCGGAAGAAGTTTAATATGATTTTTTTTGTTATTAATTAGTTTGTTTTAATTTATTTTACAATTTAGCAATAGATAAGAAGGGCGAAAAAATAGCTGCCTACGCCCACTGCATATGCATCAATCCATCACATACCAAGTATTAATTCATATAATCTCAGTTGATAAAAAATAAATATAAAATTATTTTTATTGATCAAAAACAAATAAGTTATAATTGTTGGAGGCTCAAGCATTTGGCTTGAAATTTTTGTTGAAACTTAACTTTCTAAAGCATGCTACAATCAGCCTGCTTGAGCTGAACTCAGACACTTCTCGGCTGAAATTGATACATTCTGAAAATTCAACGTTTCCACTTTTTCTCACAAAATTCAGCATCTAAGAATTAAATATGTGTGAATATATATATATATATATATATATATATATATATATATATATATATATATATATATATATACATTGATAAATGAATGTATATCTTGTATTTCATCTATTTATTAGATAGAAATATTTTACTAATCACCTGTAACATCCGGACGATTCGCAACCAGCCGGTGATGAGATCTCTCTGAGACTAGGATGGCGGTGAGGATGATGGTCTTCGCTTCTCTTCAGATTTGAGATCGTGGGTCTCCATTAATGGCAGATTTGGGGTTTGATTGAGAAATTGAGAAGGAATTGAAGAAGATTGAGGGTGAGAAAGAGTTGGGATTTGGGGGTAAAAGAGCAGAGAGGATCGTAGAGAGAGAGAGAGAGAGAAGTTGGAGGGAAAATTGATTATATTCCTACTGAGTACTTAAAGCTAATATGTAATAATTGTGAGGGCTTATTTGTAAAAACGGTAATAATTGGGAATGAACCAAGTGGGCCGTACTATGCTGGGTCTGGATCCTTTCTGGGCTTCTTTGTTGCTCTGCTCCCATCCATGCTCCTGAGGGATATACAACTCTCGAAATCACTTTCTCACCTACCATCTTCCAGAAGGCTCTCTTCTCTTTCGCTCTCTCCTCTTCCTCTACCTCCTTCTTCTCTCCTTTGCTCCTCCTTCCTCGATCTGAGATGTAATGTGGTTGATGTGTAACATCACCTTTTTTTTTAATGGATTGAATTATTCCATATACACTCTCCAAACTTAGTTTATATATATGAAACATTGTTTGCGAGTTTGTTCGTTTTTTTTTTTTTTTTTTTTGTATTTTTCTACCCATGGTACTTATAGCATCCACTCTCCAAATCTGAGTGTGCGGAAATCTCAGCTAATTAAATTCTGATTTTTTTCTATTTTTTTTCTTTGCCAAATATTAACATAATTTTTAGTATTTCTCTTAAAATAGAATTTTATTATTTCTCTTAAAATAATTTTTATTATCTATCTATACCATACTATGAATTCTCATATTTTTAAGATGACGTGGCGCATTCTCCATAGTTTAGAATATTTTATTTTATTATTATTTTTTTTTTTACAATAATTGTCATCTCGCTCTCCTTCTCCGCAGCACAATCTCTCACTTCCCCTCAATGTCTTCTTCTCTTCTCTAACATCCGTCCCTTCACCTCTCACCTCCCCCACATGCATGCATTGATTAATTTAATTATTATAGTGGTGGTGACGTTTGATACATTATTTTATTTTTTTTACAATAATTGTCTACTCTCTCTCTCCTTCTCCGCAGCATAATCTCTCACTTCCTCTCAATGTCTTCTCATTTTCTCTAACATCCATCCCTTCACCTCCCCACATGCAAGCATTGATTAATTTAATTATTGTGGTGGTGGTGACGTTTGATTTTAACAAATCGTAATTATCATTTAATTTAATAAGTTAATTAAGCATATGGTGTTAATTTGCACTTTTTTCTTATATGCCATCCAAGTTAATTAAGCATATGGTGTTAATTTGCATTTTCTTCCTATATGCCATCCGCTTCCCTACCTTTTTTTTTTTTTCTTTGTGGAGTTTTTATAGACCACGTACAAGATGCTTCGGCGGCGTGGTCGTAGTGGTGGTGGAGGCGGTGAACGTGATAGCAGTGGAAAACAAGACGGTGATGGTGGAGTCAGGCAGCAGTGGTGAATCCTTCAATTTGAGTGTTGAATCAAGAGTTTTGATGGTTGGTTTTGTGCTCTGCTCGGGTGGTCTTGGTGGAGTTTTTCGCGCCCTGTTGCTGACATTGCCCGGCCATAGAACGTGGGAGCGTGCTGCCGTTGTCTTCAAGTGCGTCGCTACCTCGAGAGGTAAAAATCGCCGTCCCTTTTTTTGATTCTTTGTGAGCTATTCTTTACAGAAACATTATGCAATTATTTATTTATTTATTTATTTTTTTTGCCTAAGGAACCTATATCAGATTTTTCTATTTAGTGTTGCTGTAAACCCTAATGCAACTATTTTACCTAATACTTTATTTTATCACTTATTATATACGTATTTTAATTTTTTAACAATTTTATTTTATTTTATTTTTTTGCAGAAATCGTTGGCGATTTATTACAACGATTTATCTTTTTGTCTACGAGTCATTTTTTTGATTCTCCGATAAATCGTAATTCAACACATGATTATATCGTTGCAAAAAAGTGAGATCCTGGTGAGTGCCCTAAATTTATCGTAGCATGATTTCATTCCATGATTTGATATTGAATTGATCTATATCGAGATTTTAGAATAATTTATTTATATTATTGTAATAAATTTGATATAAATTTAGTTATACTAATATATGTCCGCTGCATCGCCCAAATCACTACACTAGTTCTTATATAATTATTGTACGATACGTCAATTGGGGGAACATGTACACTCTCACGCAAGGATAGTACGGAGAGGTCGGGGAATCCACCCTTACATAATAATACATACTCGCGTGTGTTAGCGCGTGTTAAGGGAAAAAACGGTCCAATAAAAAAAAAATAATAATAATAATAATAATAATCTACTCAATGCAGCACAATAAATCCGAATTTGAATCTTTTATACTTTTACGAAAATGCGACCCGTTAACACTTCTATATATACACATATGCAGCGCTCTAGCTGTATCAAATAAGGGTAGTACGTACGTAGTTGTTGATCTTCCTTTCTCAACAGCTAAAGTTGCCATGGAAGAAAAATCTCTCACCTCTGCTCTCCTACTCCTCCTCCTCCTCAGCCTCAGCTTACTCTTCTTGTTCTTCAAAGCCCGGCCCAGTTCAAAGCCCAAGGCCCACTACCGTCTCCCGCCGAGCCCACTGGGCCTTCCGGTCATCGGCCACCTCCACCTCCTCCGTGCCCCCATCCACCGCGCCCTCCACCGCCTCACGCTCCGCCACGGCCCCCTCATCCACCTCCGCCTCGGCTCCACCCTCTGCGTCGCCGCCGCCACCGCCGACCTTGCACGCGAACTCCTCAAGACCCACGACGCCGCCTTCTCCGATCGGCCCCAGACCATCGCCGCCCGCCACTTCGCCTACGACTCTGCCGCCTTCGCCTTCGCGCCCTACGGCCTCTACTACCGCTTCATGCGCCGCCTCTGCATGTCGGAGCTCCTCGGCTCCCGCACCGTCGACCAGCTTCGCCACATCCGCCACGCCGAGGTCACGGCTCTTCTCCGCACCCTCCTCGAAAAATCAAAGCTCCGCAAGCCGGTCGACCTCAGTTGGGAGGTGATCAGGTGGAGTGCAATTGTTTATCTCAAAAACCTTGAAAGTTCAGATAATTAATATTTAAGTCTAAACTATCATATAACGATAATAATATATATATATATATATATATATATATATATATATATATATATATATATATATATATATATATATTATTAATTAAATAGATTGACCAACAACGAGGTGACGAGAATGGCGGCGAGCACCACCTCGTCGGCGGCGGGAGGCGAAGCCGAGGAGGCGAGGGAGCTGGTGAAGCAGGTGGCGGAGCTGATCGGCGCGTTCAACGTGGAGGACTACATCGGCTTCTGCAGAGGGTGGGACCCGCAGGGCTTGAGCAAGAGGATGAGAGACGTGCACACTAGGTTCGATGGGTTACTAGAGAGGATCATAAAGGGAAAAGAAGAGGCGAGGACGAGGAAGAAGAAGAATAGCAACACGGAGGGAGGAGAAGAAGATGATGCTGGGGTGGTGAAGGATGTGCTCGATATATTGCTTGACGTGGCTAAGGATGATAAAGCCGAGATGAAGCTAAGCAGAGAAAACATTAAAGGGTTTATTATGGTATGGAACTCTTTCTTCTTCTTTCTTCGCGAGTTAGCACTGCTAAAGAGCTCGAACCATGCAATCTATAAGCTTAAAATTAATAGATAGAGCTAGGTTAATAATCTAAAAACTTAGCTGATCATGAAAAAAAACAAAAAAACACATCCCCAAGCATTATATAAAGGACAAAGTTTGACGTTTCTATGTATCTAATATGGGGTTATTGTTGTATTGAAATAATTACTGTAACTTTTGTAATGCTCAATAGTTTTAATTAGGATGAAAAAAATAATAATTAAAAATAAAAAAGAAATGCACATTATTAATAATAATTTAATTTAAATATTCTGTATTAGTAATTTAAATTTAATTTTTCAATTTTAGTAAAAATTGTATGGAATTAATAGAAAAATAATTGCCTATTGGCATTAAGACGCGCAGGTATTTTTCTAGTACATCTGCAAATGTTCAAAGCAACGCTTAACGTTAACTATATCTTACACCTCGAAGATTCTCATCATGTGAATTGGATTTTTTTTTTTTTTCTTTTTAATTAATGGTTGTTATGAGTTATCTACTGTTAAACTGTTAATTAATTGACAGTTTTATTAACAGAATCAATATATCAGACCAGTTAATTTAATGAAAACGACTCACCCGTTAGCCGGTCCTAGTATTGTATTTGGCCATTGACTAAAATTAAGAGTATGAATACAAGCCTACGACTATGTGCAGGACATTTTGACGGCGGGATCCGACTCATCCGCTGCCTCGATCGAATGGGCGCTGGCGGAAATACTGAACCACCCGCGCGTACTAGAAAAACTACGGCGAGAGATCGATCAGGTGGTTGGAAATGGCCGGATCGTCGATGAGACTGACCTCCCCAACCTCCCGTACCTCCAAGCAGCCGTCAAAGAAACCATGCGCCTCCACCCGCCGGCCCCCGTCATCCACCGCCAGGCAACGCGAGACATCACGGTCGAAGGCTACGACATACCGGCCGGCACCGCACTCTTCGTCAATGTCTGGTCTGTCGGTCGCGACCCGAAATACTGGGAGGACCCGTCGGATTTCCGACCGGAGAGGTTTGCTGATGATGATCGGGCGGCAGTCGACATGAGGGGGCAGCATTTTCAGCTGATACCATTCGGCAGCGGTAGAAGGGGGTGCCCGGGGATAACACTTGCCCTACAGGCAGTGCCGGTGGCGGTCGCAGCTTTAATGCAGTGCTTCAATTGGGAAGTGAGCGACGACGGTAGCGGCAGCAGCGGCCGAGAAGGGAAGGGGAGGTTGGCGAACATGGAGGAGGGGTTGGATTGGTGAGCGCGCGAGCCAACCCGCTTATTCTGGTCCCGGTCCCCCGATTTGATCCGTTTCCGGAGATCTAAGCATGGTGGTTTGATTACATTTATTAATTATGTAATTAAGTACACGTTTAGTTTGTTTGGGCGTTTGCAATGGTTGTAATGAATAAGCCGTAAGATGTGGTACAAGTACAAGGAACTTAGCTCCTACTTTTAATATATAGGTGGGTGTCTGATGATTGATCATTGACTTGTATTATAATGTACAATGAATGGGTCTTCCGTGAGAAGAAACCTCATCAGAATATTTCACCTCTTTATCATTGTTTTTTGTTTTATTCTGACCCTCCACCTGATATGAAGTTGTTTATTAACCAGAGCCGAGCGTACCGAACAGGAGGATGAGAAGGGACCAAAACGTCGGTCGTGCATTCACAATTACATTACAAATTAAAAGCAACAGGCGAATTAAAAACCAACCCATGCATTTTCATTAGAAGATCTCAGAAACATGACTAGAACAAACACTAGAGCAGAGGGAAACACAGACATAAAACGTACATACAGCGTGATCTATTCTTAAGAGGAGGAGGAAAGGAAAGGGCGTGATTGACATACATATTTTCTTATTTTTGTTTCTAGGCGCGCTCTCCGCGGATGCGGCGGGCGAGCTGGATGTCCTTGGGCATGATGGTGACGCGCTTGGCGTGGATGGCGCAGAGGTTGGTGTCCTCGAAGAGTCCCACCAGGTAGGCCTCAGCAGCCTCCTGCAGCGCGGCGACGGCCGAGCTCTGGAACCGCAGGTCCGTCTTGAAGTCCTGCGCGATCTCCCTGACGAGGCGCTGGAATGGCAGCTTCCGGATGAGCAGCTCCGTGCTCTTCTGGTACTTGCGGATCTCCCGCAGCGCCACCGTCCCCGGCCTGAACCTGTGCGGCTTCTTCACCCCTCCTGTCGCCGGCGCCGACTTCCGCGCCGCCTTCGTCGCCAGCTGCTTCCGCGGCGCCTTCCCCCCCGTCGACTTCCGCGCCGTCTGCTTCGTCCGAGCCATCCTCTCCGACCTCAACTAATACTATTTCGATAAGAAGAAGATGACGATGACGACTATGATGATGTCTTTTAACTCTAACTCTGCTGTGCTTCGATTTGCTTTGCTTTGCTCCGCTCGATTGGGGGAGATTGCTGAGGTATTTGTAGAGGGGGAGATTGGAATTTGGAATTTGGGACGAGCAGGGGGTAGGGTGAGAGGCGGGAAAGGAACTCCTGCTGTTTCGCTGAACTTTTTCGGTGCGTTCGATTTAATCCATTGGACGGATGAGATTTTCGTGCCGCGGAAGCACGCGGATCGCGATCCCGGTGCTCCTCCCTGGAGCCAATAGGTAAATATTTTTGTGAACTTAACTGTGCGCGTGAAAAAGGCCGTGGGCTACTGGGCTCTGGAGTGGATAGGGCCAAACCCGTTATAATATTTGTGTTAATTCTGTAAAATAAACTATATCTAAAAATAGTTTATGAAATTTGTAATTTCATTTTTTATATGAAAATTAGTATGGACGTACGTTGCAAGAGACTCGAGTTTAGTTCAGGTTTAATACCAACGTAACAACTTTCGCTTCAATAAATTCAAATGAATGAATGATATAGTTCGTTCTACTTTTTAAAAAACAATGTTTAAAGAACATATTGTGTACATAACTAATATACAAAGAATAATTTGGCGACATCATGTTTGCAACGAAAAGTAATGTTGCGTTGATTGTTGGAAGAATAATAAAATATAGTTGTTACATATTTTTTAAAGATCTGTTTGGTTCCACGAATATAATAGGTAAACTTACTATCCAATTAGCTTCTATGTATGTGGTGATTTTTAACAAAAAAAAAAAAAAAAAAAATGGTGGGGCAAGTTAGGACCACTTTAGTGTTGAAATTTATCTAATATTATTTTATAAAATATAGTAGGAACAATATTATATTATAATATATTTTTATAATATGCAAAATATAATATTATATACAAAAAAAAAAAAAAAAATTTGTTATCGTTTTTTTTTTTTTTTTTTTTTTTTTTTTTTTTTTTTTTGTAATTTCAATCACTTCTATGTAGGAAAGCTGGAAGCCTAGAACTAGAGCTTTCTTATTTTGGATTTTTTGATTTTTTCTTTTTTTGAGAAAAAAAATAACATATTATTCATTTTATTCAACTGAAAATTAAATTTACTAGTATAAGTGAGATAACAGAATCTCTCAAAGACGCCAAAAAAAAAAAAAAAAAAAAAACACACACATCTAATACCACAATAAGTCATCTGTGTAACTACATCTAATAGGCCACACAACATGTCTATACATAGCAAAGCTTTTAACCGAAACTTTCTTATTTTGAAGTCTTTTGAACTGCACCCGTAAAAAGCATACAAAACATGCCACCATGTGTCTAATGACTAATCGCAATCATTTTTACTTTTATGTTACACTAACCGGAAACAATTTTTAGGAATTATTTACTAATGATTCTATTTACGCTTCTAACAATATTTATAATACAGCTTTTGATAGTTATTTTTATTTTTATTAAAGTGAACAATTATTTTTTTTTTTGAAGATTTAAAATAAAAATTCTGATTTGAAATTTTTGATGAGGCAACTTAAAAATCATCAATGCTACAGCACCTTTTGTTGTTATTAATCAAATTTCTTCAATTGGTGACCAAATTTATCCACAGTGGCGTATTAGGAAAAGATGCGCTTATAAATCCCTCTAACAAACTTTTAATTCCGGGTAATTGGCACCTGATTCTAAAACCCTCCCAAAACCCTAACTAGGCGTGACATCATCAACGCCTAAATCGCATTCCGGGTACCTACTCGTAAAAATCACCAGAGAAAGCCCCCAAAATAGCAACTAAAATAGCAATAATTACAAAAAGGCCGGCGCAAAAATACACATTTTTAGGAATTAAAAAAAAAAAGAAGAGCTCCGTTATAATGTAAGAGTTCCAAAATGACCTTTAGAAGCGAAGGGTTGTCCAATCATCATCTCTCACAGGCGCCGCCCGTCTCCTTCTTCGTCTTTCTCCATGCTCCTCACCTCTCCTCTCCTCTAATTCTCTCTCTCTACGACAATCGCTAGCGCCGTCGTCGTAACAGGTTTCGACACTATCCCCAACCTCGCAAAACCCTAGCTAAACCCTCGGTATTGGTCGCTCCTTTCACTCGTTCAACCCTGTCGTAACTACTCTTTTGATCGTGCTCTTAGTCTCATCCGATCGTTTTGTTCTGGAGGTTCCGATCTCGATCGGGTTTAGCGGCTAGGTTTTGGTTGTTTTTGTTTTTGAAACAATTTTGTGGTGTTTTTCGTGATCAGTGGGGACTGGAAACTGCGGAATGGGATATTTGGTTGTTGTGTTCAACAGATTCCTTTTCTATTTTTATCTCTTTTTTTTTTTTTTTGAACCAGATTTAGATATTAATTGTTCGTTATCATTGTTCTCTGATTGATCGTTTAGTTCTTTACACGTAATATAATAATCCGTGATTTTTTCATTTGTTTCGAGCTATTCTCGCATTACCGAGTAAATATTATTCTGTGTCGTTATTACTGTTTAATGGGTAAAGTAGAAAGCATCTCTACCTGAGTGTGCTGCAACAATCGATATTAATGATTTGCTCATTTTCTGGTATTTGTTATCATGCTATATACTTTATTGAATCAATTATTGCAAGTGTGGTCGATGGATATTGGTCTTTTTAAAAGATTAGCTGATTTAATGTAGCGACTTTTGGATTAAAAGATGGCTGGGAAGTCTAACAAGGCAAAAAGCAAGGGGAGGTCATTGAAACCAAATGCTGCCAATTCTTCGGAGTCGGAAACAAAGCCGACTGACTCGTCTTTAACCTCAAAAGATATTGCGGACTCTATTAAATCTCCTACTGTTGAAGCAAATGGAGCCAGAGAGGAAACCGGTAAGGCTGCGGGAGAAGACAAGACTGTTAATGGCAATGCAGAGGGAACTATTGCTCCAGCAAAAAAGCAGGCTGAAGGTGAATTCTTTGTTTATGGTATAATCATGGAGTTCTATAGTTTAATATAGTTGATTTGTGTTGATGAATCTGGGTGCATTTGCTATCTCTATCTACCTTTCTTTCTCCTCACATTCCCCATCTTCTCTCAAGCTATGGTAGATGAAACTACACTTTTAAATTTTATTATATCAATTTTATTGAACAGGGGAACTTCATCTTTATCCTGTTCCTGTTAAGGCGCAATCCGGGGAAAAACTTGAGTTACAGGTTGGTTGGTTTTATGATGATTTTGATGGTATTGCTTTTGAACTTCCTGTCAATTCATGGCCAGCCATAATAAATGGCTGTTTCGGCGAATTTTTCGAAAATGTTGTACTAATATTTCTGCAAGTCAGCTGTTCATTGCTCATAGTGATCTGCTTCTTAAGAAATTGCTCCTAGAAGCCTAGAAGATCATGATCTTTTATTGTTATCAGTTTTGCACTCTTCTTGGTTTTCTCAAGCTTTTGTTTTGCTTCTGAGCGTGCAGTTAAGCCCGGGAGATTCAGTGATGGATGTGAGGCAGTTCCTTCTTGATGCTCCTGAGACTTGCTTCTTTACTTGCTATGATTTGATTTTGCATACTAAAGATGGTTTGGCTCATCATTTAGAGGATTACAATGAAATTTCAGAAGTAGCAGATATTACTACTGGGGGATGCTCTTTAGAGATGGTTGCTGGTATATAAAATTAAATATAACCTCTTTTTTTTCCTTTTTGCGGCATTGACATTCTTGGTTACAAAAATAAAAATCTTTGAGCGCTTTGGCTTTTTGCAGCATTGTATGATGAAAGATCCATAAGGTCTCATGTTCGCCGTGCTAGGGAGTTGCTTTCTCTTTCAACTCTTCATGTCTCATTATCAACATCATTAGCTCTGCAGCAGGAGGCCACAAAACAAAAATCTTCAGGTTTTTTTTTTTTTTTTTTTTTTTTTTTTTTGCATTTTTACAGAATTAGTGGATGCAATGCCCTTTTTTTTTTTGACATTTTGATTCATATAGAGGCTTATGTAGCTTTTATGTTAGTCATTATGTTGTTTCTCTCTTTCGTGGCAAAGCAGAAATTCCGGAGGTTGATGGATTAGGTTTTGTTGAGGATATTACTGGTTCTTTCCACAACTTGGTGTCATTCAATCCAAAGGAGATCAAATGTGTGGAAAGCATCATATTTTCTTCATTTAACCCTCCTCCAAGTTATAGAAAGTGAGTCCTCTTGATATCTCTTTCTACTTTGTAGCATTTAACCGTGAACCCTGCTTAAGTATTAAGTTGAATTTCTGCTGATAACTCTTGCTCTTTAAACGAGACTAAGCTGTTGAAAAAGTAGGAAAAAAATCAGAAGAGTCACAGGCGGAGTGAGTTTTCGTGGTGGTTTTTAGTTTTCAGTAGTAATTCCAAAGTAGTTTTTTCCAATTAAAGCAGGCAAGTTGCAAGGTTAGAAATTCAGCAGATCAGCTTTCATTGCTTGCTCAATAAATTCTACTGTGAGGATAATACTATTTTGTTCAAAATTTCTTATTGGTGATTTTACCTTTATACTCTTGCTCTTGCAATTTTGAAAGTCTCTCTCTAAGCATGCATTTCAAGCAATGGAGATGTAATAAATAATCGATAATTTTCTTCGTCACTCAGGCTACATGGCGATCTAATTTATATCGATGTGGTAACATCAGAAGGAAACAAATATTGCATCACAGGAACCACGAAGTCTTTTTATGTGAATTCTAGCACAGGAAGTATACTGGACCCAAGGCCATCAAAACCTGCTTATGAGGCATGTACTCTGATTGGCTTAGTGCAAAAGATCAGCTCAAAGTTCAAGAAAGGTGACTCACATGTTCACTGTACTAGTTAGGATTTAAGCAGCATAACTACTGTAAAAATTGCTTCTGCCTCACTCCAACAGTTGGATAATATTTTGAAGGTTTTCGGGAGCTTCTGGATTACAAAGCTTCCACACACCCTTTTGAGAATGTTCAGTCCCTGTTGTCACCAAATTCTTGGTTGGGAGCCTACCCCATTACAGGTATGAATGATGATTGTACATCTATTCTCCACATAATTTGTATGTATCCTAACCTTTTTTTTTTTATTTTCCTTTTTTTGAGTTATGAACTTATCTGCACTGTTAACTCCACATTATCAGTTTTCTCGCTTTATATTATATCAGAATGAAATATTTCTTTTCATATACGTTTTTGTCCTCTGGGTTAGCTGTGTGCCCTATAGTGGTAGTAGTTTCAACTTTCAACTTGATGTGAAGTATAAGGTGTATATTAACAAGGATGCCATTATTGGGTTTTCCTAAAGCTAGTGAGAGTTGTGCTGGGAACTCTATGTGTGTGTGTGTGTGTGTGTGTGTGTGTGTTATTTCACCAATGTTTTATCAGCCTTCACCTCTAAATGTTTCCCGAGATAAGTTTTGCGGCCCGGGAATTTTTATAATTTCATCTATACATTCATTTAGTTCGAAGTAGCTATAAGGAGAAAAGTTCACTCTCAAAATTCCAAACCATCATTGTAGAGAATCATTTTCATTTAGAAAGGGAATTAAGTATCATGAAATTACTTGATCTTAAGCAGATCATAAAAGGGATGCAGCAAGAGCAGAAGATGCCCTGCCACTTTCATTTGGAACTGAGCTGATTGGCATGCAGAGAGACTGGAATGAGGAGCTGCAATCCTGCCGGGAGTTTCCTCACAACACTGTTCAAGAAAGGTGTATTTAGTACTCTCCTTTTCTATTTTTATGTTGCACTTCATAGGATAAGAAACTCTTTCTTGTTTTTTCAAAACTGACTAAAATTTGAGTTTGGTAAATGTAGGATACTGCGTGGGAGGGCACTCTATAAAGTTTCATGCGATTTTGTTGATGCAGCAGTGAAAGGTGCAGTGGGAGTTATCAACAGATGTATACCGCCCATTAATCCAACTGATCCGGAATGCTTCCATATGTGAGTGATTAGATGGCATTGTTATTCAGTAGTGGTTTCTTGTTGCATTTGCTTATTCATCTTTTGCAAGATTGATTGTTCAATGAGAGTTACTTTGAGAGCTGCTTTTTTTTGCCCCCTAAACCATAAATTAATCAATGGTAAACAAATTGGATGATTCGAATAGCAACCAAAATTGGATAAGCATCCAGGTAGTTTCTTGGATCTGTCTTTTTTCAATGGAATAGTTTAGTATATGACTGTTTCAAGTCAATAATGAACAGCTTCCGAGTAGTAAAGACAAGCCTAAAAGAATATATGCTATATTAAGAAGCTTGTTCTTCATCACCTTATATTTTGTTATTTTGATTTCATCTTCGTAAGTATACTCAAAGAGCCTTGTTTTAATTGATGTGTGGTAACAAATGTGTATCCTTTTTTGGTGAGTGTGTGAGGGCATACTTTTTTGGCAGACATCTAACTCAAACTCTCATTTATTTTAATATCACTTTGTGGTGGCCCTCTTGTAAACTAGCTGGCTTGTTGCTGCTTGGAGGTTGAGCTGATTGTGTAATCTTTAATCATTGCATTCCAATTGATTTTTTACATTCACAGACCAATTACGATGATGGCACACAAAAACACACATCCTATTGTTTTTTGTTTCAATGAACTTTTTCTGATTGACTTTACATCCGATCCTTATTGTAATCTCATACACTTAAATATTCTCTAGCAATTAGGTCAATTTGTTTCTTTTTTCTATTTTTGGGTCAAGAGTGTTCCTAATGTTTTTGAGATTAACCTCTATGCTCTTTGTTTAGGTATGTTCACAACAATATCTTCTTTAGTTTCGCTGTGGATTCTGACTTTGAGCAGATATCCAAGGATCAGAAGTTAAATTCTCAATCTGCTGTCGAGAAACACGAGAGTGGCGTCTCATCTGATTTATCAGCGAAGCCTTTATCTGATGTTGCTAGTGAAAAAGCTGGAAATTCACAGGGTGTTTCAGATGTGAATCCTAATGATGCATCTGCTGAAGCACAAATTGCTGATGGTGAACAGGCAACTTATGCTTCTGCAAACAATGACTTGAAAGGAACCAGAGCTTATCAGGATGCTGATGTTCCTGGACTTTATAATCTTGCTATGGCGATAATTGATTACAGAGGTTATAGAGTCGTAGCACAGGTGCATCTTTGAGACATTGCCCTTAAAAGTTTCTTTTTTTATGTTTTTTGTGTGTTGACTTATCTCAATATTCTATATCCTCATTCTTGTCCTGTTGGTATTTTATTAATGTGCCTGATTGTTGCACTGCTGTTATGTTGCTGTGCAAAGTGTTGTATCTTTGGGTTTCTTAGTTACCAAGAAAGTTTGTGTATGCTATTCCTAATCGCAGAGTATTATTCCTGGTATCCTGCAAGGAGACAAATCTGATTCTCTTCTGTATGGTTCTGTCGACAATGGCAAGAAAATCAGTTGGAATGAATCATTTCACTCTAAGGTGTGTAGCTAACTACAGCATGAAATTCTCTTTTAAATAGTCCGATTCTTTTAAGTATCTTTTCTGTATGACTTATGTTAGCAAACTTTTTGAACTGGTCCATCTGTCGTGCAGCTGCATTTGAATTTGTCCCTTCTACCTTTGTTGGATTTTTTGAAAATTTTTATCCTCTTAGGTTGTGGAGGCAGCAAAGCGCCTTCATATCAAGGAACATGCTGTATTGGATGGTTCTGGCAATGTTGTCAAGTTAGCTGCTCCTGTGGAATGCAAGGGAATTGTTGGAAGTGATGAAAGGTGACTCTGTTTCCCACCTTTTTTATTTCTTTTTCCCAATCTTATATAACAAAAATCACTAGCTTTTGATACAAGCGACAAACCTTCTGGAACATTTCCTTCAACGAAGTACCACAATGCTAGTCGGTCATGATGTGACTCCTCAAACAAGGACAATGTAACGACCCAGCTCGCTAGAACTAATTACTCATTGGGGTCAAAATGCTTTGGTCCAGTTATTAATATTAGAGCCCACGATCCTTATATTCTCATACACAGTTCCATCCCCATCTGATGTGGGGTTATTGGGGCATCACACATGCTATATATTACAGAGAGCCCATTAGGCCATTGTGAAATAGACCCAAACTTTTTTTAAAAAAAATTTCATGTTTTTTTATTGACACCGTCTAAATGATTGGTAATTTTGATTTTAGTCATTCAATCAGTGAAATTGAGGATTTTTGTACGATGCAATGGAACCATAATTCTTCTCCCTGCATCTAAGCCTCTCCTGGCATTGGGCGCCACATCTAAGCCTCTGCTGTGGGTCCATTTGCTAGTCCTGCTACTGCTACTTAGCACCTTGCTTCCATGCATGAAGGTAATGGAGGTGGAGAAGAATGGGCATATCAATTAATTGTAACTGAATCCCAATTTTGCTGACAGAATAATTTTAAATCATAAACATCAGAAGTTTAATGGGTGTCAAGTGTCAATAGAAAAAATTGAAGATTGGGATCTATTTCACAATGGCGTAGTTTTGATAAGGCCTTCAAACAATTTTATCTTTTCTAGGTAAACATTGTCAAGCTGTCCAATGCCGTAATTAAGATTTCAACCTCGTATATTTCACTTTTATCTCCCTAGATGTTTTTGACATTTTATTCTGTTCTTGCAGACATTATCTTTTGGATTTGATGAGAGTTACTCCGCGTGATTCGAATTATCTTGGACCGCAACACCGATTTTGTGTTTTGAGGCCTGAGCTCATATCTGCATTTTGTGAGGTATTAACATACCTAATCTTTTGAATTAGATCTGTGAAAAATGCTGTTAATATGATTTCAACCTAATTTTTCGTTCTTAAATGTGAGACAAGACTCAAGCTATAGAGCAGCCCCATAAGCCTAAAACTTCAGGAGAGGTTCCAGAAACACCTGATCCTGAAAGCCATGCTACTGCTAATGCGATAGTGAGTGCTGATAAGAGTGAATCTGCTGAAGAATCTGTTTCCTCTCCTGCTGTGAGTTGCAGCAGTTCATCTACGGAAATACTTCTCAACCCAAATGTCTTTACTGAGTTCAAGCTCGCAGGAAGTCAAGAGGTAAACTTGGTATTCTTGACAATGCTGAAAGGTTTTTTTTTTTTCCAATTTGTTGCACTATTCTTGTCTTTGCTTTTCCATTTCTTTTGTTAATTATTCCCTCTCTATTTATAGGAAATCGCTGCAGATGAAGCAATTGTGAGGAAGGCTGGTTCATATCTTCTGGATGTGGTCCTTCCGAAGTTTGTTCAAGATCTTTGTTCACTTGAGATCTCACCCATGGATGGACAAACATTGACTGATGCTCTCCATAGCCATGGGATAAATGTTCGCTATCTTGGAAAAGTAAGGCTTTTACCCTGAGGAACTTTGAATTTTGTGCGCATTTCCTGTTACCTATGCCTTAATTCTAATATCTTTTCTCAGGTGGCTGAAATGGTCAAACATTTACCACATCTATTAGACTTGTGTTCCAGTGAGATTGTTGTTAGGTCGGCAAAACATATTGCAAAGGTGCCTTGCTGAACAAACTGTGATCTTCATTTGTAAACACATCTCAACTATCATTCATTATTAAGTCTCAGATCAGTGTTCTCAAATGCTAATAGATGTAACTAATGTACATTGCTGTCTATTGTATTGTTTACTCCTAGAAGAAGCAAATATCTGCCATTATAGTTGGGACGATTTTTTTTTTCTGATTTAATAATTGATAGGAATTGTATTTGTTGTATATATATGTGTATTTATATTAATATCTTGTGTGGAAAAAAAATAAAAAATTGTGGTCATGTTAAAGCTCTGTATGACAGAGTGCAGATAATATGTTCATTAGACATGACACACTCCAGTTTATCAGCTCACTGAGCTAGAAATTTTATTTGATTTACCTTTTTTTAGTCATGTTACATTAATGCCTCTGTCAGCCCTAGTAAAATTTTCCATTAACTTTCAGGGATCTTTAACTTTAAAATTTCTCTATGCAAGCCTGATTGAAAATCATCTAAGTTTTTGTGCTTCATCAAATAGAATTGAACTTTTGAAGGGCTGGCATGGTTATCTAATTACATAAATACATGCTTAATATTTCATAATTTCATTTAACCAAGTTGTTGGGCTATATGTATATGCGCCAAATTGATCATCATCTGTTTCTCTTCCTTATCTAGGATGTACTAAGGGAAAGCCAGGATCATGACATTGGAGCAGCTATTACTCATTTCTTAAATTGTTTTTTTGGGAATGTTTTACCTGTTGGCACGAAAGTGTCTGCTAACAACGTGCAATCAAAAACCCAAAAAAAGGTACAACCCTCTTTCTCGCCCTCTCCAGCTCGCCCCAGCTCTTTTCTTTCCTTCTCCCTCCTAAAGGAATCAAGTTCATTTAAGTATCTCTTTGCATGCTTGTGTAAATGGATCTCATTATCTGTCATCTGTTTATGTTAACTTTGTTCTCATGCATATATCTGTTTTTCTTTATTAGTTGGCAGCGTTTAGTAGATTTCTTTAGATGAAAACTCTCCTTTTCCAAAACCAAGCTTTTAGTAAGAAAATTCAGTGCTCGGAGCGTTGTGCTCATTTATGGAGAAATTTTGTCAGGCTCCACTAAAAGGTGATGAATGCAATTAATTACTTACTACAATGCTTTTTAGAAGAAAATTCTCTTGTTATGCTTCTTTTAGTTGAATTTGCAAAACTTTGTGTGTTAATAAGAAGAAAATTGACAAGATAGTTTTAGTTCATTCACTGCAATGCAAAATCTGCTTGTATTGGTTCACCATTTTCTTTACAGTACCTTATACCTATGCTCTATTTTTGCAAAAGAAAAGTGGTATTAAATGGCAACAGGTTTCTTCTCTACATCTTTTCCTTGTTGCACTCCGGAATGAGTGTAGTAGCTTTAACTATATCATGTATTAGGTAACATAATGCTTATGAAAGGGGTGGGCCATTGATGGTTGTAGAATCATTGATACTCGAGCCTTGCCCAAACTTGCCCAGAACTATAATCTCTTTTGCTGCTTCCAGCTTTCCCACTCATCTCATATGAAACTTTAATGAGTTTCCAATACTATAATTAATATATTGTTCATTAGTTGCAATAGTCCCCAGCTTCTTCCTATCATATCCAAGGGAAAACAGTTATTCGAAGAAATATATTAGGTTTCTACTACAAATGGTAACGCCCACCTCCATACTTATAAGCAGGTAATGTCGAGGGGTCTCAGATTTCTTATATTTTACTGGTTGACTTCAGTCCATTTGCTGGAGAAGGCCTTACCATGATTTTGCTCCATTCTAAAATCTTTATTTATGCTTCTGCTAATTTGTTTGATTATATATTCTATGTTCTAATATTTTTAAAATACTATCAGTACTCTGGTTTCCTACTTATTTCTTCTAAACCCAAATGTTTTTGTGAATATGTTGGCTTAGTTTTCTTTCCATTTGCTTACCATTTGCCAGGGACAAGAAAGTCTTCAAACCCATAAATCTGTTAAGGGACAAGCGAGATCGAGCCATGGAGTGTCCTCAAGAAGTGTTTCTACGCATGCCCATTTGACCTCTGAAAGTGTTTGGTCTAGCATTCAGGAATTTGCAAGATTAAAATATCAGGTATTATAAATCAGGTTTTGTCAATGCTATCAAATTTCTAAATGTTTCTGTACTACTATGTTCTAATCTATTTTTGCTGATTTAGTTTGAAGTATCAGATGATGCAAGAATACGGGTTAAAAAGGTTGCAGTTATCCGTAATCTGTGCCAAAAGGTGTAGTCAGCTTACCGCAGATACTTTTTCTCTCTATATCTAAGAAATATGTCGCAGTCTGTTTGGTGTTATAGTTTTGGTTTTCCAAAACACAAACTCATACAGAAATGTTAGAGGTTAGGATTTTGTGTAGATTGTTCCTCTTAGGACCCCGTTGTTGGTTGAGCCATAACTTGGAAATGGCCTTTCCATAGTCTATAATTAGAACAGTTTGTATAAAGATCTAATTATGATAATACGTGCATATGTATAACAGAGAATTGTATCGTGCATATTGTATACTTAACAGGTAGGAATTACAATTGCTGCCTGCAAATATGATCTTGATGCTTCAGCGCCATTTCAGAATTCGGATATTTTGAATGTCCAACCAGTTGTGAAGCATTCTGTTCCGGTTTGTTCGGAAGCAAGAGATCTCATGGAAGCTGGGAAAGCTCGGCTAGCTGAGGTATAGCTGGTGATCTTTTCTGATTCCTTTTTTTTATTCGTATCACCTTAAATGCTATAGTTTCCATGTTCATGTGAGATCTTTTTAGCAGATTTTGCTTAAAGAAATTCTGATGCTTCTTTTTCAGGGAACCCTAAACGAAGCCTACACACTATTTTCTGAAGCATTTTCGTTACTTCAACAAGTACGCTTATTTTCCTATCATTCTCTTTTTCTCGTATCCTCATAGTAATTCTTACAATATGTCAGCCATGGATTGCAGATTACAGGTCCTATGCACAGGGATGTCGCTAACTGTTGCCGGTACAGTACTGATCTTGTTTTATTGAAATGGATTGGTTTGCGGCCAAGGACAAAAAGTTTACAGTAACCACATTCATGTTGTGGACATCCATCAAGTGTGACTTTCATCTGTTGCTAATATTGTATCAGGGCGTTAACCACATCGTGTTTTATTTGTGTTAAGAGTTGTGTTGTTAATTTATTAAGTATAGCATGACTAAGCAATTAAAATGCAATTTGTACTTTGGAAACATAACACCGGCAACTACATGCAGTTAATGATATTAGAGTATAGCATCTGTTATCTGCATTATATGTGCATTGATATTTCACTCTCATGCAATATACACTTGGGGGATTTTATTCTTAAGTTGGTTTCTCCAGCTTTCTGTTTCTCATACTGTTTTTCTTTTTCAGATATCTTGCTATGGTTCTCTACCATGCTAGTGACTTGGCAGGAGCAATTGTGCAACAACACAAGGAACTAATTATAAATGAGAGATGTCTCGGTCTAGATCACCCTGATACTGCTCACAGGCATTAATCTTCCCCTTTTTTATTTAAAAATCTATTTGGTTTTTTCTGTTTTCATTTATTTACTTTATTAATCCTCTATTTCTTTTTTCAGTTATGGCAACATGGCCTTGTTCTACCAGGGCCTTAACCAAACTGAACTTGCTCTTCGACATATGTCTCGAACAATACTCTTGCTTAGCTTATCGTCAGGTCCCGATCACCCTGACGTAGCAGCGACTTTCATAAATGTTGCTATGATGTACCAGGATGCCGGGAATATGAATACTGCACTTAGGTATTTACAAGAAGCACTTAAAAAGAATGAGCGGCTTCTCGGCCCAGAACATATTCAGACTGCTGTTTGTTACCATGCTCTTGCCATTGCGTTTAACTTTATGGGTGCCTACAAGCTTTCCATTCAGGTAAGTGTAATTAGTTTGGGAATCCTTTTCATTGGCAATTTATGTGGATCGACGTAGGTCAGTAATCCTTATAAGTTGCTTTTTCTATTGCAGCATGAAAAGAAGACTTATGATATACTAGTAAAGCAACTAGGGGAGGAAGATTCAAGAACACGAGATTCTGAGAATTGGATAAAGACATTCAAATTGCGTGAACAACAGGTATTCTCAGCTTGCACTATTGTGGAGAATAGTTAGGAGAGTTAATTTTAGTAACTCTAATGCAGAGTTCAATGGTCGCCCTAAGGAATCGCCAAAACTGGGTAAAAACTTGATTTGAGAAACTGTTTAATTATTCTATATTTGAGGAATTTTTTGAAGCTACTAAGGCATGAAAAACCGAAAAATAATTTTGATTCTTGAAAACTCATGTTCTTTTAATCAATGTATCAAGTAAATTATACATTACAAACAAAACTATTTTGACCAAGAGGAAAATGCCTATGCTGTGAACTGCTGCCAATTTGTGTCTTCACTAGTGCTTTCCGATACTTTTATTTGCTAATCCTAATTCTTTAGGTTATATTATTTTTTACCCGCCATATTTGAACAATGGCCATAAATTCTAGAATACGAGATAGAAACATGTTATTGACATGGTGCATTATTATTGTTAAGCTTTCAAATCTTGTCCTTCACTAACTTGTTTGCAATATTTGTTTTCTACTACCACTGATCTATTTTTTTTTGAGAAAATACTACCACTGATCTATTGATCAAGATTCATGCATTGGAGGCCATTGTACTTATATTATCACTAAAAGTTGTTGGGAGTGAATTATTCAGGGTATTGTTTGTTAAGAGTTTTTCTTTGTGAATTATTCATGGTATTGTTTATTAAGAGTTTCTCTAACTCTATATATTCTTTAATCCATTCCCTTTAATTTTTTTAAAGTTTAAGAGTTTTTCTTTGTTTATTCTCTTGTCGCTTTTCTTATGTATATGTTGGCTTTAAGATCTTTTTACACTTCCCTTTTAATTGCAAATCTTATCTGGATAGAATTGAGCGATGAAACTAAGCTTTCTAGTTTTATTTCTGAAAAATGGTAATTTTGAGTGATGGAAGTTCGTAGCAATGGTTCCATTATTAGTTGCCTCATTTTCCCCAATCTATCTGTGCAACCTCATTCGAAAGTGGCTTTTTGTAAATTTTGTTTCCAATAAAAAAGTGATAGAATATTAACATTGTCAATTTTTTGTGGCAGGTCAACGCGCAGAAGCAGAAAGGGCAGGTAGTTGATTCACCTTCTGCACAAAAGGCTATTGATATTTTGAAGGTATCTTGCTCATTATCATATTATAGGTTTGAAGTTTATTTATATATCATCCCTCATTACAATTACAGTCAATGATATCATTTCAATTCCTTGCTTTTGTAACAGGCTCACCCTGACCTAGTGCAGGCATTCCAGGCCGCAGCAAATCCGAGCGCATCAGCAGTGAATAGATCACTTAATGCTGCTGTAATTGGTGAGGGCCTTCCTCGCGGGAGGGGAGTGGATGAGCGAGCAGCTCGAGCAGCAGCAGAAGCCCGTAAAAAAGCTGTAGCGAGAGGGCTTCTTGTGCGCCAAAACGGTGTTCCTGTCCATGCCCTCCCTCCACTGACTCAGCTCCTCCACATCATAAACTCAAGCGCCGTTGCCAATGGAGCATCAGCAGCTTCCCAAACAAATGAACCCAAGGGTGAGGCAACAGGCAATGGACCTTCCCCAAATGGTAGTACTACTGGTGCCAAGGATACCAACACAGTTGAGAAACGTGAGGACCAAACACAAACGCCTGTTGGATTAGGGATCTCGCTTGGTTCTTTGGATGCGAAGAAACAGAAGTCCAAAGCAAAGGCTGCTGCCTGACTTGATGGGCAGCTATGGGATTAATCGGTTGGCCATAAGGGCCTGTCGTGGTTTTTGCGACGGTGTAATGTTTTAATGAATTACGCGGCATTCTTTTGTCTCACTAGAGGGAGATTCTTATTTTCTTGTTAGAGTTTTACAGGATGGCATCAAATGGAAATTGTAGACAATGAGATGCTGAAGTTTGTTGTTGTGATTGATAATGTCTTCTCGATGATGACTTTTTAAGGATGATAGTGGGAGACCAGTCATATGCAGAAGCAACCAAACCCAATTGCCTGTAGATGGTAGAAGTCAGGTCTCTAATTGAATAAGTGGTTTTTCAGCCCTTTATATTAACATTGAGGTTGCTGCAACAATCTCAGCTAATTTCTTTCTTTTTACAGTTGACAGCTCTTTGATCATGTATTATCTAATGTGACATTATTGAAGATGAGTAGACCAGGAAGAGCATTCAACTTATAAAACATGATGGTGTATTCAGACAGCTTTCTTCTTTTCAAGTCTATATATTTGAGGTTTTCTCATTCCTCTTGCGATGTTGTTCCTGTGTGAGCTGTGATATTAGTATCTTATGTCTCTGTTTCCAGTGCAGTCACAGGCTTGAAATTTGTACTAATGCATCTTGCGCACGGCTCTTTGTCCTTTATCACACTGTTCTAGTAATGTTCATGAGAAGATTCTTGTATTTTTCGATTGTAATCTCAGGATTCTTGTGGTATTATCAGCTAGCTGAAGACCTTAGGGGGCTGTTAACAGCCATGAGATTACTAGAGTAGAAATCTTTGGGTTCTTGGGATGGGAGGTTAGTTGCTACATGTTCTTCAATTACAGTTTTTTAAAATTTACTTTTGTTTGTAATGGATTTGTCTGATTCTCTTTTATGGTTCTAGTGTATTTGGTTCAAGTAATTGCAATTGGCTAGCTAAACTTCAAGAAGTAACTCTGCGATAGGCTATTTCAGATCATTAGTTTCAGATCATTCCTGCTGGGTGATTTGCCTAATGTGCATTGTAGCAAATTTAGATAATAGAGCTCACCACAATTGCCTCCTGCTATGATTACTGTTATAGGTGGACTTACACCACGCTTAATGCCACGAGAATATGGCATCATTGTAGGACAATGATTACTGGGAATCAAAGCTTTGTGTAGTTTATGCTGGTGCGCATAATAAATTCCAGCTTGGAACTCTTAGATCCTTGTCAGCTGGAAAGGAAAATTCTCTGTTCAATATAGTGTATTCATAATCAACCTGTGCAAGTTTAACACTGGATTAAGATAGTAAGCTGCTTTGCGCTCAACTTTATCTTAAAATTTATTTTGTTATCAAATTGTGCTTTAGTAGTCATACATACTTTTCACTGTGGAAACTTGTTTTCTTTTCACCTGAAATCACTTGGAAGTTCTTGTTCCCAGTTTAATAAGTGATCCGCCAACGCAGAGCACTAAAATCTGCCGGCACTTTAAGGAACCGTAGTTGGAAAAGGCGCTTCTACTGCAGCAAAGTATATTTGAATAGAAGCTCTGGAGAAAGGGAGAAGTTGCCTGGTAATAATGTTCAGATAAATAAAGCCTAAGTGAGACGATCAAGGGTACTACTACTTAATTCAAACTAAGAATAAAGCTTGAAGCAGAGCATCTTTGGGTAAAGCCCACCATGTCCCGAAAAAAGCTTCTTGGTTTAGCTTTTACTTTTCAAACCACTTAAGCTTTACTCTTTTAATTTAGCCCCATCGTTTGCTTTTCTCGCAACGCCATAGCTGTGAAATGAAGAAAAAGATAGCTGTGAGAATCACATCCAAAGATAGCCTCCACGCCATGCATTTTAGTCGATTCCTAAACGACATGGTAAAATAGATTGATTCCATAGCGGCTACAAATTGAGTTGCAGATAATTTAATTTTTCTCTCTTATTCTTGCAAATATGGTATTATTCCAGGAGATACAGCAGATCTTCCATTCTTATATCTATAACTCAAAAAATAAAATAAAATAACTACCTCGGATTTATCACTGTTAAGTATCTACAAAGTTTATTTTGGTTATTTCTTATCAGTAGAACTAAACATAAAGTGGAACTAATTCACCATAATCCTGTGGCAGGCATTAATAAAACGATTAATTTAAATAGGGGGAAGGAAAATTTTATCCCGGGTAACTTTTGGAATCAATGGAACAGGATTCTTCTCCACGACGCATTGAATCATGCGCTCTCGCCAACCCATTATCACCGCAACTTTATTCCCTCCACCCTCTCATCTTTTTAAACACAATTTATGCTATTACAGATCTAGAAGAGTTGATCCTGTACATGTTCACAATCCACACAGCTTCTTAATGAAACAACTCTTCTTATAGCTCTTCCTCTATGAAGCCACCCATCATTTACAGTCCCTTTCATTTGATCACATGAATCTTTGTGTGATCACTTTGCTTCCAAACTGCGGTTAAGCTTAAATTGGCTTTTAAGCACGCCACTCCACTTCCTTGAAGAAGAATTGGCGCCCGCCGCGGAGAATGAGCTATGAAGTTGGTGGTAGAAGTAGTAGAAGCCCATGATCTTATGCCCAAGGACGGGGAGGGCTCGTCGAGCGCGTTCGCGGAAGTCGACTTCGGTAACCAGATTACGAGAACAAGAACCGTTCCTAAAGATCTCAACCCTGCGTGGAACGAGAAGATCTCGTTCTTTCTCGACGACGACGACGACGACCCGGAGAGTGCTGCCGACCTTTCGAAGCGGCAGATTGAGGTGAGCGTCTACCACGAGAGGAAAGGATTTCCGGGCCACGGTTTTCTCGGCAAGGTGCGGATCATCGGGTCGAATATAGTGAAGCAGGGGGAGGAGATTGTTCAGCTGTTCCCACTAGGGAGGAAGTGGTTCTTCGCTCCTGTTAAAGGCGAGATCGCGTTGAAGGTTTACGTCTCCCCCGAACCGAAATCTCCTCTGCCCGGCTTAGCTTCTGCTGAGAAGTCGAAAGTCTCTTCGAATTGTGGTGTTGCAGCCTCTGAAGAAGAAAAGGAATCAGTTACTACGATTGCTCAAACGCCGACTCTGCCTAAGAAAGAAGAAAAAGAAGAAGCAGCAGCAGAACAAGTGATAAAAGTAGAGACGACCCAGCACGTAAACAAGCAACAGGTCTCGTCCCAACCCGGAAAATCTGTAGAGCAGCGGACTCCAGCGACGGTCCCGGTGGTGCCCGTCATGTCGTACCAGCAGGTCCACTACGGCCAGGCTCACCCGAGCCGGGCAGAGGACTACAAGCTCAAGGACACGAAGCCTCAGCTCGGGGAGCGGTGGCCGATCGGAAGCGGCCACGTTCGCGGGTCTGGAGGCGGCTGGATGGGCCTCGGCACCGGCGACAAGTTCACGAGCACCTACGACCTCGTCGAACAGATGTACTACTTGTACGTGCGCGTCGTGAAGGCGAAGGACCTCCCCGCGAACCCCATTACCGGGAACTGCGACCCCTACGTGGAGGTGAAGCTCGGCAACTACAAAGGAACCACCAGACACTACGAAAAGAGGATGAACCCGGAATGGAACCAGGTGTTTGCGTTCTCGAAGGAGAGGATCCAATCCACGGGTCTTGAAGTGTTCGTGAAGGATAAGGAGATGGTCACGAGAGATGAGTACGTCGGCAAGGTTGTGTTTGATTTGAACGAGGTCCCGACGCGCGTCCCGCCCGACAGCCCGCTGGCGCCGCAGTGGTACCGGCTCGAGGACCGCCGCGGGGAGGGGTTTAAGGTGAGAGGGGAGATCATGCTGGCGGTGTGGATTGGGACGCAGGCAGACGAGGCGTTCCCGGATGCATGGCACGCGGATGCGGCGTCGGTGCAAGGGGAGGGCGTGTATAGTATCCGGTCCAAGGTGTACGTGTCGCCGAAGCTGTGGTACCTCCGGGTGAACGTGATCGAGGCTCAGGACGTCGAGCCCAACGAGAAGGGCCGGTTGCCGGAGGTGTTCATAAAGGCTCAAGTCGGCAACCAGGTAGGTTATAGGTACTAGTAAGGGTACGTCGGGGTGAAATTAAACGAACCATCGATCGAATTAAACGTTTTCAAAACTGCTGCTGCTGCTGCTGCTACTACTCATCTGCTAGTCAAGTGATCGATTGAGTATATGCGGACATGAATGTGTTTCAGTTGTTATTATATTCAATAATATTCTGTGTATATCTGATGATCTGTTTCTGCTCCTGCAACCAGGTGTTGAAGACGAAGCCGTGCCCGATGAGGCCGGGACTGAGCCCCATGTGGAATGAGGACCTGGTGTTCGTCGCCGCAGAGCCTTTCGACGAACAGCTGGTGCTGACGGTGGAGGACCGGGTGGCGGCCACCAAGGACGAGATGCTGGGCCGGGCTGTGCTGCCGCTGACGCTGTTCGAGAAGCGTTTAGACCACCGGCCGGTCCACTCTCGCTGGTTCAACTTTGAGCGCTTCGGCTTCGCCGTGCTGGAGGGAAACCATCGGAAGGAGCTCCGGTTCGCGAGTCGAGTCCACCTCCGAGTGTGCCTGGAAGGAGCCTACCATGTGATGGACGAGTCGACAATGTACATCAGCGACACTCGCCCCACGGCACGCCAGCTGTGGAAGCCGCCGATCGGAGTGTTAGAAGTCGGCATTCTGAGCGCGCAGGGGCTGATGCCGATGAAAGCCAAAGACGGGCGCGGCACCACCGACGCGTACTGCGTCGCCAAGTACGGCCAGAAGTGGGTGCGCACGCGAACCGTCATCGACTCGTTCAGCCCGAAATGGAACGAGCAGTACACATGGGAGGTCTACGACCCGTGCACGGTGATCACGCTCGGCGTGTTCGACAACTGCCATCTCGGCAACAGCAGCAATAGCAACAACGGCGCCCCAGCACAGGCGAAGGATTCGAGGATCGGCAAAGTGAGGATCCGGCTCTCCACCCTCGAAATGGATCGGATATACACGCATTCGTACCCGCTAATCGCGCTCCAGCCGTCCGGGGTGAAGAAGATGGGCGAGCTCCAGCTGGCCGTGCGGTTCACCTGCTTGTCGCTGGCGAGCGTGATCTACCTCTACGGCCACCCTCTGCTCCCCAAGATGCACTACATCCACCCCTTCACCGTCAGCCAGGTCGACAACCTCCGCTACCAGGCCATGAGCATCGTCGCAGCACGCCTCGGACGCGCCGAGCCGCCGCTGCGGAAGGAGGTGGTGGAATACATGCTCGACGTCGACTCGCACATGTGGAGCATGCGGCGGAGCAAGGCCAACTTCTTCCGCATCGTCTCGCTCTTCTCCGGCGCGGTCGGCGCGTGCCGCTGGTTCGACAGCGTGTGCCGGTGGCAGAACCCGATCACGACGATCCTCGTCCACGTGCTCTTCGTAATTCTCCTCAGCTACCCGGAGCTGATCCTTCCGACGGTGTTCCTCTACATGTTCATGATCGGGGTGCGGAACTACCGACGGCGCCCGCGGTACCCGCCGCACATGGACACAAAGCTGTCGTGGGCGGAGGCCATCCACCCCGACGAGCTGGACGAGGAGTTCGACACGTTTCCGACGTCGAGGCCGCACGACTTGGTGCGGATGAGGTACGACCGGCTGCGGAGCGTGGCCGGGAGGATACAGACGGTGGTGGCGGATCTGGCGACGCAGGGGGAGCGGGCGCAGTCCCTGTTGAGCTGGAGGGACCCGCGGGCGACGGCGCTCTTTATAATGCTCTGCCTCGTCGCCGCGGTGGTGCTCTACGTGACGCCGTTCCGGGCGGTGGCGCTCGTGGCGGGGCTCTACGTGCTCAGGCACCCCAGGTTCCGGAGCAAGTTGCCGTCCGTGCCCGGTAATTTCTTCAAACGGCTACCATCCAGGATCGATAGCATGCTCTGACAAAGTGATGAAGCGAACGGAGAAAGCCAACACGCCGGAGGGATGTATTACGTTGGGCTATCTCTTGGTTTTGGTGTTGTCGCTTAGCTATGCTACTTCTTGTTTGTTTTCGTTTTCTTCTTCTTCTTCTTCTTCTTCCCCTTCTTTTATTTTAAGCTTCTTCAGTTCGGTGTGTAGAATGGTTTGTTAAGGGAGGGAATTATGTGTTACTTCAAAGATGAGGTGAATAAACCATTAACATATCAAACCCTTTTTACATTCCTTTATATTTATCAAACGTTTTATTAGAATTTTGGAGCTCAGGTTTCAAATTGCTCGGATTTGAGTTGTATTTGGCTTTAGCCAGTCGCTCCGAGTAACATTTGATTTTCATAAGCTCGTTCAGGCTTAGGATTGCTGAGAAACAGAGCAGGTAAAAATATAAGGGGCTACACTTGTGGCGAAGACACATCAGCAGGCCGTAGATGGATGCTTAGTATAGTGAAAGGAAGATTCTGCACTTATTTCCTAAGCACTTGTCTTTTGATCGACAGAGAACCAAGGCACCAAAATTCTAGTTTCCAACATAAATAGTGCTCAGAGATGCTAAACTACTCTATAATGTCTACGAGACGAAAAAGAGGCTGCTCAATGATCTAAATTTCAACCTGAGGGAAAAGCTAAATATTCCTAAGAAAAGTGAGATATCATCTACCACGATTCCAATAAAGCCTGATTTGGTGGGAATCCTACAATAGCAGTAGATTTCAGTAGTTATATTATTTTTTTAAAAGACAAATAGAAAGAATTGAACTTAGAGGGCGTATGGATAAATAAACTTTGCCATTCCGACATTAATCAAGCTTAATAAGAGAATAAATATTAGTCATGTTATCCATCATGAAAATACAGAGAAAATTTGATCAGTAGTCCTACACTTCATTTTTTAAAAAATAAATTTTCTGTAAAATGGGCCAACTACCTTTTTATTATAAAACAATCTAACTAGACTACCAATCTCCCCGGCATTATACTATAGCCCTCTTTACTTTACTTTTCAACTAATTCTATAAAATTTCTAACAATTAAAATATCAAATTTAAGATTTTAAAATACTTAAATTTTAAAATTTAAAATCTAAATCTAAATTTTGAAATTTAACATTAAAATTTAAAATTTAATATTATAAATTTAATTTAAAACTAAAAATTTAGAATTTAATATTAAAAAATGTCTTAAAAGCAAGGAGGTGGTGGAGCTCAAAATGGAATTTTTTTGGTCAACTCAAGTAAGAAAAAAGAAAACGTACAAAACAGAAGGATATAGCTACCATTCCCATTAGGTGGTTGGTTAGTTGCTTCGTTGCAAGCAGAGAAGCTGCAGGGAAAAAAAAGCATTCAAAACATCTGAGAACTTGAATTTAGCATCCAAAAGAACAAGTGAATAATAATTGCAACCGTGAAACAAAACTAAAGTATTTAAACAAATTACCACGTGCTCTCAAACTATTGCAAAATAAAAAGTCGCTCCACCAATCACAACATCTTGTTCAGATGGGACGTAGGAAAACCAAACCATTTCGTTCTTTACTAGATAGCAGAACCACCAAATAAATTTAAGTATATCAACTTCATCCATGATTTAACAAGAGCAGAGAGAGAGAGAGAGAGAGAGAGAGAGAGAGAGAGAGAGAGAGAGAGAATCCACCTTCAAAATTGAAATTAAATCACCTAGAGTAAAGCTCTAGCAAACTCCAGAGAGACCAAATATATCCAATTCTAGAAGACAAGCTCATGGGGTTTCATGCCTGACCTAAGAGAGAACCTAGCAGATAAATAGGCCTTCAAGTCGGGTACAGCTTCAATGGCTTTGATCAACTGGGCATCCACAGTCTTCTGGTCATCTTTCTTCTCCTGAGGAAGCGACTTGGATTCCTTCATTTAAGATGAAAAAAGGTAAAAAGGATAAGCTCATATTTCCTTTGTAGACAAACATCATGATATAAAATAATCTCCTATCTTTCAAAACTGACAAAAATTTTTAGTAATCAAAGCCTCCAAGTTATTCACTCGTATCTCTGCAGACGAAATATTACAAAAACAATGAATTGGCTGTACAATATTCAAATATTTGAAGAATTTGATTAACTATTCATCCCTACAGTAATCACCACAAATTGTTTTCACAATCTTGACTCTGGAATGAAAGAGCACAGGCAATTTACATCAGGACATTCACTATTGCACATTCCGAGAATTCTTAACTTTTTGCTAAAACAAACTTTTCAGCCATGCATCTTAATCCCGAAATGATGAACTTGTAATTAAGGATATAGCTGCAATATATAGGAGTTACTATTTATTAATATTGCAGAAATACCTCTTTTTCTGTCTCAAAAAATTCGCCCTCAGTCTTCTTGGTCTTCTTCTTTCTCTCCTTGGCAAAGTATTTGTCATCAAACTTCGCAGCATTGACGCCAGAAATATCAACCTTTGTGGATGTCCCGATAACATAAGCCTGGTTCACGCGGCGGAGAGGAACACCATTGACTTTGAATGGCCCTGCACTCGATAGAAATTGTCAAAGCTAATTGTTAGATTCTAGCAGCAGATTTAATACCTTTGCAACATGTTTTACAAATCATAGAACAGAGATACCATCACAGAGCTCCAAGCTGCAACAATACAGTATCAAAGCAAAACAGTTTTCCTAGAGTGAATGAAACTAGCATGCAAATACACTGCAAGAGGAGTTTTGCTACTGTAGATAACAATCATCTTGCAGTTGCTAAAACCATCATATGCACAGAAACATCAATTTACAGTGTTCTTCTTCAGTCCCACAGTACTTTAAATGATAACAAGGCCACATAGATTGTGATGGAGTATAAACTTTATAAAACCAATGTACTCCATGGTAAGTTAACTGAAGAGGTTGAGGAACTGGAGAACAAAGGTTCAGAGGAAGCCCAACACTAACACTATAAAAGTACGCACAGTAAAATCAAACTGAATCGCAACTATTTATACAGGAAACAAAGAAACAGATATAGCATGCCTGGAGACAACCCCTACTGTCATTTTTACCAATTAATCTAAAAAATGTAAAATAACCAAAGCAGGTAAATCTGAGATTGCAAAAGCAGCTGCCCGTAACTCTCCGTCATGACACGTAAACAATAGCTATGACTAAGGCAGTTAAAGAGTGACAATGTGGATATGTAATTAAGACTTTACTGAGATGGTAAACAGTCTACATATTTCAAGCTAGCAAAACTAGAAATTGAAAAACAAACATCTACCAAACATTTTATGGCTATATAGCCAATTTATCATCTCCTAGCACGTGAATCAAGATAGAGGATACTGCAACAGTTTAGGGAAACAAGAGATTAGATGCACCTAGCCAAACTGATTATCAGATAAGAATCTAGCTTATCTTAACAGAACATGCATTAATTTCCCCAATTCTTTTCAGATTAAAGGATAGATTGGGAAAATTAGAATGTCCAACTCTGTCAACCATTCTGATTACTATCCTTTAGTCCCTACAATTATTAGGCGTGAATTCCAACTCCAATTAAGCAGCTAACTAAAGTAGCTCCAAATCTTTTGCTACTTCTCAACAACCAACTAACAAACTGTCCTTAAGTTACCAGAACGCGATATGCAGCACAAGGTATCCAAACAGGCCTTTAATGGTTAACCAGTCCCACACAGTGCAATTAACATGCGACTAAAAAGGCTCAAACAATAACAAATGTTAAAAAGGTTGTAGACACTAACACCTAAGCACCATTCCACGAACTGTTTTCTAAAAGCATAGTGAACCCATTATCCATAAGCACCCACACTATAAAATCAGAATCAGATATGTAATCTATTCAAAAGTCACTACAAATGATCTTGCACAGCACTAAATTTCAAATTAACAAAATAATTCTAAGCATTCTCACCAGTAACGAGAAGCAATCCCGATGGAAGCTGCTTCAAGAAGACGACCCTCTTTCCCATAAACCTCCCCGCAAGCAAAATCAACACTGTCCCCGGGGTAATGCTCGCCCTGTTTCCCACATCCAAACAAAGAAAAAAAAAACACCAATTACCAACCCAAAGGGCATAAAGAAACCTAGATCCAAAAGAGAGAGTACGAAACCCTAGGAGATCAAATACACCAAAACAGAGATGAAATTGAAGGTGGGAGCACCTGAGCTTGGTGGGCTTAGGCTTTCTACGGTTGGCGAGGGGCTTCTTAACGTCGTCGGCGGGGTAGAACTTGGGGGGCTTCACCTCTGGCGTGGCCGGCGCCGCCGTGTGCTCGCCGCGGGGGAAGACGCCGCCGTGCTTGGCCTTGATTGCCCAGATCCCGCGCTTGTGGTACATCTTCGACCTCGAGAACTTGCCGATCCCGCGGACGAGATCGGGGTTGCGACTCCCAACCCTAGCCTTCTTCGCCGCCATTGCTCTCCCTCTCGAGCGCGAGGAAACCCTAGAAACGTGGAGGAGGCGGGTGATAGAGGAGAGATAGGCGGAAGAGAAAAGGAGTTTATATAGAAGAGACGGAAAACCCTAATCTGTTTGTTAGGGTTTATCGGCCGTTTGTTTCGCGTGGAGATTCGTACGCTGGTGAACTTTGAGTGCACCAGACCCGAACCAGATATGCGGGTTGGGTTTGGTTATACTCGGGCTACTTTTTGTGGTCTTGATTTGAGTTTGGGTGTTCATGGGCTCAAATAATGAACAAGGCCAAAAGCCTGTAAACATGAGCACAACAATGAGTTAAAGGCCTAGTGGGCCAATTTGGATGTTAAAAAAGCGATCCAATTTGGACGTTAAAAAATTTTAATTACCCCTTCTTTTTTCTGATCACAATCCAAAATTATTCTTTTTTGAACAATGCGTTCCACCTATAATTGTGTGAGGTAACACGAAGCTTCAAGAACATGATTCAAATTAATAGTTTATAAAGAAAAGATTGATCGTTAATAATTTGATTGTTTTAATAAAGAAACAAATCCACGCAAAACATCCGACGACAATCCGGTAACGAGAAGCATCATTGCACATGACGAATTAAGATTCCAGTTGAACTTCTCATATTGCTACTAGCTCAGTCATGACGAGATCATTTGTTTAGTTGAGTTAAGAAGGAGATATTAGTTTAAATATTAATGTATCTAAAGTCCTGTACACCGACTAGCACAAAGATTAGCCTATGATAATAAGATTAATTAGTCACTTTGGATCTCAGTTCTTTGGCTTAGTTTGATTCTATTAGAAAACTGTATGATGCTTTACATAGTGTGCAGTTATGTGGGCCATTTCAAAATTTACCTCTGTAAATTTACCAGGAAATGCACGTTAGTTCTTCTGGGGCACATTTAATGGTAGTACCGTGGCAATACATTTAATTGTTGCTGAGCCCCTATAAATGAATCAAGCCCCACTCGCTAACTACTCTCAACTCCCACTCTCTGCTTCCTGATAGATTAAAGAGAATACTTCAATTGGCTCAGTGAGCAGCGAAATATGGCCTGGATACAGCTTCTGGTCCTCTTTCTCTGCTCTGTTTCTTTCCCTTCCAGGCTCTTCGTCGCCGCCGTAAGGCGAACTCCGGCAAACAGCGTCACCGTCCAAGGCATCGTCTACTGCAAGACGTGCCAACTCCCCGGCTACGTCAAGTCCCTCGACGGCTCACCTCTCCCTGGTCTCTCCCTCCTCTCTCCAACTACTTAAATATATAATTAAATTAGATTGAATAAGATGAGAGAACGATACAGAAAAAAAAAAAACAGATCGATATATTGAAGACTAAAAAAACACTATGATCTGATATCTCACTATCAATCCTTCTGATCACTCTGGCTTTTCGTTATTGCTGCAGGTGCGGTCGCTCAGCTGCGATGCAACAACGGTGGTGGCAAGAAGGCGGCTTTGTCGATAGCAGCTACGACCGATGTGAGAGGGTACTTTAAGATTCAAACGACAAAGGTGACGAGCACAATGGCGCGTAATTGTAGGCTGTTCCTGGTGTCCTCGCCGTTTCAAGGGTGCAACATTCCGGTTTACCCGGAAGGCGAACGTGCTGCCATGGGCTTCCCACTCAAGTTCGAGAAGAACGCCACAGCAGGCGGAGCTGACGAGAAAGCGATCTTTGCCGCTGGGTTCTTCGAGTTCGCTCCGGTCGACATTGCTTCGTGCCCCCACCACCCTTGATCACTGAAGCACTGCTGCACTGGCCCGGAACCGCAACAGAGTGAATAAGCCGACTCGATCGAGATCAAGTGTCGACGTAGTTTGAGCTCGTGCGGATCATCACCTTTTGATCGATCCGCTAGCTGCAGTATTTGGACAATGACAGTGTAATTCAATTACCGTCCCTTTAATGCACTATCTAGTTTTTTACCTTGGAAGTAAAATCAAGTACATTTTTAGAACATGATTGGAAGCATTAATATGTTTAATTAAGAGTACATGTTTATGTTATATAATACTTAAGAGTAACATTCTCCGATTTACAGATGAACTAGCAAAACAAATTTAAGAACTTTTTCACCTCCAGATTTTGTCAAACGAGAAACCATGAAGACCCTATACTTCTATTAATGCGTTTCTAAAATTATTTTAAAATTTTTGAGACCTGATAAAAAAATTAAGTATTTTTTAGAACACATTATCAAATTAGATCTCGGTTCAGTTGCAACTTTATTACAACCAAATTTAAAAAACACACTCCACTATACAAAATATAAGTGAATAATTTCTTTGAATTTTATTATTATACTGCATGTTTTCTCATGGATATTACAAAAAAAAAATAAAATAAAATAATAAAAACTATAGAATCTTATATGATTATTCATATATTTAATTGAAACGCAGTACTATTCATAAATTTCAAAATAAGTGTCTGATATATATCTCATCGATCTAAAAATGAAGTGACCAATAAAAAATATTCTATTCGAATAGCTGAAATGTAAAATATACACAAAAAAAATATTTTCCTTAATTGAATCTTATGAGATAGAGGGTGGATGGATAAAAATTCACGCACCCGGTCCACGCAATAGTTTCTCTTTCCAGAGGTCGATCGTCCTCGTCCTCGCTCCCGATCGATCCCCCCACCCCCACTCTCTCTGCGATCGATCTCCTCCATAAATGGAACAAACAAACATGGACGCGGAACCACCACAGCACCCATCATCCTCCTCCGCCCCTCACCCCCTCCTCCTCCTTCGCCCTCGCCGCGAGACCTTCGAGCATGGCCTCCTCCCCATCCCCAAGCTCATCTTCTCCGATGGAACCCTAACCCTAGCCTCCCTCAAGGGCACGCTCCTCCGTAGGCCCACCCCCTCCCCCCACCTCGTCGACGCCCCCGCCCTCGCCGACGCCCTCGGCATCTCCCTCGACCACGCCCGCCTCGCCCTCCAAACCCTCGCCGCCGTACTCCCCTCCGATCCGGGCTCCGCCGCCGATGTCCATGGCCTCCTCCTCTTCCTCTACGTGCAATCCTACAAGCGCCTCCTCCCCAAGGCTCACAAGGACTCCACCGCCATCGCCGACGTATGGCCCTCCACCTCCGCCTTCGATGCCCACCTCTCCGCCCTCTCCCCTATTCAGGTATCGCCTCTTCTTTTCATGCGCGATCATCCTACTCTTTTGTACTAATGCTTCTGAGAGACGCATCTAACTGACCGATTTGATGTATTTAGCTCGAGATTTCGTGTGTTAGCGCGTGCAGGGCGAGGTTGTGTGGAGTGGATCAATAGTATTACTAAGTAGAGGGGAGGAGAAAGCTAGGGTTATGATTTATCTTTAGTTAAGGTGCTTCTATAGGTTGCAGAACAAGTAAATAAATAAGGTTTTAAGTGGACATAATATTAGATTATTTGAATTATGCCCTAAAGTTGGTTTGTCTATTAAGATGCAACTGATTCTGGCTGTGGCTGTAGTAGAAAGGATTTTGGAGTTGCAAAATGGAAGGAAGTTTTATTCATTTGATTTGTTAGCATTGCACCAGTGCTACTATTTGGTACTTCATTCACAAATTTAACCGAATCAGACAAATGGTATTCTTTATTTTCAAGGTTAGACTTTACATATCTCCTGTCAAAAGCAAAAATGAGAGATTAAATCATCACGGCATTTCCTGAAAAATATTATTTGTGGAGGATATCTCTTTTACGCACTGCATGGATAATTAGACCTGCCTCTTTATAATTTTAATGAACCTGGGATTGTTCTTTGTCGACATGTTGCAGCTTCTACGCAGTAGTACCCGTCGTTTTATACCTTCACAAGCTGATGAGGAGGCGCATCAATTGTTGTATTTACAAAAGCATCTGGGCAATATTCTTGCTCTTTTGGCAGATTCCGTTGAAAATGAGGGCGATGAATCTTTGGTGAGTTATTTAAGGATGCTGTATTCCTCGCTCACCTCTGGGTAATTTGGTCTATTATAGATTTCAGCATTTTTTTGATGTAGAGTTAGAATATGCCAAATATCGTACTCCTTGCATTTAATATTTCCTTCATATGGCAGCAGTTTTTAGTCTTTAAAGTGCATATTCTAATGTCAAGCATTTGCATCTTATTTCTTTTTCTTGTTTAAATTGCTCGCAATAGGTTTTAACAGCCCAAAATTTTGAACACCTTGAATTCCTCATTCAAGTTGCTGAGAAGGGCTCTGAAGGAGTAAGTTTGAGTCAGGCAGCTCCCTTTTTTGCTAATTCAGATCCAGAGATGCCAGATGTTCCTGTCCCGGCCGCCCAAGTTCATGACTGGCTTTTACAACATATATCTGCTTCACTGGAGCATGCTGCTGAGAGAGAAATAGTAAAAGATAATGGTTTAGTGAGCACCACTGATCAGGATGTGCCTATGGCTGATGCCTCTGTGAATTCTACAGGATTACAGAATAATTTTGCGTACTCTCGAAGTCAGATGTTTGTTGAAGGTTTCTATAAAACTTCTGTCTCCAAGCAAGCACATGATATTAAGGGTGATTCTATTAAGGTAAAGCTTGAAATATTAAATGTGATAGCAGACATATCATGTGATGTAATAATGTGTCTATTGTGATGTAATCATTTTCTCTAACATCTTAAGCTTTTAGAGAAACAGATTGTTTTGCATAGTATCAGAGTTAGACATACTAGTTCAAATTCTACCAGTGCTATCTAGCATTTAACTAATAAAACTTCCGCCCTTTTTGGCGCAAATTACACATCTTGTTCCTTTAAAAGAGTTTTGAGCCGAAATGCAAGGGGGAGTGCTGAATACAGAATGTTTGTTAAAATCACCACTCTAAAAAATTAAGGTTTAGAGATATCAGTCAGTTCACAACTGTGTCATCTCATCTATGACCGGTATCGTACTGTTTTTTTTTTTGTTTTCCACTACTACTGTGTTTTGAGTCTTAATAGACACTGGTGTTACTTTCCCATCCCGTCACATATAGCTATCTCACTGCAGGTTTTGAATTGCCATGACTCGATAATCTACATATTAGCACCTCTTAGGTATGCAACAGTTTATGGATGTTCAGATGCAACTATTGTTGTCGGAGCTGTTGGTAAGGTATGTCCCCTTTTTGGTACATATATCTGCTCTTTCTTGTTCTTCAGTGCCATCACTTCCTCTTCTTTTTTCTTTTTTTTTAGAAACCATTTTGCCACCTTTTCATATCAGTTTTTTGTCTTATGGATCATCATGTGGAGACCTTTATATTGAGTCATTATATTGTTTGGTATAGCTGAAATTCTTGGTTTTGTTTTGTGAATCTCTGTTGCATAAGTGTATACTAAGCTGCATTCTTGGTATAGAGTTGTCTCTCAACTTGTCAAGTCAATGCTTGTTTTAGTATTGTAATCTCTTTAGTGTTTCTAAATACATGAGTCAGCAAAAATAAATGTTCGACTTTGACTATTCATTTATCAAAATAACTGAGCCAAAAAAAGGTCGTCCTTTTAGAATATTATATTATGGTGAAGTTTGCTCAGTAGCTCAGTTTAAAAAGCAAAAAAGAAAAGCCATTGGCTCTCGCTATTGAAGAATAACATTAATATGTTTTATGTTGTAGTACTGTAAATTTAGTGGCTCTTTGCTGATTCTTATGCAGGCTTTGAGAGTCGAGCACTGTGAGAGGGTACAAGTTATTTCTGTTACAAGACGCATATGTATTGCAAATTGTCGGGAGTGTGTGTTTTACTTGGGCGTTAATGAACAACCTCTTATTCTAGGGGACAATCATAAATTAAAAGTAAGTTTTTGTTTCATTAACAATGCTCTATATCTTATTAATGTAGAGTTTGCTTTTGTAACCAGTATAACAAGTAGGATTAGGGATGCATGTTTCTACGCTTCCAGATGTTCTCACATTAGAATTGCTTAAACATGTCTTACTTGGTACCTACCAGTAGTATCGTAGTAGGAAGTTATGATTACTGAAATTCGAGTAGGGTAATGATGCAGTATGTGCATTTTTAGCTATAATAACAGGCATGACTAGAATAGTTTTGCCGCCTAGTTTACGCAGACAGCCTTCTGGTGTACAGCAAGCTATATGAATTCTTCAGGCATTAATGCTTATGCTTGGAGGAGTTACTACTTAGCAATTGTATCTGCAATGGATTCTTTAGTAAATAAATTAAGCTTGTAAAAAAGAGGCAGTGTTTCACAACCAAAAAAATTTCCTTCTCGATTCAATAATATTACACGTTTCTTCTTTGTTTCTTCTTTTTCTAATATTTTTTGGTCAATCAGGTGGCACCATACAATACCTATTACTCGCAATTGGACGAAGATATGGCTCAAGTCGGAATCGATGCAACTGTTAATAGGTGGAATGAACCACTTGTTCTGGGAATGGTCGATCCTCATGATCCACTCTCTCATCCTGCAGGAGTTTCTGACGTACAAGCTGAGTCGGCTACTTGTCTCGATCCTGATCAGTTCTCAAACTTTTTGGTATTCTACATCTCATATATGGCAGCTTTAAGTTATGTCAATATTACGAGGTTCTTTGCTATAATTAATGTGCTCTTTCTGTTATATGTGATCTTCCTTCATGTTGACGTACAGATTCCTAGCTGGTTTGGAACTGAATCAGCACAAACGACAAAGCAAAATCCTTTTTCATTGCCTGAGAGTTATAAAACATTCCAGAATAAAAGCGTACGTCGGCAAAACCTGTCTGTCCAATTACTCCACCAAAATTTCATTATCATTTATCGTGCCGCCCATTTTATTAAATGTCTCAGCATGCAGGCAAATTATAGTTATTGTATACTTTCTAGTTTATATGTACTAAAGTGTTTCACTAGAAATATTCAATGGAAATTTGTTGCAGCACTCCATTCTACAAGAAACCCAGCAAGTTATAAGGAATGTACAACTTGAGAAGGAAAAGAAACGAGAACTACTGTGCGCTCTTCATGTGCATTTTAAAGACTGGCTGTATGGTAATTATCTTACCTTCTCTTTGTAAAGGATCTGCATGGTGATATTGATGGTGATGTGTGTAGAAATTTTGAAATGCTATTTTTTCCCTTCTTTGTTCTGCTCTTATAATTGCAGAGTTGTTAGCTCGCTAAAACCTATAGTTAAAACTGGAAGCAATATCTAAATTACTGATCCTGGTTTGTTTTTTCTTATATCAATTGGCAGCTTCTGGGCATATTCGCCAACTCTATTGTCTACAGGGTGACTGAACCGTAAGCTTTTACTCACAATGTGTAATCTCTGCTTGTAAAATTGAATAAGAGCAGCAATTCCAACTCTACCTTTTCTTTCAACACCCTTCCCTTCTTCATTCAGAACAGTCTATATATGGTGCCACAAAATATGCAACATATCGCAAGATTCTCTTGCGACATCAGGTGCTTTGAGAATCAGATACGTGATAGTGCTTTATTTCAGTCTACCAAGTCTTGTTGTAATGAGGTTGTATAACTATGATTATGCTACCTTTTTATTCTTTTTTTTTCCATTAGATAGTAGGTTTCAGGATGATTTGTAGTTTCTGTACATTATGTATCAGGTAGTTCTAGTGCGGTAGGGTGTGTGGCTACGATCGACATCAACTTCTTTAGGACTAGTTATTGTGGTAATTAGATTTAGGAAAGAGTGTATAAATGAAATGTACATGTTCAATTATTATTCAGTTCATCCTCCTGTTTCTCAATGGTGTTAGGACATCAACTTACCTTTTCAGCGGTATTATAAATTGTTTGCTTTCTTTGGATCACCTGTAGATGAATCCCTCCATTTGAACCTATAAGACGGATTATTAAGGGTCCATGGTTCCAGATGTGGGCTACTCATGCTTGAACTCGTTTCTTTTTGTACCTCTCTAGCCCCTTAAAACTTGCTCATTTGTAAACTATGGCCATGTTATGTTCCAATCCTCCTATATTAGTTTCATTCAGTCTAATCTACAATTGGCACCTATTTGGTGTGATGTAAACTAGACCTTTTCTCTTATCTGTTCTAGTCGGAAAAGACTAAAATAAATGGAATCAAAATGGTTCAGATAGCTAGAGATCATGCTTCCATGCATCAGCCGAGCGCACAAGGGCGTTATGAACGAGTCACTTCCAGCTATTGAGTTGGTTTTCAGCGAGGTCTTGTGTTTTGTTACTCATTCAATTTAGATTGTGTTATGAATCGTCCGAGGAATAACAGGAACATAGAAGACATTTTTGCACTGAAGATCCAAGAACAAGGCAGATACCACCCACCATAAGGGGCTATCTCTTTTCTTTTATTCAAAGTAGATCAAGTGCTTATAATTGGTAGAAGTTTTAAAGAGCATGAATATTATCCTTAAAACATAATGCGAGTTACTTCTGATCGGAATATATATATATATATATATATATATATATATATATATATATATATATATGCGAGTTACTTCTGATCGGAATATATATATAGATCAATTGATAGCGAGAAGGGCATCAATCTTGTCAGCAATGTGAGCTTCATGGTCTTCAAGGCGCCCAGCGATGGCCTCATTCTCCCACCTTATCAGCGTCGGAACACCGGTGAGCTTGAACCGAGGGTCTACTCTCCACGGATGGCTAGGATTCCTCCATGTGGGCCGATCGCCAACGTACACTCTAAGGAGCGCCACGTCGCTCTCCGAAGACTCCAGTTTCTCATATATGACAGGTTCTGCTACATTGCAATCTGCAGGTTGAAGATTGAAACTCTTACATTTGGGAGCAGCAGAGACGATAAATTGGTAAATTATCTACAATGGGGCAGAAGAGAGTGCAGCTTATTCTCACGAATATTAGTAATTGGTACGATGCTCTGCTGTTGAGCTGGTGGTGGTGCTATGAGAAAGATAAAATGCATAGTTTAATTTTTACACCAATACACATTCATTGGAAGGAAGTTTAATTGTCGACTCCGTGCATTGCCACAGACCTTGGGGGTCGCTAGCAATCAAGAGCAAGCGTACTCACGCAGATTAGGAGGGAAATGGAGCTAATGACGCACCGCACCACGAAGATTCCCTAACCCTAATAAGATTACTTCTTTTTTTCTTTTTCTTTTTCTTTTTCTTTTTCTTTTCACAGGACAAATTAGGTGGGGGGGAGTCAGGAGTGTTATGAAATATTGATGATGTTGCCCATATTGGGCTGCTGATGATATGTTATGTATGGTTTTACCCGGGCACCAGCTGCGGGAGGTGGCGGGGTCCTTGTCGGCCAGGAAGAGCAGCAGCAGCAGCAGCTTCGCCCGGGCGCCCGAGGCCGAGCTCTCCGCCTTGAACTTGTCGAAGGCCTCCTCGAAATCCGAGACCGTGGCGTCGGTGGTTCTCAGCGGCATCTTCCCCCGGAGCGGAGCGGAGACAGTTGAATGGGCAGCAGGAGAAGAAAGAGGTCTTTCGCCCTCTCGCTCTCTTTTTCTCTGCAAAACCCTAGAACCTCGCTCTTATGGGACGAGGGGGGGGGGGCGATCTTGCCTTTTTATAGTTAGCCAGCCTGGGCTCTTGGTCTGGGCCTGCTTCACAGCGACCACATCAATGAAAAAGCCCAATGCTACCATTATAGGATGCAACTGAATAGTAACTAATATTTGTTTTGTTTTTTTTTTTTTCCACCTTCAAGTAGTTTGCTGTTTGCTCGTTCCATTTGCGCATGAGATAGGTTTTTACCGTGGATACGCTCGATGATGATTCCCCACCGTATGATTCCAAGTCCGCTTAACTAGTTTCAAGATTATCACGCTTTAAATACACAGCTGGAAAATAGAACGAAATATTCTTAAGACTACTCAGCCGTATCGTGGTTATATGTATAAATATAAAACAATTGTTTGAGCAACGAGACATGACAGTGTGCTCCTGGGTAGGTATTCACCATTCAATAAGAGAAACCCTGAAACCTATGCTTACCAATTTACCAGTAACATGACGATTACAAGAGCTCCGCGCACGTAACTAGCACTGCAACAAAAGGCGAGCGTTAAAAAGATTGTGTTACTAAAAAAATCACCATAATTAGAAATAATAGAAAACGGGTGACAGAGATAAAACTTTCCATCTGGAACAACTGCAAAACAAAGTCAAATAATAGTTACAGCATCCCCTCTTTATAACCAACAAAGTGGAAACATAACTTATTCTGCAATTCCATCATCCTAGTTCTGAAACTAGAACACAGATTGCTAAAGATAAAAGCGCAATTCCTTTGCACGGAACAACAAAAGATGTCATCCAAGTGAAAAAAAAAAAAAAAAAAAAAAAAAAAAAAAAAAAAAAAAAAAAAAAAGAGCTCAAAAGCCAAATCTTCAACTCCACAACGGTGGTTACAAGAGTATGAGCTCGTTCGTATCAGAGTGACTAACTAGCTGACGACTTCTTCTCAGTGGTGTACGGGTAGTATTCTTTACCATTGTCTACCCTTGTCGTGCGGCCCCCAATGTCCAACACGGCAGAAGTGAATGCCAGGCAAGATCCTGCAGAGATGGCAGTCTGAATGCTCCTTCCTGTGTTAAGTATCCCGCCGCGTTAGATCACAAATTCGAACAACATTAAAATGTAGAAAGTAATGCTATAGATATCAACTTAGAATGCTTGTCGATGAGTTAGTTTTGTACACACGACAACTAGTAATTAGTTTAACATATCATGGTTAATGCAGATCTCATCTGTTATATTTGCACCTTGAAAAAACTAACCCACCAACTAACTATGTGTATGAAACCGGCTCATCAAAAAACACCCTGGGTCTGAAAACTAGTATATAAAAGATATGCTGCTAAATACAAACAAGCACTCGAGCAAATTTATAGGACATAATAACAAATATACAAAAGAGGCAGATAAGGCAAAGTAACAAAACTTTAGTTTCATCCACCATCATGTAGGCTGAAACTTGAAAGTACAGAAAGGATGCCAAAAATCTTTTAAGAAAGAAGGTTGAGAAAAAAAAATTATGGCCCTGAAGAAAGGAAGAGCAGCTTGTAGAAAAATAAGTGTTAAAAAGAGTCCTTCAAATCCCACAAAAAAAAAGGGGCCTAGACTATTTCAAAAGTTGAATATATGCAGAGCTTGGGGGGGGGGGGGGGGGGGGGGGCTGCACCAAAGTCTCAGTTGGACAGGACTCACATTACTACAATGACCTTTTTATAGATCTATATTATGATTTTCTTTTAAAGTTGCTTGAAAGATAGATGAGAAACAGAGAGCAGAACTATGCAACATTACATTTAGATTATATTGTCCACTAGGTTTCTAAGGTGACATTAAAAAGCTCAAACAAAGGGAAAATACTTCTCATAGAAGGATATGTAGGAAAAGAGGCATGTCATAAAACCTAGTTAGGAATTGAGGACTTTGGTTTTTGAGCAAGTCTTCTTGCATTTAACCTATTAATGATTAAAGTTTTCCACGGAATACCTGAAATTAGATCAATCTATACATACAGATCAACAATACCCAATTTAGCCATATGTGAAGGTAACTAAATTAGAAAAGTCATAGAAACTCAATGGCAAAATGTCACAAAAAGTTCACTACCTATTTTCTCTTGATAGCAAATATACAAAACAGAACTACTAAAGTAACTGAACAAACAGTAAAATGGAATGATAGACAAAGTAAGAGGGTAATGTAGTTTACGGAGTCCAAAAGACACTGAAACTGCAACTCACTGACATACAAACTTTCCAAATCGCAGGTACCTGCAGCTCAATATATCATGCATATTGTTGATCTTCTATCTTTCAGTCTGTTTAAGAGATCAAGTTGGCCTTGGTAATTAAGAACACAATTTGACTACTTTCATTAACATAACTAATAACATGTTTAATCTAAGTAGGATGGTAAGGAATAGAAATTCCATGATCAGGTAAAACTCTTAATAGAAATTTCATGATCCATACAGCACCTATCAGTCTTTCAACACCCAATTAGTCTTTCAACTCTACACTTTTATTACTTAGCATAATACTCTATAACTAACAACCAAATTATTGCGCCAAGACGATAGAACCCATATCCATGCAATATATAAATTTAACTAAATATGCAGTTTACTCTGATCACCAAACTATTACAAAGAAACAACAAGAATAAATTTGCAAGAAACCAAGAACTAAAAAATAGTAAGTACATTGATAGAATATCATTATGAAGAAACGCAATCATGAAAGAGTTAACTGGTCTACCTAGTCTAATGTATGACAAGAAAAAGATGGGATTATATAACAAAGCCTCTGACTACAGTTTCGTTTCAGAATCATCCAAGGTATAACTTTCTATCAATTGAATTGTCTCTAATAGCCTACCTTCTGGCTTCTGATAACCCATTTCCCAAAAAAAACCAAAAAACCCACCTATTCAAATGGTTTTCACTAAAAACACCTAAAGAAGATGAAATTTCACAATTTCACTTTAGCATTAACAAAGTGATAGCCTTCACCTTTAAATCCATATACAGTTGCTCCGGCAACGAAGGCACCGACCGCGCCATTAACGAAGTCCCTCTTCATCCTCTGCTTCTGCACCAATTGCTCCACACCAATGTAGAGCCCTCCGACGGCGGCGAACGTGAGCCCGTAGCTTCCGCACATCTTCAGGGTTCTGATCAAGCCGGGGAGCGCAACGCTCCTCTCTACACGCGGCACGTCGTACCATGTGGCGACGATCGTGCCCCAGATCGTCCCCGCGGCCAATCCCGTGCTCGCCCCCTTGATCGTCTTCATCACCGGAGAATCATCATCCTCCCTTGGGTTAAGATCCATCTGATCCATTCCTTGCTACAAATCATTAAAATTAGGGTAACCAAATAAACACCAAATTAGAATGATCAATCTAAGCAATCGCGATCCAACATTAGGGTTTTGAAGGAAAAAAAAACATAAACAAATTGAAAACCCTAGAATTCCCCGATCGCAGCTACACTTCTTTGAGATCGAAGAATCAAAGAAACGAACAAAACAGATCGAGAAATTTTTTTTAAAAAAAGGAAAATAAATTCGCAGAGGTTTTGGTACCTTTTCGGGAGCGAAAAAGAAATTATCGCTTGCGCAGTGGTGAGCTCCTTCGATCGCTCTCCACCCCGAAAACGAGCTCTCGAACTACTGGTGGGCATTGAAATTACGGAAATACCCTTTATCATCTCGATCAGTAATGAACGGCTGATGATAAAATATCCAGTGCTTCCAACCCGTCCGATCCGTGACACACGGTAAGAAACGGTGCTCTCGGCCCGGCCCGTGACGCTGAGCTTGTGAGCTGTGATCGGAGAAATTGGGCCCGGCCCAAATCTTCGAACTTAGTGGGAAAACAAGTGGAGCATGGACCAAAGAGACCGGCCCAATAAAGTTACCGAGTAACAACGAACAACTCACAACGACGATGATCATGTTTTGATGCTTTTTTTTTTTTTTTTATACATAAAAACAGAATTTCTAAACCATTTTCGTTTGAATGAATTACAATCCATAAAATTTGCAGTTTTATTACAAGTTACATCACTCAGATTCATTTTCTTTTTATTTCGACATTTATATAAAATACATCGTTTTCTAATAGTTTGAGTTTTTGGAATACAGCGACTGTTTCAAATAATTTCACATGATGTTCTCATTCCACTATAAAATATATAAAATATCATTTAAGCTTTTGAAATATAACTTTTGTTTTATATAAATTCATGCAGAACAAGCGAAAAGGACGCAAATTATTTTGTATACGTGATTATCTACTGCAATTTAGCAACCATGTCAACAAGAGAACAATGGACCCCTCTATAAAAATGCAATAGCAACCTCTTGTAAATTGTAACTGTACGCTTTGAACACGTCTTTTTCATATTTTATGGAGAAAATGTTCGGTGGCCACCATATCCACATTTCCATACGGTTACTAAATGGCACTCAATGGATAACACCTTAATAAAATTAGTGATTCATGTTAAAATATTACTTTTTAATAGATCACTCAGTGTTATAATTTGTATTTATGTACTATCCCAATCAGTTTCTCGTTTACTATATATATATATATTATAATATTTGGTATTTCATATTCTAAATTTGAAATCTAATTAATTTATATTTTTAATTAAAATTTTAAAAAATTGAATGAAGCAGAAGGTTTAATTACAATCCTTTTTTAAAAGAATTATACATCATGATGTTTTAAGTTTTAACAAAAGTTCCAGGTAGAAATAGTGACCTAAATTTCATAGGTTTTCCTTTTCTTCACGACCCCACCTGTAGGTTTTCACGCACTTTTTTCACATGCAATTTAAATTCGAGTGGTCTATGAATTGGATTTAATAATAAGCTTCCTAAGGATAGATCTAGGGCTCTTTTGAAAGATTTAAAAGCTCAAAAAGGTAGTGGCTTGATCTCCTGTAGTGGATAAGAATCTTACGAGGATTTTAAAGTGGAAGTGGATTTGCAGGTTATTTCCTGGGAATAGAAACTGCAATGTAAATGATAGTCTCTTTTCTTTAAACCATGTAGCAGTTTAGGTTGAAAAAAAAAAAAAAAAAAAAAAAAAAAAAAAAGACATGAAGCATAAGAAATACACTGAGGCACCATAACTTTATTTAACTCACGGTTTTCATGTTCCAACTTCACATGCAGGCGAAATTTGTTGAAAAAGATTTTTTTAAATGGTTTTAAATGGACTCGTGAGGGGCCACTTAAAAAGCTTACTCCTCTATTCACAAATTGTCCCAATTCCCACCGAAGTAAAGAAAATGAGAAAACTTTATCCACAATAATTATTCTATATGAAAAAATATATATATAATAATAATAAATCAAGGGCTTGTACATAAGTACATTACATAACAAAAAATTGTAAAATATCATCTCACTATAAATCACCATTTTACATCTGATTATGCTATATAATAAAATTGATTGAAAGTATATTCCATGTGGTGCAATTGTTATAATAAAGATTTTTTTTTTTTTTTTTTTAAGAGAAAAAGGCAGCATGCTACCGTTTCATTTATAGATATATAAACTCGGCTACAAAGGTAAGACAACTAGGTCTCGAAGAGAAGAACAGGAGAAAAGGCACACAAAAAAAAAAAAAAAAAAAAAAAAAAAAAAAAAAATCAGAATAAAGATTTTATCCAAGAAATTGCAGCAATTGCTATATCTAATTTAATTGATGTTGAGTTGATCAAACACTCAAGAGAATATACTTAAATGCTCCAAAATTTTATTAAAAACTTATTAAAGTTGGAAGCAGACCATTCTAATTGAAACTTCACTCATAGGACGCAATGAACTAAATAAAAAGATCAGAATCATCTTATTTTCACCTGCAGTCAAAAGTTAAACACTTTTTTTTGGGGGGGGGGGGGAACTAAATGGAGCTGCATAATCTTGTGAAGGGCCACCTTAATCAAACAAGACACCGACCATGATCAGCTCGTTCAACCCCCCTCTTCAACATCATAAATGCGAAATTATTGGACGCACCTGTTCTCTTCCTCACTGAATTTACTCTCCCACCCCACCTTTTGCACGGCCACTGCAGAGCAACTGAATTACTTTTCACAGCCTCATAACATCATAAAATCCAAAGAATGAGCCGGTGGATCATATGAAAATTTTCACTTATATTATTACATACATATACAAGTAAACGGTACAAGTAACGTGCACATAAGTGTTACAAAAAGAATAAACTTGATCTAATCTATCAACTACTGATCCTCAAATCAAAAAGAATAAATAAATAATTACAGAAAAAGCGAGAAAAAGGAAATAAAAGAATAATAAAAGCAACAAGGAAACGGCCAAGAACCTACAGAGGCAACTTTTTTTTTTCCTCTTTTTTTTTTTTTTGTGGGGCTTTATCTTTTCCATACGACTCTGCACCACCACTGTAACTTTCCATAATTACGTGATCTCTCTTCTCCCTCGATGCCTCCATCAACAACCATGGACCATGGAGGGGCCCATCATTCTATTGGTTCGGGCCCTCGGATTCTTTCTCTGGTTACTTGCTCTGCCCTTCACAAAATTCTTGCGTTGTTTTGTCATAACGCTGATGCAGTGACAGTGCTGTTGCACATGCACTCCGGCACCGGGTACGCCGTAACGTCCTTGCCGACCTTGTCGGTGCGGTACTCAGGGCCCCCCATTGAGCCCTGGTGCAGTGCCCTCACCACGCGGTTGAACTCGGATTCAGGAAGAGAGGAGTCGAGGAAGTAACGGAGCATCTGGCGCTTGTTCGGGGTGATGAACTTCTTGTGGCCCGCGAAGGCGCGGTGGCCCTGCATCAGGTGGCCCATGTTGCCGCCGTGGGACGGCATGAACACGTCGCTCTGCTCGCACACTATGTAGTCGATCGCGGCCATGAGGGAGGACTTGTTGGCAAAGCGGTCGAGCTCGCTGGGGAGGGAGATGCTCTCCTTGCTGTAGAAATGGGGGAATTCTTGGGTCAGCGGCTCCAATGCGGCCGGGCCACCAAATGGCTCGCCGCCTGCCCAGTATATTCTTGTGCTTCTGGGGGCTTCTAGTGCTTTAAGCAGCCTGCATTGAGCATACCAACAATCAAATCAGATAAGGCAATTCTAAAAAGCAATAATAATTAAGCAATGTGATCAACCGGTGAGGAGCTGAAGCTTTTGTCATCATAAATCATAAGATCCAATCAAAAAGGAGCTTCTACTACTTGTACTACTACTACTATTACTACTATTGCTACAGCAGGAAGCACAAGTCGTACCTAGCGACCTCTAGGGAGTTCAGCGGGCAGAGGCCGGCGAGCTTGCGGTCGTGGTAGCTCATGTTCGACCGCCCGGTGAGCAGCTCCGGCCGGAGCGTCCTCTCTTCTTGGATGATCCTATCGGACTCGGTGCTGAGACCGGGGAGACACCCCGTTCTCACCCACACATCCTTCTCCATTCTCAGGTGCAGGGCGAGGTACGGCCCCTTGCTTCGCATTCTTATCGCTAGCTTGTTCCCCATCTCCACTATCGGCGCCGCGAACCTCAATGCTTGAAACGCAACCTATGCAACAACCAAGTCAAATTATACGTCCAGCTGTAGGATTATGTGCTAGTAACGGAGTGTGATTATTATATATACCTTGCACCGAAGCTTTTGGAGGTCGGGTGGGAGGTCTTTTGATAGCCTGGAATCCAGTCCTCGCAAAAGTAGAACCCCTTCTTTATTAAGCTACAAAACATTACCAAGTTTATATAATTAAACATAGCCTGGACTTTTCCACTCATTGATAGAATTAAATAGAAAAAAAAAAAAAGTAATCTAAAGAAAGAATCGAAAAATTGGGCATTTCGATCCTTTGTCGGTATGCCATGAACATTTTGCTCATAATTAAACCACAGAGTAGGTAACAGTCTCGGTGGATGCCAACTAAGATAACAGATGATTCGCACAAAATCAATAGTTTAATTCATAAGAAGCAATCAAATTTTCTAATCAATTCACACCTTTATTCGAAACAAAAAAAAAAGAAGAGCTCACCTTTTTGAGGTACCTCGCACGAATCCAACGCGGCGAGACGTGGAGAGGGGTCCGCTTCTCCACCACCGGGCGCGTCATTATATGCGTCGACGGGAGCGACGACACCACGCGAACGTCGTCGGCGAGCACCTTCTTGAAGTGCTCCAAGTCGAAAATGTCCGAGAACTCACTGTTCAAAGTTAAACAGTTAAAACACAGTGCCACGGTAAGTTCACCTGCACGGTGATCCAACTCCAAACGTATTCAATGATTGCAGCAGGAGTGAGAAAATATAATCCGGATTTTCACATCCTAATCCTACAGCTACAGCTACAGCTACGGGCTAAGTGCTTAAAATGGTAAATATATCCGACAAATAAATAAGCCGCTGGATTATTGAAGAGCAAGCAACTTCAGGTGCAGTTTATAAGATTAAGGTAGCGTGTGGGAGAGATCAAACGCGTACGTTTTTGAAAATAAAAAAAAAATATATAAAAAAAAATAAAATGGGAGAAGAGATTGGGGGTTTTGAATTTGAACTTGAACAGGGTATCGTGGGGGAGACGCTACCTCTCGTCGCCCCAGACGACGTTAACTTGGAGGATGGGGACGACGAGGGCGGCGCCGAGGATGCGGGCGATGACGACGGCGTCGACGATCTGGTTGCGCTGCTGGTTGAGCCCGCCGGCGACGACGACCAGCAGGTACTTCCGGCGACCTTCCGGCGACTCCATCCGGTACTCCTCGCTGAAGCCCAAGCACGGCCGGTGCCCCATCCCATCAGGTTGCCTCCAAAACTCCCCCTCCACCGCCGGAGACGACGACACCGCCAGAGACGACGACGACGACGATCGCACGCCAACCTGGGCGCAGGGGATGGGGGAGAAGGGGATTACCGGGCCGAGGCGGAGCCCGAGGCGGAGAGTTCCGAGGAAAGCTAGGGCTAGGAGAAAGAGGAGGATCCTAGGGCTCGAAGAGACGATGCGATTGATCCGAAATCGGGAGGATGACGATGAGGAGAGCTTCTTAGGGGAGACGACGAGCGATTGGAGTGTCGAGTAGGAGATCGCGGGGACGGAGATGTACGAGAGATGCTTCTTCTTCGATTTCGCCATTTGAGTAGCTCGGCCACCTCCGAGCTCTCTCTCTCTCTCTCTCTCTCTTTCTCTCTGTAACGAAAAACCAGTCGAAGAGTTTAATACGCGAAATAGTGGTGAGGCGGCGGGAAGGCGACTAGCGGATTAGCAGCAGGACTAATTATTATTAATTAATAACTCGGTAAAACCGTAATTAATAAATTAGTCGGTAAAGTTTTGAGTGTTGGTGGGCAACTTTACAACGGGTCTTAGGTAATTAATGCGGAAACAAAATGACGACTCTGCCCCCTCGCGTCGCACCGGGATCCATTGGGTGCCATCTATGCGGGGGAGGGGAAAGATTCGGCTTTGCGCATAACTACCCCGAAAACTTCCCCAGCGAAAACTTGGCTCGTTCTTCGTAGGGTGGGAGGGAAATTGCTGTCACGTGGGGCTGTCGGGGCCTACGAAATTTTGGGCGGTAGCGATCGGACGGTCGAGATGTTTCGTTGCATGGCCCGGATCCCTGATGTTCTGACTTGTCAAAAGAAACTAATATCTGCACCGGGTGCAGTAACTTGCTCTGCTAAGTAAATTCTGAATTTTGATCTTGAATATTAATTTTAAATTTATTATTATTATTATTATTTATACGTATACACTAAATATGATAATTTAAATTATTATAAAATTAAAATTAATTGATTAAATGTTTGGTATTTAATAATTACAGTTTTTTTCTCTTTATTTTAGCAATTGATCTTTCATATTCAACATTTCTAAAATTATAGTGCTCAGGGGCGTGCAAGTACAAAAGTACACCTTTGGCTTCTTATTGCTAATTTATTTACATACACTAGAAAAAATAAAAAAATGAGTTTCTTAATCAACAAAAAAAATATCATATTTTTATGTATAAAACAATAGCTCATTTAATTTTCCAACTACTCTACTTTAGCCCTAGCATTAGACAGCAGGCTTTTAAAATGCAGAATTTTCTATAAAATAAACTCTTTAAATATTATAGATCCCATGCATCAAATTAAAATTAAAATTTAAAATATTGATTACGAGTATTAGGTGTGGTGGATAAGGCTATAGCTAACGCATGCACCAGGTGCAGGCAATAATTCATCCGGTTCGGGCACCGTGGAGTTCACGGAAATCGAGACGTGTCTTGTTGTGATGTTCCCCGGGCCAGCTGGAGCAAGGCGACATAATACAACGGGATACATTCTTCGGTGTAACGCTTACATGGCACGGCTTGTGAGGCTGATGTGTGGGGCCTATATATCTGGGCCCACATGTCAGGACTCAAGGAGGATTAGCAAGCTATTCAGTGCGTACAAAATCGGCGGGCTAGATGGACTCTGTGAAGGGATATTTACGGTGGATCATCGGCCCGCGTAATTTTATCTGCGTGTTGCTTCCGCATGTGAGATTTATCGGGGGACGCTTACGTGGCAACAAGCCATTGGTTCGGGACCAGGCTATGTTTTTATCTCGTTGGGAGCGAATATAGTCAAAGCTGGTGGACCAGGCAGAATCATCCCGACCGTCGATCGAATCGGACGATGCAGACGTGACTGTGGGGATGTTGACCGTTGACTGCTCACCTTAAAATCTCTTTATTGCTGCTGTTAATGGGAAACTACTTTTCATCTTGGGTTTTGCACGTGCGGCGATTTCAAAATGGGTTAATGGCGTCACGGGTGTAACCCACGAATCCATTTCGAATTTGATTCCAAGAAACGGAAAATTATAAAACAAATTGCACGAGAACATCGAAGTTTAGATTTGGAATTTTTTTTTTTTTCTTTTCGTTAATTGGACCCGCGATGCGCGGTAGGAACGATGGGATACAGCAAATATTAGTTTTGATGGTTAATTACAGGTTTGATATGATAAATTTAAAATATAAACTTAAATTTAATATTAATAAAATTTGAGTTGTTATAAAATTCAAATTTAAAACTTTTTATTTTAATAACGTGTAAGATAATATGAAATAATTATTTATTTTTAAACAATTAAGCTATCGAGATATTAATTTATTAACATTTATAGCCAACAAAAATGAGCTAAAAATTTACATATGAAACTTTGAGGCGAAAGTTTTGACATAGGTGAACTTTTAATTGCTATATAATAATTAACTAATGTAGTAACGAATGCAAAGGATATATAATAAAATATATATATATATATATATATATATATATATATATATATATATATATATATATATATATATATATATATATATATATATGTTAGGATTTGATTAGATTTGTAACTGAATCCTAGTTGGATTAAGATAATATTTAAATCTTAAAAGGATAAGTTTGTTAAGATTTAAATATTAATTAGAATAAAAATCTATTTAGACTAGGATTTGGATATTTTTTGATGTAAGCTATAAATATAGCATATATGCTATTATTTGAGAAACGATAAAAAAGGAAGAAAATAGAGAAGTTTTCTAGGTTTTTAGAAGACGAGAGAAGGGTAGACGAGAGAAGGGTGAGAGAGATTCAGGAGGAGGGCTCGGGTTGAAGCTACTCTATTGCAGAAGAGAAGTCTGTGCAATCGGTGTAATTCTTCTCTTGGTTAATGAATCTTATTTTACCCGCATATTTTCTGTTTTGGTTTTCTTCTCTTTGTGATTGTATTGGTTCCAGTTTTGTTGAGAGGTCGGATTGTTGGTAAAAATTCGATCTGACGTTTCCGCTGCGGAATCCCAACTCTAGGCGGTACCAACGCGGATTGTGGTATCGAAGCGGGTTGCGGATTCAGAGAATCTGGTACCGAGGCGAGTACCGGATTTTTCCAACAATTGGTATCAGAGCTAAAGGTTATCGATCTTCGGAAAAGATTGACGGAGATGGCCACGAAGTTTGAAATCGAGAAGTTCGACGGTAAGAACAATTTCGGCTTGTGGCAAATTAAAGTTCGAGCCGTTTTGGTACAACAGGATTTGGACCAAACGTTGAACGGGAAAGAGGCAAAGCCGGCGGAGATTACGGATGCGGCATGGGAGAAGATGGAGCGAAAAGCATTGAGTACGCTTCATCTATTATTAGCAGATGATGTTCTTTACAACATAGTCAACGAGTCAACACCGGCGAAGTTGTGGAAGAAATTGGAAGATCTGTACATGACCAAATCCCTAACGAACAGATTGTATCTGAAGCAGCGACTGTTCACGCTGCGGATGCAAGAAGCGGCTAACCTACATGAGCATCTGAACGAGTTCAACAAGGTGGTAACCCAGTTGACCAGTATAGGAGTCAAACTTGATGATGAAGATAAGGCGCTTATTTTACTTTCCTCGTTACCGGTGACATATGAGCATCTTGTGACCACGTTGCTTTATGGTAAGGAGACCATAAGCGTGGAGGCGGTTACGGCGGCGCTTCTTTCGAATGAGATGCGAAAGATGACTCAGGAGTCCGGCATGCAAAGCCATGATACAGCTTTGATGGTAAAAGCGAAGAAGGAGGTAAAAACATTGGCAACCGAAAGTTGGCAAAAGAAGCCATTATCCGAGGTGGAGTGCTTCTATTGTCACAAGAGAGGTCACATTAAGCGTAACTGTCACAAGCTTAAGGATGACTTGAATGAGTTAAAGCGGCAGAAGGGAAAAACTGTCGCGGATCAGGACAATCAGACATTAGCGATGGCGCAGGCGGCAGAATCGGAGATGATCGATTCTGATGTGCTATATGCGGTGACCGGTGATACTAAAATTTCGGATGATGTATGGGTGCTTGATTCGGCATGTTCTTTTCACGTCTGCCCGAAAAAAGAGTCTTTTGCTACCTATAAGGCGATTAAAGGTGGAAAAGCTCTTATGGGGAACGGGACGGCGTGCAAAGTTTTAGGAGTCGGCACGGTGAAGATCCGGATGCATGATGGGGTCGTGAGGACGCTGATAGGTGTACGACACGTTCCTGGTCTGAAGCGGAATTTGATCTCGTTAGGTGAGTTGGATTCGAAAGGTTGCAAAATTTCAGCTTCAGGTGGAGCTATGAGGGTGCAAAAACGAGATCGGATCGTGTGCGTGGCGAACAAGCACGGGAACTTGTATGTTCTGAACGGGAGAACAATCAGAACCGAAGCAAAAGCAATTTGGGTTCCAAAAGTTCGCAGAGGCGCAATCGCTCAAGATGGAGCGGAGGATGCGGCAACATCGAGCGGCGGAGACAAGCTCGAGGTGGAGCTTGCGTGGTGAGCTTGATGTAGCGATTGAAGATTACAAATCAAATCAAGGTGGAGATTTGTTAGGATTTGATTAGATTTGTAACTGAATCCTAGTTGGATTAAGATAATATTTAAATCTTAAAAAGATAAGTTTGTTAAGATTTAAATATTAATTAGAATAAAAATCTATTTAGACTAGGATTTGGATATTTTTTGATGTAAGCTATAAATATAGCATATATGCTATTATTTGAGAAACGATAAAAAAGGAAGAAAATAGAGAAGTTTTCTAGGTTTTTAGAAGACGAGAGAAGGGTAGACGAGAGAAGGGTGAGAGAGATTCAGGAGGAGGGCTCGGGTTGAAGCTACTCTATTGCAGAAGAGAAGTCTGTGCAATCGGTGTAATTCTTCTCTTGGTTAATGAATCTTATTTTACCCGCATATTTTCTGTTTTGGTTTTCTTCTCTTTGTGATTGTATTGGTTCCAGTTTTGTTGAGAGGTCGGATTGTTGGTAAAAATTCGATCTGACGTTTCCGCTGCGGAATCCCAACTCTAGGCGGTACCAACGCGGATTGTGGTATCGAAGCGGGTTGCGGATTCAGAGAATCTGGTACCGAGGCGAGTACCGGATTTTTCCAACAATATATATATATATATATATATATATATATATATATATATATATATATATATATATATAATATATATATATATAAATAAATAAAATATATTTTTTTATAAATTTTTAAATAAATATATATATATAATAAAAAATTTGTATTAAATTAATAATAAATTAATTCAAATGTATAATCAATCGTTCAGAAATAAATAAAAATAATAATACATATTTTTGTCATTGAGAGAGAGAGGACGAAACCTAAAACACGAATTATCGAAAGGTATTTTTCGTCTCCCACTCTATCTATAAAGTCTTATCTGGCCGAAATATCCTGTATTGCTCCATTAGACTCCCGCAACGACGATGGAACAATCTCTCGCACTGTATTCTGTTTTGTTCTAATGCAAGAAGGATCGGATTAAGATTTAGAAAATTTTTTCTTTTTTTTAAAATTTTGAATTTGAGATGAACAAAATTATAAGGTGAGTTTCATCTCTATTGAATAAATTGAAAGGGAGAAAAAAAATTATGACGTTTCATCCAAAAGAAGTTGATAACAGTGAAAAAGAAAAAAAAATTATGAGATAATTATAGGCTACATTGATTATAGAATTTGAATAGAGCCGAGAGGAGAAGAAAAAACGAATCCGTTCAATAAAAAGGAAGAGAGAGAAAAAATTATGGTATTTCATTGATAAGAATGAAAAAAAAAAAAAAAAATATGGTGACAAAAAATATTAATAATTAATAAATTTGTAAGATGTATTCATAAATCACTTTTGTAATTGTTATATAAATTAAATTAATACTAATATTTTAACAATATACATGTGTTGGGAAAAACTCAAAATTTTATATTTATTTATTTATTTATTATAATTTTATTATTTATTTTCAAATAATATTTTTTTATATTTTTTTATCTAATTATTATTTTAATTATTTAATTAATAAATGGTCGCATTAATTGTGAACGTTCCGTGTCTATTCCTTGCACCAAGTTACCAACTTTTCTCCTTACACTAATTAAAGGAGCAAATTAAGGGGACTCCAGGATAGAAATTCTAACGTTCAACTCCTCTATATATAGTATTTGCTATTTATATATAGAGATATAAACAGTAGATAAGGACAAGAGAGAAAGAAATTTTTATTTAGGAGTTATTATTATTTTTTATTTTATTATTTTTTATTTTATCACCAAGTGTTGAAAGGTTTTTTGTTTTTTTGTTTTTTTTTTTTTTTTTTTTATGTTTGTACTCATATCAGAAAAAGTTCTAGTTGTATCTTAGAATTATAGTTTTAACCACATTTTTTATATTTGTGCTCCTGCATGCGGGAAGAAGTTCTAGTTGTATTTAGGACGATAGTTTTGATTAATCAGCACAAAAATTAAAAATATATTTTAAAATAATATCTCGTACTTTTTCAAATTAATTATTTTTAATTTTTTAAATAAATTTTTAAATTTTTAATAATATTCAACCGTTTTACTATTTTATTTAATCACAACAGGTTTGGTACATCTTCTCCAACAGTATGAATGTGAGTGCCTAGCTTAATTAGTTGCTTAATTAGTTTTGAAATTTATTCATTCAAAGCGGCTTGAATCTCTTATACGAAGGTTTAAATTTTTATTTAGAAAAATATAACATACTATCTGCTCGATTTATTTTTAAAAAATAAATTTAACTGAAAATATGAATCAACTAGCATTCGAATTTGAAACCTCAGTTACCGACCACCCAACTCTTTGTTACTTACGTTACATACGATTGATAACTTTCGACCTCATACATATCTTGGCTAACGGTCACAGCATTTGTTAAAATTATTTGATTGTCAACTCCAACTCCTTGTTTTGCAAGTAACACAAATATAAGCATCAACATTTCGAAATCATATTGGCTGTTTCTAGCGCAAGTGGTAAAGAATTTGACGGTTGATATTCGAAATTCTAAATTTGAAATATAATTATTTTATATTTTTAAATAAATTTATTTCAAAATAGACGAAACGAATTATGCTATTTTTTTTTTCTTAAAAAAAAAAAATATTTTGGAATCAGCATGTTGTTGGAACCCATCAAAACCGACCATCCTGCTCAGTACTACCACTCAATCTAGCCATGCATCAAGGCAAGCCGTAATTAGTCGCTCCAGCATTAGGAAACTTCATATATATATATATATATATATATATATATATATATATATATATATATATATATATATATATATGCTGGCTTTTTTTACCCCCTGCATATAATTAAAATAATCTAATCAAATACTAACATTATTTTCACGTTTGCCTCAACGGTATTGTAAAGAACCAATGAGAGGCGTTCCTCTTTCCTTTACGGTACGTATTCCTACTATTCTACGGCCTACAAACAGCGCAATCAGAGAGCTCTAGGCAGATGAGTACGTCGCTGTGTATTCGTGATGATTTAATAGAATTGTGTTGTACATGTGCGCATGCACGTGTGTTTGATGAGAAACTCACCATAGGCTTAGTTTTTAGAGGATTATATATATTAGATCATTACAATAAAATTATATTATAATAATATTTTTAAGTATTATTAAAAATTAAAAAAAAATATTGCTGAAAAAAATACCTACATTTGTCATTAGTTTTGCTATATGTGCCGTCGCTAGGGTGTATAGCGACACATTATTATAATGTGTCCCAAAAATATGTCCCTATAACCTAATTTTAAATATAGATAAATTATAAATGAGACACTTGTAAAAAAATGTTACAAATATGTGTTCCTATAATTTAATTTTATTGTAGTGGATGTTAATAAAATTAAGCTAATAATTTGCTTGTCATATTTTAATATTAACTTATTAGTAACTTATTAGTTGTGAACTTTGTGATGACTTTCATAAGTGGAATTATCTTAATTTTTTTCTATATATTGTAGCTTTTACTTGTCATGAACTCTTTCTTGGAGTTTGACAGGTGGTGTGCCGAAAATTTAAATAAAAATAATTATTAACAACATACGATATTTACAAAATTATTGTGTAGTTAATTATATTAATTTTAAAGATCAAGGCTGATGTTTGTTATTAGTGTTTGGCTTGATGTACAGGCACGATGAACAATGAATTAAACTGAGACTGTTCCTATTGAATTTTTACTCCGTATGCAGGATCTCGAGCGTACTTAATGACTTACTTGTCGGTGTATGTACATAAATACTGAGAGAGAGACACTACAACCTCGAAACAATGACCAAACCATTCTAATGCGCCCATTTAAATGAGGAATTATATATGGGCATACGTAATGCTACCGTTTATATTTTGTAAATATAATGCGGAAATAAAATTTTACTATATATACATTCTAAAAAAGTAGTGTATCAACCCCTTCATCGAAAGAGGTACACTCTATTTTAGAATGTACCGTAGCATTTCTTGCGAGGATACATAGTAGGGGTACGCAACACGTGACGACATTAAACCCATTATTTTAATCCTGCAATTAATAGTAGCAAAGGTTGGTTTTCAGATCTGCACAGGGCAGGACATGGGTTCATAAAAGTAGATGCAGATCATCATAAAGAGTCACAAGGTAGATGATTAAATATGAAGTAAAAATTAAGCCTTCTTTTGGTAAGGAATAAAGGGGATAAAGGGTTATCTTATCTTTTATATTCAAATGTTAATAAAAAAAAAGATGGGAACAGCTGTTCTCGTCTTTCTGGAATAAACTTGTATAAGACTGGAATTACTATTTCAGTTTTTTTTTGAAACAAAACTTGTTCCCATTTAAGAATAAGCTTAATTAAATTAATATAATTTTAATTACTATTTTAACTCTTTAATTAATCCAATATTTTAATTAATTTAATTATTTTATTAACTAATTATTTAAGTATTTAGATAATTAACTAATTATTTCAGACAATTAAAATTAAAATTTTTAACATTTTTAAATTTTTACATTTTAAATTTTAAATTTTATAACTTTTTAAATTTTTAACTTTAATTTTTAATAATTTTATCATATAATTTTAATAAATTATATGATAAATTTTTTAAATAATTTTTTTTATATATAAGTAAAATATAAATTTTAATAATTTTTTAATAAATATTTTAAATTAAATATTTAAAATCATATCAGTAAAATTTTAATCATAAATTAAAATTTTAGTCCTCTTTATTTTTCTTATTCCTTTTTAACTTACCAAACACAATTTTCTTTATACCCGGTATAATTTTTAAACCCAATCAAATAGAAATTTACACTAATTCCTGCTAATACCATAACTTATACCTATCCCCGGTATAACTAAATTTTTTTTATCCCCGAATCAAACACAGCCTAAGCCTTTGTTTGGTTCGGGTACAAAGGGGGATATCCCCCCCTTTGTACCCAAACACTTTGGAACAGGAGGGGAATTCGAATCCCCCCCTTTTCCCTTTTGTCATGGTACAAGCAGGGACGAGATCCCCCCACCCCGAATAACTCCAACTTTCTCTCTCCTCTTACCCTTGCACACTTTTCCCCACTCCTTTTCTCCCCTCTCATCTCTCCTCTTCTCCCATCACCTCCCTCCTCTTCTCCCATCTCCTTCCCCAAACGAGGTGATGCGCTTCCACTGCGGCGTCGGCGGCGGCGCGGCCGAGGGGATCTACGACGCGAGGGTGGCGACGTGCGCGGTGGCGGCGGGGAAGGGGGCGGAGCGGTTCCGGACCTTCGCGGGGAGCGGCCGCGCCCACGAGAGCGTCGTCGGCTGTGGCGGCGCGGGGCGGAGGGCGATGCTCTCCCTTGCTTCCTAATTATCTACAAGCTTAATAATTAGTCACCAAAAAAAAAAAAAAAAAAATTATATTATAACCCACAAAATTAACACTTCTAATTAATATCCCCTTCGTTTTTCTTTTTTTTCCATTTTCTAACTCGTTTATGTGACTAAATCCTAATTTTTGTGTGGTGTGTGGTGTGGTGTGTTCTTAATTTTGGTGTGTTGTGGTGTGGTGTATGTGCAGTAGACCCAAAAGAATAGATTTTTTTTTGTGGTTGGTAGGGTAAAATATGATGTAAAAGATGCTCTCTTTTTTATGGTATTGTTTGGTAAACACTAATTAACACTAATTATTGCTTTTTTTAAATTTTTTATCTTACCGGGAACAATTATTATAATTTTTAGATAATATTAATCAATTTTTAAATATAAATAAGTAACACTAATTTTATATACCATTTAATTTATTAATTAATAGATATTACAATAATTATTTAAAAAAACAAATTAAATAATAAATAATTATTATTATCGTCGCCGCCGCCGCCTCTCGGCCTTTCCTGTAGCTCTTTGTCGCCGCCGGCTAAAAAACCTCTCCCCCATACCGCATTCTCGTTCCCAACGCAAAATAAATAATTAATAAAAATTTTAGACGAAAAAATAATTAACACTAATTTTAACACTAATTAACACTAATAATTAATTTTTAAAAATTATATATCTTACTAGAAAAATTTATTTAAATTTTTATATAATATTAATCATTTTTTACATATAAATAATTAACACTAATTTTATATATTATATAATTAATTACATAATATATATTACAATTATTATATTTAAAAAGTTATAATACAATATTTATTTATCATTTTTTAATATATAAAAAGGTAAGGACATTTTCGTCTTTTTACTCAAAAGTCAACTATTTATTACTCTTATTCTTCAATCCCAACCAAACACTATTTTTCTTATACTGGTACTAACTTATATCCCAACCAAACACTATTTTCATTTATCCTACCTTATATTCAACTTTATACTTATACCTGGTACTACTAATTCTCACTAATTCCCGAACCAAACGATACCTAAGAGTAATTCAATAATTCATGTAATTTAAAATATATTTGATAAATTGATCTGATTTTTTTATGTTACAAGAGAGTTATATGGGTAAGCTTTTCAAATTTCAAATGTAGCACCTTAATGAAAGTTACCATATGTAGGTGATTGATGAGTGACTCATCAATCGTAATTTAGGAAGATGATGGATATACACATGTCATGCATGCATTCCAAACAATTTTTTTTAAGTTTATGGAAAGATAAATTAATTTAGCTTTAGCTTTCACAAAGCAAACAATAAAAAACGAAGATGATGGGCAAATGAATACGACCGTTACAGGTGTTAGTACAATAATCAAATCACAATAGTAATTATTTGGATTTATTTTCATCTATCAATCAAGCAAAATTTGCTACAACAACAAAAATAAATTACTTTAAATAAACTGCCCAATTTACGTAATTTTATAGTCATTAAGCTTTAATTCCAAGTGGCTAAAGATTTTTCTAATTTACTATAACTTATATATATATATATATATATATATATATATATATATATATATAGCTAGTTGGAATACTATTAATAATACCAAATCATTGATACTATTAAGTTTTTAATTATTAAATTAAAAAAATATGTGGTTGAGATGATAGTAGACCCTTTGGGTTTAATAGGTGGTTGAAAAATAGTAAAATCTAACGGATGAAAATGATCAAAATGATTGATCTAAAGATAGAAAATTTATTAGCACAAATATTTTGATACTATTAATAATATAGTAATCGAACTATATATATATATATATATATATATATATATATATATATATATATATATATATATATATATATATGTCCAACATTTATTTATTTGAATAAATCCTACTGATTACAAAATAATCCCAAGATCCTCTCTCTTGAATGGATGGATGAGATTAATTAGGGATTAAAAAGTGGTGGTTAAAAAGCCCCTGTCCAAAGTGGTTGGGCAGTAAGCATCACCAAAAGCCCTTTTATCTCATGAATTCTATTATTCTATTCCTATCACACAAGTACCAGAAAAGGGATCAATAAAGAGATAAGCTTTTAATTTAGTGCTCAATTACATTTATCTCCCTTATTTCGTTATTGGAATTGGAATCATAATCAGTAAGTAATATGCATGGTACTGCACTAATTATTATTATTATCATCAATTATTGTAAAGCAAGGAGTTTTTGTTTTCTTATCTCTCTCTTTTTTTTTTTTTTTTTTTTTTTTCCAATCATTTCTGTTTTGAGAGAAAATTTGTCAGCGGGAGCATTTGGTTTTATGCAAAATATTCTAAAATATAATTTTCTTGTTATTTTTTTTTTTTTTTTCATCTGCTCTTTTTATAGAAAAAGTAGCTTTTATAATTTCTTTTTTTTTTTTTTTCAGAGTTCATATTTTATTTTTCCGATACTTGTTTCCAAAAATAAAAATTGTGGCCGAGAGTGTATAATATATAATATATATATATATATATATATATATATATATATATATATATATATATATATATATATATATATATATATATTTAAATAATTTTTCATATTTTTTCTGAAGTTAATTTATTAATTTTAATTTATTTAAAACTCCAGAGTGTATTTTTAATTTTTTTTTAAAAAATTATTTAGTTTCAGTTAGAAGATTATTTTATCATGGGGTGCATTGTTGTTGTTGTTGGTTTTTTTTTTTTTTTTTTTTTTTTTTTTTTCTAAACAATATTTTGAATTGTTGTTTCTTGTATTTTTGGTCCTACACCAATGCAACTATTTCGGGTTTGAGATGCTCAACTTTTTTGAAAATGTAAAGTAATTTAATGCTACTTGTTTCCTATTTATTATTTTTTAAACCAAAGATCAATTAATTACATTGATTGTAACTCTGAAACATTAATGTCTCGGGATAGTAAGATCCTTTCCATTTTAGCAATATTTTATACCAAATCACTTTATTCATTTAAGTTTCCAATCTTTTACTTACTTTTACTTGTTCATCAGTCTTAATTTTTTACTTCTTAATTTTTTACTCCAGGGATGAGTAAAAATAAAAATAAAAATGATGCATTATGTTGAAGGATCTTACTGTGTAATGAATGTTCCAGTTAAGATACAGTTTTCCAAAGTTGATTGAACTCGACACAGACCAAGTTGGACCAACTTTGATGATGAAGCTTAAATTATGATATCTTAATGGAACACAATGAAACGTGTCCGCCAAAATTTGATTTTAAAATTCTTATTATTCTTACCCGAGCTGACGATGAAATCGTGTTTTAATAAAGCTAGTGCATAAGCTTAAAGATACGAAAAATATTAGGTGTACCTTCAGATTAAATAGCGTTATGACCGCTTCGTGATTAGACAATCAAATTTTCAATTTATTTTTTTTTAAAAAATTAAATATTTATGGTGGAAGCGAAGAATTCGAGTCCGAAGCTTAACTTTGACATCGGACAGAGAGTGCGGGAATCAGATCCAATAAACAAAAATCGTTAAGAATATTTATTTTATTTTCTTTTTCTCTAGTTTGATCGAAAGATTGTAACACAGAATAATTTGTATTTATTTTCTTATATAGTTAAATTTTTATTTTTCATCCGTAATTTATTTTTTTACAAATTTCTTTTCACATAAATATATATATATTTTATTTTGAAATGCATTTGAAATCTGTTTTTATATGATGATCGTCTTTTAATTTTATTTTTGTTTGTGCATTCGTCCTAGCAGAGGTCAGATGGATTAAGAAGCCAAAATAGTTGGAAATAAAAAACCCATTGTCGTATTAGCAATGAATAATTTAAATGACATTAGGGCCTACTCTTTAACATGACAAAACATTAGTTGAAGAAGAATCTAATGCCAAATGCTCTCTAAAGAATCACGTTCCTCTCTCTTTTAAAACCCACCCAATCAATAGATACATATATATATATATATATATATATAATGCATGTCGAATTCTCTCTTTAAAGAACAGCTGTGAATTAATAGAGTAAGAATTATTATTGAGATAATAATCTTATATAGAACAAGTCTGCAATATAAACTCTAACGAAGCTCAAAAACAATAGTGCCAGGTGATAAGAAGAGACAATAAGTCATGTGAGTACAAACACAAACTCCAAATTAGGAGTTGGACAAGGGAAAGTGATTTTTGTTTTTAAAAAAAGGGTTTAAGTGGATACAAAAGGCGATTGTGATGCTCTCTTGATTAGTTACATGTATCACCTCACCTATGCCATGTGACACACACTTCCTCTGACCACACATCTAGGGATCAATTAAACAAAGGGGGCCGCAAATTGGGGCTTTAATGATGATGTAACTATTTGGTTCCTTTACCTTAGATTCATTAGACTTTGGAGAGCTCTCTTTTCACATGAGAATGTTTTGTTCTCTCCACTCACCTCCCTTTTCTTTTATTTTTTTTTTGATTTAGTTGTTCTACTTTTTTACCCTGAAACTTAGGGGCTATGGGCATGCAACATTAATGTTGTATATGATCATTGCATCTGTCATGCACCGGGGTCGAAACTGCGACCCGGGCCTGCCAACAGATCCGTCGTCTATAGGGGAAGCACCGTATAGACGAAGCGTCTAACCTGCAAGAGATAATACTACAGCTATACAGATATCAGAGCTGAAAAATAAGATACTGAAATAAGAAAATACATCTCCAAATAGTACAAGTCTGAACCTCACAATACATAAGTCTCTCAAAAATGAAACTCTCAATAGCAACTATCTACTAAAATCCAGCAGACTGTACTACAAAGCTCCAAAAAGGATACCACTATACTCCAAGAACGGGTAGGGAACTAGCTCGCGACTCCCTCGCCTCGATCAGCAACAGAAGGATCAGCAACACCCGCAAAAGACTCTGCAAAACAAAGAAGAGAAAAGAGGAAGGGGAGGGGGAAAAACCCCCAGCGGGTGTGAGAACTACACCAACACGTAGTTTTCAGTGGGTACCGCCACCAAGCCCGACGGTCTGCCCACTAAGTCTACTAGAGGCATAAGATAATAGGAAAACTGTAATAATGAAAAGATAAGCTGGAAAGAAATATACAGCTATCATTCCTCTATCTACAATGCTCAAAGGGTGATATAGATAAAAATGATGTATCGACTCTAACCCAAAAATACTCAATCAACCCAATCACAGTGACTACCACATAGGGTCCAGTCAAACCTGCGCCCACCTACTGCTATTACATCTACGGAGGACTGGACTTACGTAGGGCGTCCGTGACTGCCTAAAAAAGGCCCAGCCAGAGGGACTGCGTCGACAAGTCGCGATAGCAAAGTAACAGGCCCAGCTCCGGAGTGACACTTGAGGGGCACGACCCCACCGAGAAAAGTATTTGCGCATCTCTGTCGAGCTCAATATAGCTCATGCAGGCTATAGTCCAATCCACGATCAACAAGATCGACAGTACCCAAATCACCTCTCTAACTCACTGACTGGAAATACACTAACAGTCAAGACCGCTGTCAACCCAACGGCTCCCCAAATAGGGCATCAACTCAACATGCAAACTCACTAGTTGGGTATACTCCACAGCCGACAACAATGAAGGGTCCGAAAACCCTGAAAGACTAGAACCTACAATCCAAATCAAACAAGAACCGGCTTTAGGGATAGCCTCTCATTGTTCTCGACCCAAAGAAAAAGGCAGCCCTTAGAATCCAAATCACTCGAACTCTCTCGGGTGAAGAAGTTTATAGAAAAGGTGATGTTTATTACCGAAAACTATTTTGATTTAAGAAAATCCAAATCACTCAAAGAGCTTAAAAATATGTGGAGACAAAGAATAAAGACAAAAAAAAACAAAGTTCAATCCATAGAATTTAAACGAAGAAAAAAAAAAAATACAAGAAAGAAAAGAGGTAATCCAGAAGCCAACGAATACCGTTAAGTACATTAATCAGATTTAAGATAAGAACTCAAAAAAAATAAAGTAGTTCTTTTCTGGCTAATTTAAATGGCCAAGCTTACAATTATTGTTTTATTCCTTTTTTTTTTTTTTGATTAGAAAAAGTAGGTTAGCTGGAAGAGTGAGTGGACCGTTATTACATGTGCATAACAAGACTTTCATGACATTTAAAATGATTTAGACTAGTCATATTAGGTACATCACCTATGCATCTACTTTTGTATTTTCAATGTTTTAGTTTGAAATTTGATCCCCTAATGCAAGGTTGCAATCTCGTTAGGTAAGTTTTAAAGGTACGTGAATTAACTGTACAATATGATATTATCAAAAGGAGTAGATTTTATAGTTTTCTTAAGCAATCTAGTAAAAGCCGAACTTCGTGGCTTAACATGCTTTTGACTATTAATTAGCATAGATCTATTTCACACTGCTGATGACCACTACATGATCTTGTGTATAGTTTTTCAGAAGATTATTTCAATTGATTGAAATATTTTACTTCCAGATTGTGATGTACGTGGACATAACAAATGATGCCAATTATCTTATCCTAAAGATAAACATCTAGCAAAATTCAACTTGTCAACAGTTAGTGATGCATGCCATATGATGTTCATGGGTACTCAAGAAAAAAGCCTTTTTTTTTTTTTTTTTATTCACATTAGAAAAAGCCAAGCTTAAAGGTTAAACTAACTTGCCTTTTGACTTGGATACATTAATTATTGTGGGTCTAATCAAAACGTAATTAAAAATAATATTTATAGAGAGATATATATAAGGGGTGTATACTTATATATACCCATGTTTATATTCGTATTTTTTTTTCTTTTTTTTTTTCTTTTTTTTTTTGAGAGAGAGAGAGAAAAAGATAATATACTATTTAATTATTTATATATTTTAAAAAAATAAATTTAGCTAAAAATATTGGATACTAACAATCCAGTCCGTTACCACTTGCGCAAAGAACAATCGGTCACTCAAAAACTTTTTCATTACGTGTTATGAACATTTGCCTGTAACTTCGATTAGGCCCATCAGCATGTATAAATTGGGCCCACGAAGAGAAAAAGTTTGGGCCTCACGACTGACCCTGCCCATTAGGCCTACTGGGCCAATGAGCCAATATGAAATATGGGCCACTTAGATGGGCCCGCCCAATATGTTTGGGAATAAAACAAAGAGTAGAGTAGAGTAGAGCTCATGGGGGTTATGGAAGGAGAATTTTCGCAGGATTGAGCGACATGGAGTTCTCGGAGAGATATCGATCGCTTCCTCCAAACCCTGAAAACGAGAGGTACATTCTCGTTCCTCTGCTTGAATTTTTTGCTTTTTAATTCTCGAAATGTTGGATCTACAGTAATTAGATTGCATGATCGCATCGATTCGTTGTAGAAAGCTCACGATCTTCATGCTTCAATTTCGTAAAACTTGTTAGCAGTTTAGTATGCTATGAGTGTAATGCAGAAACCTAGATGCAATGATTTATTTTCGAGACTTGTAGGAAGAGAAGTATGTGAATTTGAGAAAAATTTTTAGTTATAGTTAGAAAAATCCTTTGGTTCTTAATCGATTTTAGTGAAAACAACTACAAAATGGCTACCGACCAGCATTTAGGGAGTAGTTCTTATAACTCGATGGCACACATAATCTAATTTTTTTGACCAGTTCAATCCAATGAAAAAACTAGTAAAACAGTAACATGGTGAATGATTAATTTTTTAAGTGTAAAGGTTTTGCATTCGTCATCGTTGGTAAGGTAACACGCGCAATAGTAAATTAACACTTGTTGTCTCTTTGAGGTAGGTAAAGTAATCGCGAGGATAATAATAACGAAGCTACGGTTTCAGTTGGTCACCACTATCCTTTTAGGAAGCTGCGAAACCATAGAGAGGAGCTCTTGGGGTATCTTTTAAGGCCATCTTTGTAGTCGATGTAGGTCATGCCGAATCGGACCGTGTAACCATCCATCCACTCAAAGTTATCCAATAGCGACCAAGCGAAATATCCACGCACGTCAACTTTTTCCCTGTCATTACAAAATAACCAAGTACTTTCAATCTTTCATATTTCTTACTGTTATAACAAGGAATCCTTCCTGAGATGATTGAAATACTTAACAACAAATAACAAATACATGGAGACAACATTGATAGAAGAACACAAACATTGATAGATGATACCTTGTTGCTAGGACTAAATGTACCCAATGCTCATGCGTACTTTCTAAAGAATTACTTACCGTATAGCTCTCTGAACATACAACAGATGTTGCTGGTGGAATTTTATTCGAAACTTGTCCTCCAAAGCCTCTTTAAGTGGCAACGTTTCGTTGTTTATCTCATCAACCCCTATCAAATAAATGAGATCTATTAATCACGTGAAGTTCGTCTAGCTGATTTCATTTAACACTAAATTAATGACGGAGGAATTTAGCAGCTAGTAGTTAATCTCACCGTTCTCTGTGATATAGATAGTAGGATTATTGTACACCCTCTTTGTGTAGACTAAGAGATCTCTTATTCCTTTTGGGTAGATGTAGAGCCAGTTCGAAGCAGCCTGCGGTGGACAAGTAAGTCGGGCTTTATGTACGTGCAAGGAAGCATGTCCTACTGGATACAAATATGCTTTCCAGCGATTTGTGTGGTACAAGATAATGCATGTAGTTATGTCGAGTGCACCAATAGCCATGATTTTAGGCTTCTCTGAAAGTTTGCCTTTATAAGTAGTGTAGATATGTCAAATACCTACTAGTTTATGAATTCTTGTTAGTGATTTAAAAATTCGGTGTTGCTTGCTTTATTTGAGTGAAGTATCTTTTTTTTTTTTTTTTTTTTTTTTTTTCCGATTTTGTCACTTTCTTGAGTTGTAACATTACGGTAATGCAAAAGTTGAACAGAAGTTTTTAATTATATCTTTGAACAGTGGTGCCCTCAAGAAAAAATGTAGATTCACCTATTAAGATAATGTAGTTTAATGCTTGTAGATTTCAACTGCAAAGAAAAGAGTCATACCTTTGGACCAATAGGTTTCCCATTTCTCTCTACTGTTTCATCGAGAAAAATAAAATTAGCGTGCAAACACTTTTGAAATTATGGATCTAGAATTATCTTCAAAGTACCTGTTTGATTTGTTTGCGAATCTGTGTTGTAGCTTTCGTGGACTCTATTTGAAATTGGAAAATCACGAGCAAATCTTGAAGTATAATAGTTGAGTCCGATGAAATCAAATGACCCTTTCACCATTTTGGATTGCTGATTTGTAAATTTCGGTAACCGGTCTCCAACCATTGTTCGCATGGTAATGGGATAGTCTCCCTTGGTCAAGGGGTCCATAAACCTATAACAATTTTTTTAGAAAAATTGAGGTCATATGAAGCCATCAAGTGCCTGAACTGCATTTTGGCAGTAAATTTACTCTCGATCACTCTACTATATCAGGCTTTTCAAAGACTCACCATCCATACATGAAGTCCATAGCACGCTTAGCGGAATCCTTGTCATGCTTGGAGTTAGAGTAGGGAATATACCAATTGGTTATCAAGGTTATAGCTATCTTACCCTTTTGAAATGCCTGCATGGTTAAACAGAAGAATGAGTGGAGATCGTATAGCTAAGGACTGAAAAATCTACTCTGTTAGATATATCTTGATTCTCAATGACAATCACTTAATCTACTATTTTTTGCCTTTGGATTTACTTAGCAAAAAAGTTTCTACATTCTCAAACCAATGAACTTTGGCTTCTTTACCCAACTATAGCTTTTCAGTTTCTTGAAGGTCTGTCTGATAGTCCTAGAAACAAAAAGAGTCCATCACTAGAATCTTAAATGGCTTTGTAGTGAATGTAAAAGGGAAGTTCTCACCTGGTACTTCTCTCTATATACTGCTACTGCTGCTGCATGAGCCAGAAGCTGGTTATGAGCCACAATATAAGGCTCACGGCCTGAGTCTCCTCCAGTGCAATTCAATCCCTCAGAAGGCGAACAACTACCTGGAGCTAATATACCTACCGCATAACCTCCCACGCTGAGACTCCAGGGCTCATTGAAAGTGATCCAATGCTTTACCCTGTCACCAAACTCTCGGAAACAAACTTCGGCGTAGTCACGAAAATCATCCCTGACAATATTGGCCAATTTGATAAGGTCGGCCTATAGTTGTGTAAATGATCCACTAAACTTGAGTTTTGATCCACAGGCCTAACTGGCTGAGTTGAACTTTGGCCAGTTTTAATTTTGTTTCCAAATTGTACTGTCTATTTAGGGGAAGAGAATATTAGGGGAGTAAGTGTATAGACTACTCACACTATACGGTCACTTAAGAAGCTTCCATACTGGTTTTCTAAACCTTGGGGAGAGTCCCAGTGGAAGAGGGTGGCAAAGGGCTGCAGACCTGCATAAGTTAGTATCATATAACGACAGACATGAAGGAGATCAAAACATTTTGATTTTGATTGCCAAAATCATATTTTTAGTGAATTATGTTCTTACAAATTGCTTGCACGTTGGTTATTGTCTAGTTTCTACTTCTTTTAGATTTCCTTTCCCTTTGTTATGATTCTATGCTTGAATTGCACTATCATCATGTATTTACTGTTTACAGTGCACGGTTGTTTTAAGTCACTCGCCATTTTATATACTTCTCTTTTAATTCAGTTTTTTTTTTTTTTCTATTTTTCTTTTAAGGGTACGAAGATGAGAAATCAAAAACCATTTGAAACGAGCTCATTGATGAGGTTGTTGTAATATTCGACGCCTTTTTTGTTTACTCCTCCGCTTAGGCTTCCGTCTGTCATTAAGTAACATTAGTGAAATAATTAATTTATATTTTTGCAGAAAAATAATACATTCAAAATATGTAGAAGGATCACTTACTGGGCAGAATCCTTGGCCAAGAGATGGAAAACCGGTAAGCATTTAAACCTATTTCTTTCATGATTGCTACATCTTCCTGCACTTATATACATTACACAGACATGAGTAGTTTCATTTTTGTGCAAGAGATACGTAGAGCAATACCGTAGTGATAACAGGATTGAGATAGACAAGAATGGTAAGGGTACGAATGTAGGTTGTGTAGAGATACCTTGTAATGATGGTAAGAATCTACCGCTACGTCCCCGTTACTTCTATCTGCAATCTTTTCTGTCAAGCATTTAAGGTAGCTCGGAGGTTAATTAACTTTTACCACACAATATGATTTGAGAATATAATCAAATGTGAACTTTACCTAAAGCTAATTAAGAAAGTGAAATAGTCAATAAATATAATTTATAAGAGTACTCACTTTTTTTTTATTATTTTTTATTATTACTGTTCATTCATATCTCGACCTGCAATAGCAGGTCACTTTGAGGGAGGTACCAGTTACCAAGTATCCCAAAACAGGCTTATTTTGGTCTTTTTATTCAAGAATAATTAAGTAATTTTATCTCTATTTTAAAAAAAAATTATTTTTATAAATATTATAAATTTTAAAAATTTTAATTTAGTGAGAGTTTTTATTTTTGAAAAGATTATAAATTTTAAATATTCTAATTTAGTTATGGTCTTAAATAGTAATATTTTAATGATCTTTATTTAATATATTTTAAATAATTTTAATTTTAGGAAACTATATTAAAATTTAGACTATTTTAATGGTAATAATTAAAATTTTTATATTTAAAATGTTCATTATCTCTAATAATTAAAATATTATTATATTTTAAAAGATTTATTATCGCAAATAGTTTAAAATTGTTTTTAACTTATTCGGTTTAAAAATTTGAACTAAACCCCTTGATAAACTTGATTGTTATCTAACCGGTCGAACTAGTCGATTCAATTTAATTTTTAAATCATACGTACTAGAAAGCTAATTACATACTAAAAGGTAAGGAACTAAAATTTTAAAAATCAACTAAATACTAAAAAAATTTAAAGGAAAAAATCAAAACCAACTTAATAAATTAAATTAATTTGAAAGATCAAATTGATAAAACATACAAATAGTATAAATTTGTTTCATATTTCGATTTATCTAATTTCTCTACAGTGTTAATTTTATTTATTTTATTAAAAATCTATGTTGGAGATTTATTATAAGCTTAAATTTTAAATTTTATAGTAAAAAATTATTCAGTTTAAATTGCATTTGTACTGTTTAAACTTATAGAAGGTTTTATATATTGTTTAGGTTTTGAAACTATAAATTTATTATCAATTTATATTTTAAATTATAATATATGATCTTATTATTTTAAAAGATCAAATTTTATTATTGAAATTTGATTTAACTTAGCCCGTACAATTCTATTCTAAAAATAAATTTGAATTATACTATATATTTCTATTAAATCAAATATTTAAGCACATTGAAATTTTTTTAAATTATAATACAAAATTAATGTTTAAATTAAAGAAACTTTAAAATTCTTTAAACAAATTAAACTCTTTAAATTAAACTATTTAAATTAATACCTAAATTATAATTATATATATTTTTTTAATTTAAACTCTTTAAATTAATACTTAAATTGTAATTCTAAAACACTTTAAATTAATGCATAAATTGTAATTCTAAAACTCTTTAAATTAACGTCTAAATTATAATTCTAAATTTTTTTAAATTCAACTCTTTAAATTAATGACTAAATTGTAATTCTAAAACTCTTTAAATTAATGCCAAAATTATAATTCTAAAAATTTTTAATTTAGTTTTTTTAAATTAATGCCTAAACTGTAATTCTAAAACTATTTAAATTAAACTTTTTAACTTAATGCCTAAATTATAATTCTAAAACTCTTTAAATTAATTGCTAAATTAAAATTCTAATTTTTTTTTAAATTAAACTTTTTAAATTAATGACTAAATTATAATTCCGAAACTCTTTAAATTAATGCCTAAATTGTAATTCTAAATTTTTTTAATTTAAACTCTTTAAATTAATGCATAAATTATAACTCTAAAACTTTTTAAATTAATGTCTAAATTGTAATTCTAAAACACTTTAAATTAAACTATTTAAATTAATGCCTAAATTATAATTCTGAAATTCTTTAAATTAATGCCTTTAAAATAATGCCTAAATTGTAATATTAAAGTTCTTTAAATTAAGCTCTTTAAATTAATGTGTAAATTGTAATTCTAAAATTTTTTAAAATAAACTTTTAAAATTAATTCCTAAATTGTAATTCTAAAATTTTTTAATTTAAACTCTTTAATTTGTTGTATAAATTATAATTCTAAAACTTTTTAAATTAATGCCTAAATTGTAATTCTAAAACTCTTTAAATTAAACTCTTTAAATTAATGCCTAAAATGTAATTTTAATACTTTTTAAATTAATGCCTAAATTATAATTATAATTTTTTTTTTTTTAAATTTAAACTCTTTAAATTAGTACATAAATTATAATTCTAATTTTTTTTTAAAATTAATGCCTAAATTGTAATTCTAAATTTTTTTAATTTAAAATCTTTAAATTAATGCATAAATTATAATTCTAAATTTTTTTAAATTGAGACCTAAATTGTAATTCTAAAACTCTTTAAATTAAACTATTTAAATTAATGCCTAAGTTGTAATTCCAAAACTTTTTAAAATAATGCCTAAATTGTAATTCTAAAATTTTTAAAATTAAACTCTTTAAATTATTGACTAAATTGTAATTCTAAAACTTTTTAAATTAATGCCTAAATTATAATTTATTTTTTTTAAAAAAATTTAAACTCTTTAAATTAATATCTAAATTGTAATTCTAAAACTCTTTAAATTAATGTCTAAATTGTAATTCTAAAAATTTTTAAATTAATGTCTAAATTGTAATTCTAAAATTTTGAAATTAAACTCTTTAAATTAATATCTAAATTGTAATTCTAAATTTTTTTAATTTAAACTTTTTAAATTAATGCCTTAATTGTAATTCTAAAATTTTTTAAATTAATGGCTAAATTAGTGGAAGGTATTTTAATTAATATTTTTTTAAAGCTATCTGTTAACCTGTTAATAAATAAAATTACTTTTTTATCCTTTGTCTTAATAATATTTTTATTATTTATAAAAAAAAGGTACCAGAGTATTTCTCAATTTATAAAGTTTTCTTGTATTTTATCAAGCTGATTGATTTTTTTTAAAAATATCCAATCATTTTTCTTGCACTATCTGGCAACTTGCTAATGTGCTCAATAATTATATGACACTGAAGGACTAGTGTACTAAGGCTTTTTAGAGGCTATGACCATAAAATCCTAGTACAAATAACAAAAGAAAGGGAGATTAAGTGTGCTACAAAGCACTAAGACAGTTCCTTTGAAATATATCACATAGAAGCATAATGGTCAAACAATAACTTAAAAAGTCTAGATAGGTAAGAGGCAAGTCAAATCCTAGTATAGCTAAGTCCACTAAAACCTGGTTATGTAGTAATGTCTCCAAGCAGTCATTGTCTATCGCATTTGGGCTTTGCTAGGTGTACACCCCATAAGGGGTGTACATCCTACATTCCACCCTATCCTGGGGTGGGGTGAGGTTTTTTCACTGATCACTTCGATATGACCAATAGAGTTCACTCCACTTCAGAATGGGGTGGGGTGTAAGATATACACCCCTCATGGAGTGTACACTTATATATACCCATCGCATTTTGTGTTGACCACGGGAGCCCCCACACCTCCACAGAAAGAAGTTTTGGCATGAGTACTGGACAAAAAAAGTCACCATCCTCATCATCCTGATCTAGTGCCCAAAATAGTGGCATCATGCTTCCAAATGGCGATTGGCATGCATGATGGAGCTATATGAAGCACAATATCTAAGGGTTGCCGTTTTTTTGTGCTCCTTTTCCACCCAAAAAAATAAAATAAAAGGTGGTTGTGACATGCAAACAAAATGGTGGTGGGCTTATCCAAACCGTCAAAATCTTTTCCATGATGTATGTTGCTTACAATGTGCACACACTTTTTACTCAAAGTGGAATTTGCACCTGAATATCATAGGCTACAGTAGAGTACTATATCAATTACCTATTCTAAGTAGTGGCAGGGATTGAAACCATCATCTAACAACTTTCCGTTGGCACAATATCTTTAGGAACTTAGGTATAGGCACATCAATTAGGAGAAGAAACAAAACATCCCAGCTCAAATATCTTATTCTAAATGGTTGATTGATATTATTATTATTATTATTATTATTAATATTATTAGAGCAATGCTATATAGACAACTAAAAATAAGCGTAAATCTTACGGCTCCTCCATTCAAGGTCCAATATTTTATGCTAGTCTTATACATTATTTTTTTGTTAAAATTAAAATTCAGAAAGGTTGTTTAAATTCTTGTATCGAGGAGTGTAAAAATTATGTTAGATGTGATTTCGAAATTAGAAATTGTTTCGATATTATGATTCCGGGTCGTCGACGGCTTCGCGGTGCGACGAAAAATTTCATGGATGTCTGTGGTGGAAGCGGAGGGCTTGGGCCGTTAGGGGGTGCGGGGGGCTCCGTTCCTCGCGGTACGGATCAGATCCGCTAAGAAAAAATCCGTTAAGATTTGTGTTCTCTTTTCTTTTGCCTTAGAAAGATCGAGCGATTGTACGATCATCTAAATATTCTATATTTTCTTTTTTCGATATAGTGAAACTCTTCTTTTTCGTCCGTGATTTTTTTTCTACAAAAAAATTTTCACGTAAATTTGTGTGTCTTATTTTTGTCATGCTTTTGATATCTAAATTTGTATGGTTATCGCCTTAAAATTTGTGTGATTTGTGCCTAACAAATTACACCTCCGTTTTGGTGACACAATCTTTGAGATCTACGTAATCTTATATTTCGCATAGGAAATTAAGATTTGAGGGGTCAATTTTGGCTTCACTTGTCCTCGAATTGGGGGATTGTCCTCGAATTGGGGGATCTCTACGGTTCCTTTGCCTCCTTGTAGAGCTTATTTGATATCGAATCATTGATATGTTATTTTATGGATATAATATTTTCCGAAGTAATCTTAGATCTTAAAGTATTTTTCCTAGAAAGATAATTATTTGTTGAATTATTAAAGTTGTCGTGCAATGTGAAATTAACATATAAAAAAGGCCTTATAATCTGTTTAGCGGACGACATACTAAAGAAATTTTTGCAGAGCATGCTTCTTTGACATGCTATAATAGAAGGAGATCTCAATTCAAATTTTTTTTGTATCATTTAACGTATGAATATGCTTTCTTTAATATCTACAGTGCGTGCATGTGTTGAGGTCAAGTATCCCTTCCAACGTGTGGAAATGAACCATGCATTTTCTTTGACACTTTAAATCCTTATGCTTCCCTCTGTGTGCTATTTTGTATTTATGTTTGTGTGTGTGCGTGTGTGGGCGTGCGCGTGAGAGAGAGAGAGAGAGAGACCTGGGTTTTGGTGAGTGAAGGTATCCCATATGCTAGGTCCTTTGCCTTGTTCTCTCGCTGCGCCTTCATACTGTTACACCACCCTTAGAAAGCATAAGCTACTACATGCATGCCACAACCATATTCCAACAAATATTTAGAAATTTCAGAGAACTTGACCTGATATGCCGATGACGCTGTTCCGAAGGCAAAATCTTCTGGGAAGCTGCTCCTTTGGAGCATAGCAGATTGATGTTGATGCAATCCTTCACAATGTAAGATCCATGGAGCCAAGAAGAAGAAGAAGAAGAGAAGAAGAATAGCTTTTGATGCCTCCATGCTCTATGTGTGGCCCAAGGAGCCGTTGCCCAATGCAAATCATGCAGTATGAGGCACTTATATACAAGATGGATCCCAACTTCCAACTTTGCAAGCAAGTGGAGCTTGTTGCTTGGGCCACGTCTACCACGTCACTTTTGAACCGCAACAATTAAAATGCAAGCAAAACATAACCTTTAGATTCGAGTTTATGCGTTTAACTCTCAAACTTCTGTTTTCTTTACTGCAGAAACCAGACCAGATAGATACTAAGATCGAAATCTGACAATTTGGATCGCAAAAGGCCAGGTTAGCTAGACAAATGGACACCGGCAGTGTGCAATGTCACTTTTACTTTCCCCTACTCGGTCAATATTCATTGTGTGTTAGTCGGCCCAGGGCACTAAGGCCTGTTGGCAAAATGGGTGGACACATCTCATGGGGTGCCTTTGCCAATATGCTTAATAGGTGTTTGGTCTAGCTTTTGAAAAATAATTTTGTGGCATTCCGAAATTTGAAATAGCTCAATATAAAGGATACAATATGGTGAAATCTTTTAATCCGGCTATAATATTTTGAGTGGTGGTTAGACTTAAAAGATTAAGAGGGTTAAGTTGTTGGGCTCACCTAAATCAGTTAAGTTCGAAACAAAATAAAATAAAATAAAATAAAATTATATCTATATATATAATCACCCACTCTTCTAATAAAATCCCAAAAAAATTCTGAAATCCAAATTTTTATCTACTCCCAATTACTGTTAGAGATTTTTACAAAATTTTCTTTAAATCTCACAATATATATACAAGATACAAAGAAAAATCTAGAATTCAGATATTATTTTGTCGATTTGACCGCAGAATAAAGGTTAGGAGTAGACATCCCCTTGAAGGTTCGATATTATTGCACTATAATCTATCCCTTTTGTCTTCCCATTCCTTTGGATGATCATAATCTTAAGGTTATTGCATAGCCCAAGCAAAATACTGTGAATAACTTGGAGATCTTATAAATCACTGCAGGATAGTCCCGAGTAAAAGGTTAAGGTTATTTTCCTAGCATCATTACATATCAAGAAATTTGCGCAGCTTCCTTGTCAGTGCTTTAGCATGTAGAATCAGCATAAGCATAGCATGTTATCCAGTAACCTACTTCCGGAGGAGTCTCTTAAACCAGTGAGCAGATCTTTTGGGGTATCTCTTCAGGCCGTTTTTAAAATCGACATAATTGATCCCGAATCGGACACTGTAACCATCAGCCCACTCAAAGTTGTCTAGCAATGACCAGGCGAAATATCCTCTCACATTGACACCATCCCTGAAAAAGACCAGCATAACAAATTAAAAAAAATGCGAGATCAAATACTATTTTTGTCACAATTACAACCTGAAAGTTACAACCCAACTAATTCTAGTCCAAATTTTGAAGCATAAAGCACCTGATGGCTTGGCGCACATAGAGGAGATGCTTCTTGTAGTAACTAACTCTGGTGCGGTCATTCAGGGCTTCTTTAAGAGATGCAGTCTTATTGTTGTACTCATCAACACCTAGAGAAGAATAACAAAAAAGGTAAATAACATTGTGCTCCCCATTTGATTAGCTAAACCCCTCAAAATACTTAACTATAAGGCTTCATAATGAATATTTTTTTTGAGAGAGCTTCATAATGAATATGAAAGAGGTTATCTTACCATTCTCTGTAATGTAAATGACTGGGTTGTTGTACTTGGACTTGGTATAGAGTAAGAGTTGTCTTATTCCTGGTGGGTAGATGTAAAGCCATCCTGAAGCAGCCTGCGAAACCTCTCTGGTTTTAGAGCTCATTTTATATAATCTCATCTGTGTTACCTATATCTCACTTCTAAACCCCAGGTTAGTTCATTTGGATCTAAACTTTTTTTTTCTTTTCTCTTCTTTTTTATTGGAAAGTACTGATGCATACCTGTGGTCCGATCAGGATCCCGTTGCGAATTGCTGTAATTTCATGTTAAAATGTTAATGGCGTCTGAACTCAAAACAATATATAGGAAGAAGCTTGGGGATGCGGATAGATTTTTTTCTCTCTTTTTTTGTCATGCATGTTACCTGTTGCATTAATCTGTGCATCGGTGGAAAAGCTTGCATTAACATTGTTGGAAGGAGGAACACTGTGAGTGTAGCTGGAAGTGTAGTAATTAACCCCAATGAAGTCATATGATCCCTTAACCAGCTTGGACTGTTTTTTAGAAAACACCGGCAGACGATTGCCGACCAAACTTTGCATTCTTGACGGATACCTCCCTCGAGTTAACGGTTCCAGGAACCTGTTTATATAGTTATGAAGAAGTAATACAAGATTAGACTTAAAAAAGGATCAATCCTATCTCCTTCAGCTTCTACTTGTATGTTAGTATGAAGATGCTCACCATCCGTAGTTGAAGTCGAGGGCTCGTTCGACTGCTTCGTCGTCAGCCTTTGATTTTGAATAGGGCAAGAACCAGTTTGTGTTCAGAGTTATACCGATCAGCCCCTTCTGCTGTTGCTGCATGAGAAGCATTTTTCAACAGAATCAGGTCCATTTGCTCTACTTAGAACACCACCATGTATCGCACAAGTCATCAATTTGAGAGAGGGATTGGATGAGCACCTGATACTTGTGGCGGTATAGCTTGACAGCCACTGCATGGGCAAGCAGCTGGTTGTGGCATACCGTGTACGGCTCGCGGCCGGCATCACCGGCACTGCACTTCGCATTCTCCCAAGGAGAGCATCGGCCGGGCGCGAAGTTGCCGTATGCGTATCCTTGTGCACAATATGTCAGAGGCTCATTGAATGTGATCCACTGTTTCACCCTATCGCCGAACTCCTCGAAGCAAATGTCGGCGTAGTTTCTGAAGTCCTTTCTGCATGGTTGTTATCAAAGCCTAGGAGGTTAAAAGAATGGAAAAGCAGAGTAAAATTTATCTTTCTAAGTACAGGTTCGCTTACACAATATGGCCGCTTAGGAAACCTCCGTATTTGTCCTCCAAACTCTGGGGAGAGTCCCAGTGGAAAAGGGTTACAAAGGGCACTATGCCTGTAGATAAAAAAAAAGAGAGAAAAAAAAAAAAAGTACAACCTTTAGCTAGCTTAAAAGGAATAAATGTTTTAACCATAATTTATGAGTATATATATATATGAGAGAATGATGAAAAGAATTGTTTTGACCATTGGAGATGAGCTCGTTGATGAGGTTATTATAATATTGGATGCCTTCTCTGTTGATCCCTCCATCTCGAGTTCCATCTGTAGTTAGCATGCATGGTAGATATTTTTCAGTAAGAAAACTGGCTTAAGAAAACATAAAATAAAAACCTGCAGCAAGAAACTTAACAAAAAATCAGTTTGGACTGGCTTTCAAGTAATTTCTTTATTCCAAAATTCAGTTTAAAGTGTTTAACAAGCATAACTTTTTATTTTTATTATTATTATTATTATTTTAGCTTCAACAAAAGTTAAAATGAGCTTCTCGAGCTTCCACTCCTGTTGCACCAAGAAACCTTTCGAAGGCTTAGAACTAGAGAGCATTTATACTTATTTCTGTAGTTTTATTTAAATTGCATTTTTATGGATTTTCGGTTCAGATCTAATAGTCTTTTAAAGTGTGATCGAATAAGGTTATTTTCTATTTACATTTGGGAGTGTGGTTGGGTACTTACTGGGTAGGATCCTTGTCCAAGAAATGGATAACCTGTAGGCATCCACACCCATATCTTTCATAATCTTTACGTCTTCCTGCATGTTTAATTACCTCAGGTTAATGCAAAATTTTCTATTAACAAAGTATCAATTAAGGTGAGACAAATAGAAGATTAAAAGATAATTAATAAATTAATGTTGATGGATGGTTGAAAAAACTGCTCTACCTTATACCGATGATAAGAGTCGATTGCCACATCGCCGTTGCTTCCATCTGCTATCTTCTCTGCAGCATAAATTACATTTGTTGATTAGTCGCAAAGTTGCGCCTATATAGGAAAGGCTTAGTCTGGGTTACTGAAACTTTACTCTTTTAATCAGAGTATGTGGATTCTAGTATAATGCATGGTAAAGTTATTAACAAGACTAGTTGCTACTATGATGATAATTAATGAATTTAATTTTATTCCTAATAAAAATTAATATGTTAATATCAGTTAATATCCCTTTCCTGTTATTAGGCTCTAAACCAACATCTACTGCATTCATTGCAGCTTTTCGCACCTCTTAATTTTTCTCCTGATTTTATTTTTAAAAATAAATGAAACAGATATTATATTATCTTTCTTTCTCTCTATATATATATATATTTTTTTAAAAAGCCAATTTATGCAGCTGTAGATTTTCATACATAAATGTTCAAACAAGAACAATCACATTTCTTATTTGAGAAATTAAGAGAGAGAGAGAGAGAGAGAGAGATGAACCTGGGTGTTGGTGAGTGAAGGTATCCCAAATGCTTGGCCCCCTCCCTCCGACTGCCGCGGCACCTTCATACTAAATATATGTATGTTTGCAGAAAGGTAACTTAAACCAGATTCAAAACTATACATACAATCCTCCTCAATCCTCAAGAAAATGAGCAAGCATGCATTCATGTTTATCTGCACACACACACACACATATATATATATATATATATATATATATATATACAAATGATACCTGATAGGCCGAAGACGCGGTCCCGAAAATGAATCCGTCAGGAAAGCTATTCCGGTGGAGCGCTCCGGTGTGATTCTTTGCTCCATCGACAGCCGAAGCCGAGCTTAATGAGGAGGCAGGGAGGAGGAGGAGGAGGATGAGAAGTAGGCCACCAACCCCAAACGCCATGAATGAATTTTAATACAATACTACTACTAGTATTATCAATGACCAATTTTTATAGAGAGGAAAGGGACAAATATAGATAAAAAATGTATACGTTGTGTGTGGATTGGTTAGAAATTAGATAAAGGAAATTAGTAAAATTGGTTTAAATTTAGAAAGTGTACGTTGAAAGATACCCTCGAGACCTTCGTTCGGGGAAATTAATTAAAGTGACCAAAATTAACGCTTACGTGTGGATCGTATTCTGTTATAAATGGAGCTACATAAGTGGCGATTCTATACGTATATTTTTCTCAATGGTATAAAGAAAATTGCTAATCTTTGCGTGTTAAGTTATCATAGAGGTGCGAAAAACTGGCCCAAACCAACCAACTTGACCTGTAATTAATCCTCCTGAGCAACATCCCGAACCGATTTGGACCTGAAACCAAAACAAATCAAACGGAAATGAGGTAGTCGTAAAACTGAGATACCGAACACAAATGATCATCGATCCAAAATCGAAAAGATTAAGAGAGTGCATGCTGAAGAATCTGAATAAGAAAAAACAATGATGAGACAGAGTATGAGTATATATATATATATATATATATATATATATATATATATATATATATATATATATATATATATATATATATGGTCCGGCTACTATACTTTTATGAGTAAAATTATTTTGTACTCATAAAGTTTCATCCATTTGATGAAGAAATATACGGTTAGGATTATAGTAGTCCCTAGGATTTATACTATTTTTTCAACAATCTAGTAGATATTAGGAGGACCACTATTATCCTAACCGCACATTTCTTCATCTAAGAGTGAAAAAGTTATGAATATAAAGAAATTTATACTCATAAGAGTATAAGAGTATAGTAGTCCTACGCTATATATATATATATATATATATATACACTAAGCCTTGTAAAAAAATAAAAAGAGTAAACAGTAAGCTCCCTATTTGTAGGTCCCCAGTTTGGCGGCACTTGGCAATTGAATGCTAAAATAGTTCTTCAATGTAATCAAACAAAAGGGAGTCACCATATGAAACCCATGTCGTTTCATCTTCTCAATTAATATTGCTAAGTTTGCCTTTTTGCATTGTACACCTTGATTAATAAGTCATACATTTTCCTGCTCTATGGTCAAGGAGTGAACTGAAACACTTTCAAGCATTTAAGATTTGCTTGATCCTATGGATTAAGTCTTACTTCCTGAGGAACTTCTTAAACAAGCAAGCAGAGCTCTTGGGTATCGTTTGGTTCGGAGATTAGTGAGAATTAGTAGTACCAGGTATAAGTATAAAGTTGAGTATAAGGTAGGATAAATGAAAAAAGTGTTTGGTTGGGATATAGGTTAGTACTAGGTATAAGAAAAATAGTGTTTGGTTGGGATTGAAGAATAAGAGGGATAAATAGTTGACTTTTGAGTAAAAAGACGATAATGCCCTTATCCTTTTATATGGGGGTAAAAATTGATAAATAAATATTATATTATAATTTTTTAAATAGAATTAATGTAATATTTATAATGTAATTAATTAGATAATATATAAAATTAGTGTTAATTATTTATATGTAAAAAATGATTAATATAATATAAAAATTATAATAAATTTTTTTCGTAAGATATTATGTATTAAAAAATTAATAATTAGTGTTAAAATTAGTGTTTAATTATTTTTTAATCTAAAAATTGTATTAATTATTTATTTTGCGTTGGGAACGAGGATGCAGTACGAGGGAGAGGTTTTTTACCCGCGGCGACGAAGAGCTACAGGGAAGGCGAGAGGCGGCGGCGGCGACAATAATATTAAGTATTTATTATTTATTTTGTATATGTTAAATAATTATTGTAATATCTATTAATTAATAAATTAAATGGTATATAAAATGAGTGTTAATTATTTTTTATTTAAAAATTGATTAATATTATCTAAAAATTACAATAATTTTTCTGGTAAGATATAAATTTTTAAAAAATCAATAATTAGTGTTAATTAGGTTTAAAATTAGTGTTAATTTTAATACACTAATTTAAAATTAGTGTATTAATTTTAAATTAGTACACTAATTTAAAATTAGTGTACTAATTTTAAATTAGTGTAGGAGGGAGATGCTTCGATTGGGAGCCGTGCAGGGCAAAAGTGAGGAGAGAGAGAGGGAAAAGTAGTTCTGGGTAGTGGGGATAAAATAGGAGTTGTTCCGGGACAAAAAATAAAAGGGGGGAATGGTTGTTCCCCCCTTATTCAAAAGTGTTTGGGTACAAAGGGGGGGATATCCCCCTTTGTACCCCAAACAAACAATGCCTTGGGGTATCTCTTCAGACCGTCTTTGTAATCCACGAAAATCAAACTGAATCGAACAGTGTAGCCATCCATCCATTCCAAGTTATTCAATAATGACCATGCAAAATACCCTCGCACATCGACTCCTTCCCTGCAAAAGTAGAGTGTTGAAGATCGATAGATGAGATGAGTCTATTACTTCATTCCTCCGAACAACTTTCCTAGGCAGGAGATTTAGAAACATACTTAATGGCTCTGTTCACATTAAGGAGATGTGAGTTGTAGTAGTCTATTCTGGGTTCATCCTTCAATGCTTCCTCAAGTGATGCATTTTTGTTGTTTAATTCATCTACACCTATACAAAGAAAAACGAGAGGAATTATATGCTCTGTGATTGATAAAACAACTTTAGCATCGCGTTGATTTGGTCCCATTTTTTATTTATATTTTCCTTTTAACTGTTGGTAATTATTGCAACAAACAAGAGCTAAGTTTGAACTAAGGATTGGTGCATTGAAAGTAAATGCAAACTATTTTACATCTTAGATGTAGCAGAAATACTCTAGTTCAGCCTATCTACATCGAGAAGAACAAAATGATATCTCAATCTTACCATTTTCTGTTATGTAGATGACTGGGTTATTGTACTTTGCTTTCGTATACAGCAGTAGTTCTCCAATCCCCGCAGGATATACATAGAGCCAATTCGAATAAGCAGCCTACCCATGCAATAATATAAAGTGTGTACATTAATACAAGTACATACTTTTCTGCTACACAAACAATCTACATACACTAGAATGCATTAACTACTTTAAAGAGAAATAATCACCTTGGGATCAATTGGGATCCCATTACGTTGTTCTGCAACATAAAACAAAGATCATACGCACGAGTTAAATTGTGCGGTGATAATTTTAAGTGTTCGAACTAACTTACGAGTAAGATTAGCCCGAGAATCAGTGGTGTAGCTGGTTTATTTTATGACAGTTGGATGACCGGAGATTATCAGCATAGTTTGCTGTGTAGTAATTCAGGCCTATGAAGTGGAACGATCCTCTCAACGATTCGGACTGCTGCTTAGTAAACGTAGGCAGGCGTTTACCCACCAATGCTCTCATGCTACAAGGGTAATCTCCTCGAGTTAGGGGATCCATAAACCTGGAGAAGAGTAATTCGAAAAAAAGAGAAGGATTAAATTCTTAGTTTGAGTTCACGTATAATATAATAAAACAGTGTGAGACTAAAGTTATTCCAATTTTCCCCTTCTGTGATTCCTGCAGCGATACATAGATGATGTAGAATGTCAAAAGAAACGAAATGTGATCTATGAGATAGAGAAGAACACTGCTCATTACTTATACTATATATGCCACATGTGTTAAATTAATTAGCCACTCCCTGCATGCGCAAACTGTTTACTCAACAAGTTGTTTGAGTTGGTCCAGGTGGAGGGTCGATGTTACGAGTTCAAGGGTACAGTTTTTTTTAGTTAACAGATCGATCTTTTAGGTAACAATTAGGACTGTTGCGTGTGGAAGTGAAACACGTAGAAGGAGTTAGCTGTTGGAAGAGGGAAAACAGCACACAGATCTAGTTGGTGTTTTGCATGCGTGCCTGGTATTTGGAGCGGTAGAGGCGGACGGCGGCGGAGTGGGCGAGGAGGAGGTGGTGGCAGGCGGCGTAGGGCTCCCTCCCCGAGTCTCCGGCGCGGCAGCGGCCCACCTCCCACGGCGAGCAGCGGCCCGGCGCAAACTCCCCCGTGGCGTAGCCCTTGGAGCAAAACGTCCACGGCTCGTTGAACGTGACCCAGTGCCGCACCCGATATATATATATATATATATATATATATATATATATATATATATATATATATATATGCACGGTGAAAATAAAATGTGCAGAGACCCCGTCAAGTGCTAACGTACCTCACAATTAAGTTTTAATCTAACTATAAAAAATAGTTCAGATCTCAATAAATAAAAGCTGAAGCATCTTAATTATCAAAAAGTTAGAGATATATCTGAGTAATTATATATATATATATATATATATAGAGAGAGAGAGAGAGAGAGAGAGAGTGAAATAATATTAATAATATTAAGTTATTAGTGCTATTAAGTTTTTAATTTTTAGATTAAAAGATATATGGTTGAGATTGATGATAGTGGACCCTTTGGGTTTAATAGGTAGTTAGAAAAATAATAAAATCTAACGGGTGAAAATGATCAAAGAGATTGATCTAAAAGTGAAAAACTTGATAGTTGATAGTATAGTAACCGTACTCTCTCTCTCTCTCTCTCTCTCTCTCTCTCTCTCTCTCTCTCTCTCTCTCTCTCTATATATATATATATATATATATATATATATATATATATATATATATATATATAGTCCAGTTATTGTATCATCGATAGCACCAAGCATAATGTTATCAAGTTTTTTTTCGTTAAATTTATTTTTTTGATCATTTTTATATTTTAGATCATACTATTTTTCAACCCTCACTAAACTCTAGGGGCCCACTGTCTATCTAACCTCACATCTTTTTATCCAAGAGTTAAAAACCTAATAGCATCAATGACTTGATGTTATTAATAATACAGTAGCCTAATTCTATATATATATATAGAAAGAGAGAGAGAGTTGGGCTACTATATTTGTACAAGCACTAAGCAATTGGTACTTGTAAGTTCTCTACCGTTAGATCTACCTCTTTGATTAATTTTATCCTTTAGATCATTCTATTTCATTAGTCACTCACTTAACTCAAGGGGTCCACTATAATCTTAACCACACATTTTTTTCATCTAAGGACTAAAAATCTACAAGCACGGGTGACTTGATACTTTTATAAACATAAAAGCTCAATTTTATATATATACGATGTGACGAGTGAAATTCACCCCACCCCAAGATGGGATAGGGTGTAAAATATACACCCCTAAAGTGGTGTATACTTATATATACCCTATATATAAATATCAATGCTTTCTTTGTCTACTCAAAACTAAATATAAAATATTCACCCTTTTCGTTGATAAGCTTATTTTTTAAAAACTAAATCTTATCATTTTTTTTTAATACTATAAATCTAAAAGGTTACCTAAATCCTAGGACAAATTTGGTTTAAGCTTAATTTACACCCAACTTTTAGATATAATACTAATTTGTAGCTTTGTATAAGTAGTATTTCTAGGTCCAACAGAGGAGGCCAAAATTGCGATCATCCAATTCGCTGACGATACTATCTTTTTCTGCGAGGCGAAGAAAAGACAAGTGTGAAACCTCCGTTTCCTCTGGCAGTTATTCGAATGGGCACCTGGCCTCAAGATTAACAGGGCCAAATCGGAGTTATTCTTTATGGGTAGTGACCTCCTTAAAGGGGCGAGACTTGCGAATCTACTTAGGTGCAAGCTGGGTGGGTTCCCGATTCGGTATCTAGGCCTTCCACTGACGAGGGGCTGCATCCAAAAGGAGGATTGGTGGGGCATTATTAGCAAAATTAAGAAAAGGATCGAAGGGTGGCAGGCGAAACTTCTTTCTCAAGGGGGAAGGCTGATTTTTAGTTAATTCGGTGTTATCGAACCTACCCCTCTACTTCTTTTCCATCTTTAAAGCGCCTAAATGGGTTTTACGGCGAATCGAATCGCTGCGGAGGGCTTTCTTCTGGAAATGAGGGACCAACATCACCCGGGGTTCCTGCTTGGTAAGCTGGAAGACGGTGTGCAGGGATAAGTCGGATGGGGGCCTCGGCGTATTAAACCTCGAGAACCAGAAAATGGTGGTGGAGGCTGTTCTTGGACAAGCCCACTTTATGGGGCCCACTCATTGTAGAACTGCATTACGTCCGCAGAAAACCACTCAGGGAAGGAATTTCTTTCAGACCATTCTCTCTTTGGTGGCGGAGTGTCCTTGGGACAATGGACATTTTCAAGTGCAGCATCACCTACTCGCTAGGTGATGGAGGAAGGACGAATTTTTGGTCGGATATTTGGTTGGGCCACACCCCTCATTCGACCCAATTCCCTAGCATTCACAACGACGTACGGCTCAAAACCGGGCGTGTGAAGGAAAACTCCGACGGCAACGGGTGCAAATGGAGGAAAATTCTGTTGGGGTTTTCACCAAGCCAGTCAACTGACGGGGATCTGATTACGAAGCTCAAACAAGCTCTCGCAGGGATCTCAGCAACTAACACAAGGGATGTCCTAAGATGGAGATGGACACCTTCGGAATTGTTTTCTGTCAAATCAACGTACGAGTTTCTGCAAGATAGCGGTGTAAGGGACACACGCTTTGTATAGCTGTAGAAGATCAAAACCTCCCTGAAAGTCAAAATTTTTGTGTGGCTAGTGCTGAGAAGAAGAGTTTTGACAACGGATAAGTTGTCAAAAAGAGGCTGGACCGGCTTGATCAGCTGTGCCCTTTGTTCGAGGGAGCCTGAGACAGTTGATCATCTCTTCGCTGATTACACCTCTTCGAGACAACTGTTGGAGGCTCTGCTACCAGGTAAATCAATGACTCGGCACTGTACAATGGTCAATGGGTTTTGGGAAGTGAGAAAGTCTAAAGCTGGTGCTTTTGGAAGAAACGAGCTATCTACCATTGCTGTCACCTGGTGGGTCATTTGGCTTGAGCGTAACAGAAGACGCTTCGATAACATCTTCCGTGGTTCGGGGAACCTTTTATCTGACGTCCGCGCCCTTCGGAGTCTTTGGCACACGTTCTGTGAGGGGTAACCTTTTTTTTTTTTTTTTTGGTCCCCTAAGAGACCTAGTTGTCTCTACCTTGTAGCTAAGTTCATTTTCCTTATGAATGAAGCGACAGCATGCTGCCTTCTCTCAAAAAAAAAAAAATATTTCTTTATTAAAAATGCTCTATTTTATATGGATATATAATAATGTTATCTGTGTAAATTTATTAGATTACTGTTCTACACTCGAAGAATACCGTTATGGAAGGAGAGTACATTTAGGCCGATCTTATAACGATGGAAGAGTGTTCTCAGCACTAAAAAAAATCTTCAAAGGGGATGTCGTGTGTGCTAGGAGATGAAAATTCGATAAATTTTTGGACGGTGCGGCGAGATGACGTTGTAGTCATTGTTCCCTAACGTGTTTGACAATGTGGAGGATAATATGTTAAAAATATGCGATTGCTTGGATCGCAATGGGTGGACCTGGGGGACTATTGTTAGAGGGTATGGAGATGGAGGTAACTCCGAAAATGGACGTACGTACTACTGAGGTTAAAATAGTACTGGAGGGAATCAGGGTTGGACACAGGCCTGATATTGTTAGAGGGTATGGACATGGAGGTAATCTCGAAAAGGGACGTACGTACTACTGAGGTCAAAATGGTACCGGAGGGAATCAGGGTTGGACACGAGCCTGATAAAGTTGTTTAGCGCTGTAACGCAAAGGGTTTATTTACTGTTGTTGGAAAAATCCGGTACTCGCCTCAGTACCAGATTCTCTGAATCCCCAACCCGCTTCGATACCGCAATCCACTCTGATACCGCCTAGAGTTGGGATTCCGCAGCGGAAACGTCAAATCGGATTTTTACCAGAAAAACTCGTCCTCTCAATATAACTGGAATTAGCATAACCACAAAGAGACGAAAACCAAAACAGAAAATATGCGGATGAAATAAGATTCATTAATTAAGAAAAGAATTACACCGACTCCTCTTTTCTTCTACCTCCTGAATCTCTCTCACCCTTCTCTCGTCTTCTATAAACCTAGAAGACTCTTCTCTCTCGTCTTCTATAAACCTAGAAGACTATGGGTGTGGCTAAATCCTAGCCCCCACCACCTCCATGGGTGTTACCATCACCGTGGGTGTGGATACCACTACATGGGTGTGGCTAAATCCTAGCCCCCACCACCTCCATGGGTATTACCACCACCGTGGGTATATCTACCTTAACACCACATTAAAATAATAACACATATGATATATTTATAGCTTACATCAAAAGCTATCCAAATTCTAGTCTAAATAGATTTTTATTCTAATTAATATTTAAATCTTAACAAACTTATCTCTTTAAGATTTAAATATTATCTTAATCCAACTAGGATTCAGTTACAAATCTAATCAAATTCTAACAACTGTTAAGTCCGCCTACATGGTTCTTCGCAACGGGAGCTTACGGGATGATTGCGTTCTAAAAATTTGGAGTCTCCGTCTACCGCCTAAAGTCCAGATTTTTGTGTGACTTGCTCTTAGGAAGCACCTCCTTATGGTTGATAACCTTGTCAAAAGGGTGGATCGAAAACTTATGGTGTGTGCTTTGCTGTTCCGAGTATGAAATATTGGATCACCTATTTTTGAAGTGTGTGTTCACAAGATTTCTGAGTTGGATGGTTTCAGAGGGGTTGGGTAATGAGGACTTGGGCGATGATGCCAAACGTGCTTGGGAGAAGTGGATGACTCGGGGCAGGCCCAGAGTTGTCAATAAAAAATTTACCGATCTGTCTGCTATCTAGTAGGTGATTTGGTCTATTCAGAACAAAATAATCTTCCGCCTCGCGGTGACTTGGACCAAAAGACTCCTAAAATAGTGGAAGGAGTCCACTTTGGGACAAATCCGTGGATGTGACCGGTGTTCAGAAATCTTGATCTTTTCGGAGGCTACTTGACATATTTTTACTTACGAGTCGAACACTTTTTTTTCCCGAGACCGTACTGTCTCACTGGTATTTGCTTAATTTATTATCTTTTTGGATGAAGCTGATAGCACGTTATTTTTTTTAAAAAAAATGATAATAATATTATCTGCGCATCCAAAACGTCACTATAATTAACCCTTACATTCTATTCGATTAAGAGCCAATATTAAATCTTACACTAATCTTACAAAATTTGGAGTGTACAACGGTACAAGTTGAGTTTCTCATCTGGCCTGTGACTCGCACAATGTGGTTGCTCAGGAACCCTCCGTATTTGTCTTCTAGGGCTTGGGGAGAGTCCCAGTGGAAAATGGTCACAAATGGTTGCAAACATGCAGACATAGATTACGTGACAAAAATAGTCAGAATGGGAATTAAGTACTTAATTAGTCCTAACAAACGAAGTTTAAATTAAAAATTTTCATGTTGAATATTCAGAAAACATACCAGCACCTTTCGAGATCAGCTCATTTATCAAGTTGTTGTAATAGTTGTCACCTTCTTTGTTGACCCCACCGCTTCGACTTCCACCTACATATCATTTACATGATTTAGTTTAAAATTTTTGAGTAATAAGGATGCTAATTACTAGTTTAATTTTCATGGGTTTTAGTCACAAGAATATATATTATTTGAGTTGATTATGCATGCAGTAGACCAAGTATGAATACTTACTAGGAAAAATTCTACTCCAGGAGATTGAGAATCTGTAAGCATCCATTCCAAGTTCCTTCATGATGCTCACATCTTCCTGCAATATTATTGCACTACAAAATTTATCATAAAAAATATATGCTTAATTAATACCCAAAAAAAAAAATTTATAAATTAATTATTGTAGCTGCATAATTAAGGAGCGAACACCAAAAACACCAACCTTACCGCGGGGGTAAGAGTCTACTGTAAATCACCATTATTTCCATATGCAATCTTATATGTACGGAAAATTAACATAAAAAAAATTTCTTTTTTTTTTTCCTATTATAATTACTATATTATTATCACAAGAAATGATTACTGTACCTAATTGGTCCTCCAATAATTTTTTTTTTCTGGTGAAATGTGTCAATGTAGGATAAAACACAAATTATTGTGTTCTTAATTTGGATTTTCCTTGGCATCCAGGTATAATGTAGGATTCCATTTTCTAAGGTATTGTTTGGTTTGGGTACAAAGGGGGATATCCCTTCCTTTGTACCCAAACACTATTGAACAAAGGGTGAACTATTAGGTACAGTAGTTCCAGTACAAACAGAATAAGTTGGAACAACAGTTCTTACCTATTATTTTATAAATTTTTTTTTTACCAAACTACCCCTTCTCCCCTCCTTTCTCTCTTTCCAATACACTCTAATCATCACAAATCCCTCTCTCTCTCTCCCCTCTCTCTCTTCTTCCCAATACACTCATCATCACAAATTTATAATTTAAAATTAATATTATAAAACTTTAAATTTTAAAATTTAAATGTTGAAATTTTATATTTAAAATTTTAAATTTAATTTGAGAAAAAAAAATATTAAATTAAATATTATTTTAAAAAAATATAATTTGATTATGATTTTGATTTTATCTTAATTTTTTAAAAGCTTTAATTCATTAATTATCACATATTAAATCTTGAGGGTAAAAAAGTAATTTACCCAACTTAACCTCTTTATTCCTCTTATTCCTCATTATCATACCAAATACAAAATCTCTTATCCCTAGAACCATCCCAAACGCTTTTTTACCCTAGTTCCGTACTTTATGCTTATACCTGGTACTACTAATTCTCACTAATCCCCGAACCAAACGATACCTAATAGAACTTTGTTTTTTTGTTACCATGCATGTTTCCGGTTATGACAAAAGAACATAAATAAAAACTCGATGCCCAATTTAAGTACTAAGATTTTGATTTTATTACCATATTCTGACTATGAGCTTAGCTGTAGGGTTGTTTGTTTCACTCAAATAGAGGAATTATGCCTTATGATAATAAGCCATTTCTTTGATGCTATTGTACTTCGATTACCTGAGAAAAAAAGGGGCTGTTCCTAGATCTGGGAAAAAAACACAAAACGATATGAATCCAACACTTTATACATACAAGTTCCAACGAAATAGTTCAAGAGATTGTACAGGTTGATCCATAATGCTAGGGGCCTAGTACTTTTGTTTTAATTTTATATATGAAAAAATACTAATAAATTTACTACTAAAAGAGATTGTAATTTGTATAATAATTATCCAAAAAAAAGAACTTTTCTTTGGAGGATAAAAAAAAAGAGAAAGAAACAATGAGGACCCGACAAATCGTACAAGTTCCAACGAAACATTTCAGGCGATTGCACGGATTGATCCATAATACCGGAGGGCTTTGTACTATTTTTTTTTTATTTTTATATAAATAAAAATACTAATAAGCCTACAATTAATTAAAAAAGATTGTAATTCATATAATAACTATTTGAAAATAAAAAAAAAATCTTCAGAGGAAAAAAAAAACAAGTGGTGCGGACCCAACACTTTGTACAAGTTCGAACGAAATAGTTCAAGAAATTGCACGGATTAATCTATGATACTGGAGGGCCTAGAACTTTTATTTTTTTATTTTTATATAAGGATAAATATTAATAAGTCTATAATCAAAAGAGATTATAATTTGGACAATAACTAACGCAAGAATATTATATACCTAGTACTTACTACTCCTTTTTTAATTTTTAGTTAAAACAAAGTATGATATGATTAATTGTTGCAGGATTATAATTTATTTTGAATGGCAAATCTAGAATTTCTAGTGTGGGTCAATGTAATTAGTACAATGTAGTTCCTAAATGTTTCTTATATATTTGGTTTCTAAAGATTTTCATATATATGTTACACAGAATCAATTTATATCTTTTTTTTCTCTTGTAAAATAATATTTTAGACCTATTCAAGTAACTAGGATAAGAGATCATTTTATAATTTATATAAAAACTGGTATAATCATTATTTTGCATGAAAAAAAAAGAAAGATTTTCTTAAAGTACACGAAACTAATTAAATTAACATGTACGAGAAAAGTCCAGAAACTATAGTATATATAAGTAATTAAAACTTCAAAAACTAGGTTGCAATATTGAAATTAATACTATATTGAGAACTATTTATACATTTTACCCTTCATTTCGCATAATTTGCTCTTTATTGAGATCGGAAATGTAGTAGCTTTTAGATGCGTGCATGCATGCATGCTTGCATGACACATAGCAATTAAGATTTATAATCATCGAGCATATGCGTACATCTTAATATGAGAGAGAGATCAGAGATCAGAGATCAATCTGAGCGTTGGTGAGTGATGGAATCCCATATGCTGGGACCCCTACCACCTTCTGTAGCACCACCTTCATACTAGAAATTAAAGAAGCATTCAAATGAACATGCATCATCTAAACTAATTAATCCTCTCGAATTAAACGTCCAAAATGTTACTATCAATGAAATATATATATATATATATATATATATATATATATATATATATATATATATATATATATATATATATATATATATAAACGTACGTACATACGAATATATGGAAAGGGTAAGTTGTGGATTTTAGTCTCAAATGGAGATACGCTAGCCGCACAGCATTTATACAAAATGTACTAGGCAATGGTCCTCAACGGTCTCTGGGGGTATATTTGTTGTTTTCTATCTTTCGACTCCATGTGGAAATTAAATTCTATCTTTGTAATGTGACATGTGATGTAAAATTGTTCGACAACTTCAGATTAATTACATCGAGTTTGATGAGGTTGTAGGGTTTGGAAATGGGTTAATTTGATGCGCTAGAATCCGATTCACGTCAATTGGACCCGTTGGCCCGATGCGTTCGATAGGTTCAATATGCCAATCGAAATTAGATTAATTATTCTGGTCGCATATCAGCCTCACCTGGCCGTATAACACAAATTCTCTCAAAAAAAAAAAAAATTTAAAAAAATGAACCTTAATTAATTTAACCGGTTCTAATTCATTGTCACGTCACATCCTTATCATATCACACCGTGTATTAATTTTACTTGGAAACAACATGCTATAAATCAATTTATAGATGGTATATATTATCTACCGAACAGGTAGTACGTAGTTATTTCGGGTTAATTTTCACGTGTATAGAATTTTGCGTTTTCGTATAGCAATTAATTAATTAATTAATTGTGCGTCACTTTATGGCTCGATGGTGATGTAGCGAGAGGATTTTCTCGGCTAGTACATAAAACAAGCTTAGTTTCTGTCACCGCACATCGTCCGTATTATCCCCAGTCTCAACTCTCCATTCTCAACAATGCGCCGAGTTGGCGTCGACATTTTATAATTTAGAAACTAATAGGAAAGCCAAATAATAATAATAAAATAATGGAACAAATCACTACAACGTCAACAACAGCAGCAGCAGCAGGCATTTCGGTACATGACTCGTACTTTATCGTAATAAAGGAAGCAGGTGGTCTTTCTTTTCCCCAAAAAAAGGGCATGAATTGGTGGCAGACGCTTCTTGTATATTTCAGCCATAGGTAGTCATGATCACATTGCCCATGAAAAAACGAATAAGGGGAATAATTACTACAGGAACCACCAATGTCGTGATCTAGATAAGAGAAACTGACCATCAGATAGATAGATGCATCAATTAAAACTCCACAAGACACAACTAATACTTAGTAAAGCCATAAGGTTTGGAACATAGCACATGAGTTTTAAGACCTAACAGATCTTTAAGCCATACTAGCAATAGAACGGAGATTCAAGTTCATGAACTTGATAAAACAAACAACCATGGAGAAGCAAAATGAAGACCAAAGCAATCTAAGTCTTAAAGAACAACACACAAGCCATGGCCTACAGAGACCAGTGCATGCCGTGACCCGAATGGTCGAACCCCCTACTCGAGCCGTGATCTGGGTTCGGTCCGTTCCCCTGCAGATCTAACTCTAGTTCGCCGGTGAATTGATCATTCCCAGCTCCTGCAGCGCCAGGTAATATTCCTATTCCCATTTCGTTAGGCATTTCGTGTGAAGCAGGTCTTTCTACATGACCTCTATAGCCCCATGTACTGTTCGGAAAATTTCCAGGAGCAACTGATTGAGGCACATGGCTATGCGGCATTACTGGAGTTCGGTTACTGGCAGTATGGTTACCCCATGGCTGAGTTGACAGAAGAGAGAGAGCACAGCTTGAGTCAGTGGCGACTCCTGAGAAGCATTCGTGCGGCGGGAGTTCCGTGGGCGAGAAGAAGTTTCCATGTGAGCCAGCTGTTCGATGATAATCCGATGGCCATGGGCTAGGGGCGGCAGAGGCGAATCGATCACCGGCCCTACTAACAGTTGGCCACGCATCCCTTGCAGTGGTAGTAGTACTTGGGAGCCTCGGGTAATTACTGAAGTCCATGATATAGCTTCTGAATCTGCTGGGTGGTCCTCTGTTAAAAGAGAAAACAATTTTGAGCGATGGATATCAAGTTGGAAAAAGAGGAAAAGGTATGGTTTGAACTACAAATTCCCTATAACTTTGCCTTCTTCGCCAGTGTTCCTGCATTACAGCAGTGTTTAGTTGGAGGATTTCTATACGGAGATGGAGAGAAATATCCGAACGAGAACTTGGTATTATCCCCCCACTGTTTGGCTAGAAATAATGGTAATTACTTGGTGAAGGGGCCTCCCCTGGAAACTTGCAATCCCACCATCCTCCATCAGGTCTGTATTCTCGATATGAAAGTATATTTTCCTGGTCCATTTCCATTTGAGAATAGTTCCTAGTTCCTACATTCATTCTGCCTGGTGGAATAGTGGAGATATCTAACACAATATCCACTACACACCCCATTTAAACACTGTTCAGGTGATATCTATAACTTTCCTCATAGGTCAATAGGGTATATAATATTGGTTTTGAAATTTCAGCGACAGTAATTTGAAAATTTCAATCTTTGTAGAGGATTTTCTTCATTTTAATGAAAACATAAAGAGGCATCGAGCATTGTGGTGCATTTTTACCATGAAAGGATGGTGGCAGGCGGCTGTAGCGAGATGACAAAGGGACAGGTGGTTTCCTACGACGCTCGTTGTGACCAGCCAAACGTCTACGGCAGCTCCGTTTCCCTTGGTCAAACTCAGGCAACTGATGGAACCTATGATGTAAATATAGTAAAAGCTTCTAATTTATTGTTCGTATGGTTGGACAATGAAAGAAATAGATTTGCTAGAAGAAACAATAAAAAGAAAAGGTAATCAAATGAAATGAATCCAGAAAAGATAATTCACTGCAAAACCATTAACAACTACAAATATTGCAGCAGAATCAAACGATTATATCCTCAGAAACTTAAAATAGTCTATTTGAGTTTATAAAGAGGCTACAACATAATGCTGTTGCCACCATTTGCCTATTGGCGGTAAATAGTGCAGCATAGATATACAGCAAACAGAGGCATGAGAGTTTTCTTTAAATCAAACTGGCTAAGTAATTGCTATACTCATCAAGTATGACAACCAAGGTGCCAGCTCAAACACACAAGCTAGCTGGAACAAGGTTGAGCAGATGGCAATACATGATGATAAGACCTGCTTGGACTAGCTTATAAACTACAGCAACTAAGTCATCACGGTAATAATAAATACAGTGTTATTGTTACCACGTAGCAGCAATTCCTAATTAGGAAGGTCAACCAAACAGATTCAAACATAACAAATAGATGCTTGGTGCAGTATATATTAAGAAACAAGTAGTCGACAGTGACCTATTTTGTAGGATGGCTTATAAGGTATCTTACACAAGCCTGGATATAAGTATTATCAACTAGATATATTTGAAGTCATGAATGCTGCTAAACGAACGAGATATACCAAATATCC
>CM054935.1:28842732-28894166 GCA_029168755.2 Tillandsia fasciculata
TTATATATAAATATCAATGCTTTCCGTGTCTACTCAAAACTAAATATAAAATATTCACCCTCTCCGTTGATAAGCTTATTTTTTAAAAACTAAATCTTATCATTTTTTTCTTAATACTATAAATCTAAAAGGTTACCTAAATCCTAGGATAAATTTGGTTTAATCTTAATTTACACCCAACTTTTAGATATAATACTAATTTGCAGCGTTGTATAAGTAGTATTTCTAGGCCCAACAGAGAAGGCCAAAATTGCGTTCATCAAATTCGCTGACGATACTATCTTTTTCTGCGAGGCGAAGAAAAGACAAGTGCGAAACCTCCGTTTCGTCTGGCAGTTATTCGAATGGGCGACTGGCCTCAAGATTAACAGGACCAAATCGGAGTTATTCTTTATGGGCAGTGACCCCCTCAAAGGGGCGAGACTTGCGAATCTACTTAGGTGCAAGCTGGGTGCGTTCCCGATTCAGTATCTAGGCCTTCTGCTGACGAGGGGCCGCATCCAAAAGGAGGATTGGTGGGGCATCATTAGCAAAATTGAGAAAATGATCGAAAGGTGGCACGCGAAACTTCTTTCTCAAGGGGGAAGGCTGATTTTGGTTAATTCGGTGTTATCGAACCTACCCCTCTGCTTCTTTTCCGTCTTTAAAGCGCCTAAATGGGTTTTACGACGAATCGAATCACTGCGGAGGGTTTTTTTCTGGAAAGGAGTGACCAACATCACCGGGGGTTCCTGCTTGGTAAGCTGGAAGACGGTGTGCAGGGATAAGTCGGATTGGGGCCTCGGCATATTATAAACCTCGGGAACCAGAAAATGGTGGTGCAGGCTGTTCTTGGACAAGCCCACTTTATGGGGCCCACTCATTGTAGAACTGCATTACGTCCGCAGAAAACCACTCAGGGATGGGATTTCGTTCAGACTATTCTCTCTTTGGTGGCGGAGTGTCTTTGGGACAAGGGACATTTTCAAGTGCAGCATCGCCTACTCGCTAGGTGATGGAGGAAGGACGAATTTTTGGTCGGATATTTGGTTGGGCCACACCTCTCTTTCGACCCAATTCCCTAGCATTCACAACGACGTACGGCTCAAAACCGGGCGTGTGAAGGAAAACTACGACGGCAACGGGTAGAAATGGAGGAAAATTCTGTTGGGGTTTTCACCAAGCCAGTCAACTGACGGGGATCTGATTACGAAGCTCAAATAAGCTTTTGCAGCGATCTCACCAACTAACACAAGGGATGTCCTAAGATGGAGATGGACACCTTCGAAATTGTTTTATGTCAAATCAACATACGAGTTTTTGCAAGATAGCGGTGTAAGGGACACATGCTTTGTACAGCTGTGGAAGATCAAAACCTTCCTGAAAGTCAAAATTTTTGTGTGGCTAGTGCTGAGAATAAGAGTTCTGACAGCGGATAAGTTGTCAAAAAGAGGCTGGACCGGCTCGATCAGCTGTGCCCTTTGTTCGAGGGAGCCTGAGACAGTTGATCATCTCTTCGCTGATTGCACCTCTTCGAGACAACTGTTGGAGGCTCTGCTACCATGTAAATCAATGACTCGGCACTGTACAACGGTCAATGGGTTTTGGGAAGCGAGAAAGTCTAAAGCTGGTGCTTTTGGAAGAAACGAGCTATCTACCATTGCTGTCACGTGGTGGGTCATTTGGCTTGAGCGTAATAGAAGACGCTTCGATAACATCTTTCGTGGTTTGGGGAACCTTTTATTTGACGTCCGCGCCCTTCGGAGTTTTTGGCACACGTTCTGTGAGGGGTACCTTTTTTTTTTTTTTTTTTTCGTGTCCCCTAAGAGACCTAGTTGTCTCTACTTTGTAGCTAAGTTCATTTTCCTTATGAATGAAGTGGCAGCATGCTGCCTTCTCTAAAAAAAAAAGAAGTATTTCTTTATTAAAAATGCTCTATTTTATATGGATATATAATAATATTATCTGTCTAAATTTATTAGATTACTGTTCTACACTCGAAGAATACCGCTATGGAAGGAGAGTACATTTAGGCCGATCTTATAACGGTGGAAGAGTGTTCTCAGCACTAAAAAAATCTTCAAAGGGGATGTCGTGTGTGCTAGGAGACGGTGCGGCGAGATGACGTTGTAGTCATTGTTCCCTAACGTGTTTGACAATGTGGAGGATAATATGTTAAAAATATGTGATTGCTTGGATCGCAATGGGTGGACCTGGGAGACTATTGTTAGAGGGTATGGAGATGGAGGTAACTCCGAAAACGGACGTACGTACTACTGAGGTAAAAATGGTACTGGAAGGAATCAGGGTTGGACACAGGCCTGATATTGTTAGAGGGTATGGACATGGAGGTAATCTCCAAAAGGGACGTACGTACTACTGAGGTCAAAATGGTACCGGAGGGAATCAGGGTTGGACACGAGCCTTATAAAGTTGTTTAGCACTGGAACGCAAAGGGTTTATTTACTGTTAAGTCCGCCTACATAGTTCTTTGCAACGGGGGCTTACGGGATGATTGCGTTCTAAAAATTTGGAGTCTCCGTCTACCGCCTAAAGTTCAGATTTTTGTGTGGCTTGCTCTTAGGAAGCACCTCCTTACGGTTGATAACCTTGTCAAAAGGGTGGATCGAAAACTTATGGTGTGTGCTTTGCTGTTCCGAGTATGAAATATTGGATCACCTATTTTTGAAATGTGTGTTCACAAGATTTCTGACTTGGATGGTTTTAGAGGGGTTGGGTAATGAGGACTTGGGCGATGATGCCAAACGCGCTTGGGATAAGTGGATGACTCGGGGCAGGTCCAGAGTTGTCAATAAAAAATTTACCGGTCTGTCTGCTATCTAGTAGGTGATTTGGTCTATTCAGAACAAAGTAATCTTCTGCCTCGCGGTGACTTGAACCAAAAGACTCCTAAAACAGTGGGAGGAGTCCACTTTGGGACAAATCGGTGGATGTGACCGGTGTTCAGAAATCTTGATCTTTTCGGAGGCTACTTGACATATTTTTACTTACGTGTCGAACACTTTTTTTTCGAGACCGTACTGTTTCACTGGTATTTGCTTAATTTACTATCTTTTTGAATGAAGCGGATAGCACGTTATTTTTTAAAATAATAATAATAATAATAATATCTGTGCATCCAAAACGTCAGTATAATTAACCTTACATTCTATTCGATTAAGAGCCAATATTAATTCTTACACTAATCTTACAAAATTTGGAGTGTACAACGGTACAAGTTGAGTTTCTCATCTGGCCTGTGACTCGCACATACAATGTGGTTGCTCAGGAACCCTCCGTGTTTGTCTTCTAGGGCTTGGGGAGAGTCCCAGTGGAAAATGGTCACAAATGGTTGCAAACATGCAGATATAGATTACGTGACAAAAATAGTCCGAATGGGAATTAAGTACTTAATTAGTCCTAACAAATGAAGTTTAAATTAAAAATTTTCATGTTGAATATTCAGAGAACCAGCACCTTTCGAGATCAGCTCATTTATCAAGTTGTTGTAATAGTTGTCACCTTCTTTGTTGACCCCACCGTTTACATATCATTACATGATTTAGTTTAAAATTTTTGAGTAATAAGGATGCTAATTACTAGTTTAATTTTCATGGGTTTTAGTCACAAGAATATATTATTTGAGTTGATTATGCATGCAGTAGACCAAGTATGAATACTTACTAGGAAAAATTCTACTCCAGGAGATTGAGAATCTGTAAGCATCCATTCCAAGTTCCTTCATGATGCTCACATCTTCCTGCAATATATATTATTGCACTACAAAATTTATCATAAAAAATATATGCTTAATTAATACAAAAAAAAAATAAAATTATAAATTAATTATTGTAGCTGTATAATTAAGGAGCGAACACCAAAAACACCAACCTTACCGCGGGGGTAATTAAGAGTCTACTGCTAAATCACCATTATTTTCATCTGCAATCTTATATGTACAAAAAATTAACATAAAAAATTTTTCTTTTTTTTTTCTTTTCTATTATAATTACTATATTATTATCGCAAGAAATGATTACTGTACCTAATTGGTCCTCCAATAATTTTTGTTCTGGTGAAATGTGTCAATGTAGGATAAAACACAAATTATTGTGTTCTTAATTTGGATTTTCCTTGGCATCCAGGTATAATGTAGGATTCCATTTTCTAATACAACTTTGTTTTTTTGTTACCATGCATGCATGTTTCCGGTTATGACAAAATGAAGAACATAAATAAAAACTCGATGCCCAATTTAAGTACTAAGATTTTGATTTTATTACCATATTCTGACTATGAGCTTAGCTGTAGGGTTGTTTGTTTCACTCAAATAGAGGAATTATGCCTTATGATAATAAGTCATTTCTTTGACGCTATTGTACTTCGATTACCTGAGAAAAATAGGGGCTGTTCCTAGATCTGGGAAAAAAACACAAAACGATATGAATCCAACACTTTATATATACAAGTTCCAACGAAATAGTTCAAGAGATTGTACAGGTTGATCCATGATGCTAGGGGCCTAGTACTTTTGTTTTAATTTTATATATGAAAAAATACTAATAAATTTACAACTAAAAGAGATTGTAATTTGTATAATAATTATCCAAAAAAAAGAACTTTTCTTTGGAGGAGAAAAAAAAGAGAAAGAAACAATGAGGACCCGACAAATTGTACGAGTTCCAACGAAACATTTCAGGCGATTGCACGGATTGATCCATAATACCGGAGGGCTTTGTACTATTTTTTTATTTTTATATAAATAAAAATACTAATAAGCCTACAATTAATTAAAAAAGATTGTAATTCATATAATAATTATTTGAAAATAAAAATAAAAAAATTCTTCAGAGGAAAAAAAAAGACAAGTGGTGCGGACCCAACACTTCGAACGAAACAATTCAAGAGATTGCACGGATTAATCTATAATACTGGAGGGCCTAGAACTTTTATTTTTTTTATTTTTATATAAGGATAAATATTAATAAGTCTATAATCAAAAGAGATTGTAATTTGGACAATAACTAACGCAAGAATATATACCTAGGACTTACTACTCCTTTTCTAATTTTTAGTTAAAAAAAAGTATGATATGATTAATTGTTGCAGGATTATAATTTATTTTGAATGGCAAATCTAGAATTTCTGGTGTGGGTCAATGTAATTAGTACAATGTAGTTCCTAAATGTTTCTTATATATTTGGTTTCTAAAGATTTTCATATATATGTTACACAGAATCAATTTATATCTTTTTTTTTTCTCTTGTAAAATAATATTTTAGACCTATTCAAGTAACTAGGATAAGAGATCATTTTATAATTTATATAAAAACTGGTATAATCATTATTTTGCAAGAAAAAAAAAAGATTTTCTTAAAGTACACGAAACTAAATTAACATGTACGAGAAAAGTCCAGAAACTATAGTATATATATATAAGTAATTAAAACTTCAAAAACTAGGTTGCAATATTGAAATTAATACTATATTGAGAACTATTTATACATTTTACCCTTCATTTCGCATAATTTGCTCTTTATTGAGATCGGAAATGTAGTAGCTTTTAGATGCGTGCATGCATGCTTGCATGACACATAGCAAGATTTATAATCATCGAGCATATGAGTACATCTTAATATATATGAGAGAGAGATCAGAGATCAGAGATCAACCTGAGTGATGGTGAATGATGGAATCCCATATGCTGGGACCCCTACCACCTTCTGTTGCACCACCTTCATACTAGAAATTAAAGAAGCATTCAAATGAACATGCATCATCTAAACTAATTAATCCTCTCGAATTAAACGTCCAAAATGTTACTATCAATGAAAACATATATATATATAACGTACGTACATACGCATATATGGAAAGAGTAAGTTGTGGATTTTAGTCTCAAATGGAGATACGCTAGCCGCACAGCATTTATACAAAATGTACTAGGTTAATGGTCCTCAACGGTCTCTGTGGGTATATTTGTCGTTTTCTATCTTTTTGACTCCATGTGGAAATTAAATTCTATCTTTGTAATGTGACATGTGATGTAAAATTGTTCCACAACTTCAGATTAATTACATCGAGTTTGATGAGGTTGTAGGGTTTGGAAATGGGTTAATTTGATGCGCTAGAATCCGATTCACGTCAATTGGACCCGTTGGCCCGATGCGTTCGATAGGTTCAATATGCCAATCGAAATTAGATTAATTATTCTGGTCGCATATCAGCCTCACCTGGCCGTATAACACAAATTCTCTCAAAAAAAAAAAAATTTAAAAAAATGAACCTTAATTAATTTAACCGGTTCTAATTCATTGTCACGTCACATCCTTATCATATCACACCGTGTATTAATTTTACTTGGAAACAACATGCTATAAATCAATTTATAGATGGTATATATTATCTACCGAACAGGTAGTACGTAGTTATTTCGGGTTAATTTTCACGTGTATAGAATTTTGCGTTTTCGTATAGCAATTAATTAATTAATTAATTGTGCGTCACTTTATGGCTCGATGGTGATGTAGCGAGAGGATTTTCTCGGCTAGTACATAAAACAAGCTTAGTTTCTGTCACCGCACATCGTCCGTATTATCCCCAGTCTCAACTCTCCATTCTCAACAATGCGCCGAGTTGGCGTCGACATTTTATAATTTAGAAACTAATAGGAAAGCCAAATAATAATAATAAAATAATGGAACAAATCACTACAACGTCAAGAACAGCAGCAGCAGGCATTTTGGTACATGACTCGTACTTTATCGTAATAAAGGAAGCAGGTGGTCTTTCTTTTCCCCAAAAAAAGGGCATGAATTGGTGGCAGACGCTTCTTGTATATTTCAGCCATAGGTAGTCATGATCACATTGCCCATGAAAAAACGAATAAGGGGAATAATTACTACAGGAACCACCAATGTCGTGATCTAGATAAGAGAAACTGACCATCAGATAGATAGATGCATCAATTAAAACTCCACAAGACACAACTAATACTTAGTAAAGCCATAAGGTTTGGAACATAGCACATGAGTTTTAAGACCTAACAGATCTTTAAGCCATACTAGCAATAGAACGGAGATTCAAGTTCATGAACTTGATAAAACAACAACCATGGAGAAGCAAAATGAAGACCAAAGCAATCTAAGTCTTAAAGAACAACACACAAGCCATGGCCTACAGAGACCAGTGCATGCCGTGACCCGAATGGTCGAACCCCCTACTCGAGCCGTGATCTGGGTTCGGTCCGTTCCCCTGCAGATCTAACTCTAGTTCGCCGGTGAATTGATCATTCCCAGCTCCTGCAGCGCCAGGTAATATTCCTATTCCCATTTCGTTAGGCATTTCGTGTGAAGCAGGTCTTTCTACATGACCTCTATAGCCCCATGTACTGTTCGGAAAATTTCCAGGAGCAACTGATTGAGGCACATGGCTATGCGGCATTACTGGAGTTCGGTTACTGGCAGTATGGTTACCCCATGGCTGAGTTGACAGAAGAGAGAGAGCACAGCTTGAGTCAGTGGCGACTCCTGAGAAGCATTCGTGCGGCGGGAGTTCCGTGGGCGAGAAGAAGTTTCCATGTGAGCCAGCTGTTCGATGATAATCCGATGGCCATGGGCTAGGGGCGGCAGAGGCGAATCGATCACCGGCCCTACTAACAGTTGGCCACGCATCCCTTGCAGTGGTAGTAGTACTTGGGAGCCTCGGGTAATTACTGAAGTCCATGATATAGCTTCTGAATCTGCTGGGGTGGTCCTCTGTTAAAAGAGAAAACAATTTTGAGCGATGGATATCAAGTTGGAAAAAGAGGAAAAGGTATGGTTTGAACTACAAATTCCCTATAACTTTGCCTTCTTCGCCAGTGTTCCTGCATTACAGCAGTGTTTAGTTGGAGGATTTCTATACGGAGATGGAGAGAAATATCCGAACGAGAACTTGGTATTATCCCCCCACTGTTTGGCTAGAAATAATGGTAATTACTTGGTGAAGGGGCCTCCCCTGGAAACTTGCAATCCCACCATCCTCCATCAGGTCTGTATTCCCGATATGAAAGTATATTTTCCTGGTCCATTTCCATTTGAGAATAGTTCCTAGTTCCTACATTCATTCTGCCTGGTGGAATAGTGGAGATATCTAACACAATATCCACTACACACCCCCATTTAAACACTGTTCAGGTGATATCTATAACTTTCCTCATAGGTCAATAGGGTATATAATATTGGTTTTGAAATTTCAGCGACAGTAATTTGAAAATTTCAATCTTTGTAGAGGATTTTCTTCATTTTAATGAAAACATAAAGAGGCATCAGAGCATTGTGGTGCATTTTTACCATGAAAGGATGGTGGCAGGCGGCTGTAGCGAGATGACAAAGGGACAGGTGGTTTCCTACGACGCTCGTTGTGACCAGCCAAACGTCTACGGCAGCTCCGTTTCCCTTGGTCAAACTCAGGCAACTGATGGAACCTATGATGTAAATATAGTAAAAGCTTCTAATTTATTGTTCGTATGGTTGGACAATGAAAGAAATAGATTTGCTAGAAGAAACAATAAGAAGAAAAGGTAATCAAATGAAATGAATCCAGAAAAGATAATTCACTGCAAAACCATTAACAACTACAAATATTGCAGCAGAATCAAACGATTATATCCTCAGAAACTTAAAATAGTCTATTTGAGTTTAAAAAGAGGCTACAACATAATGCTGTTGCCACCATTTGCCTATTGGCGGTAAATAGTGCAGCGTAGATATACAGCAAACAGAGGCATGAGAGTTTTCTTTAAATCAAACTGGCTAAGTAATTGCTATACTCATCAAGTATGGCAACCAAGGTGCCAGCTCAAACACACAAGCTAGCTGGAACAAGGTTGAGCAGATGGCAATACATGATGATAAGACCTGCTTGGACTAGCTTATAAACTACAGCAACTAAGTCATCACGGTAATAATAAATACAGTGTTATTGTTACCACGTAGCAGCAATTCCTAATTAGGAAGGTCAACCAAACAGATTCAAACATAACAAATAGATGCTTGGTGCAGTATATATTAAGAAACAAGTAGTCGACAGTGACCTATTTTGTAGGATGGCTTATAAGGTATCTTACACAAGCCTGGATATAAGTATTATCAACTAGATATATTTGAAGTCATGAATGCTGCTAACGAACGAGATATACCAAATATCCTTTGGTTTTATTTTAGATGATTTTAATGTTTATGAATGCAATGCAGCGAATAAGGGAATCAGGAATGAAATGCATCAGTATACGAATAGCCAGTTTATTGCTAAATTTCTGAAATGCCAGTATTCTGTTCAGATGCGACAAATCTGAGTAACAAATCAATTAACCTTGATGAAATAATTTGAGAAAGTTTCATGATTGAGTCCAGGGGTTGAATAAAAATAAATTACTTGAAATGAAATGTAAGAGAAGGTCACGTATTGAGTGTCCGTCACCACCAATGGTGCTTACAAATCCTCTAACAGGGTCCAGTGAAGCACAAAGATAATTCACTCCCAATAGGCATAAATATAACAAATTTTTTTTGAGAATTCAACACTGCATTAGGCTCTCCTAACCTTAAAAGAAATGGACAAATAATTCCCTACCTTGTCGATAGTAATCACATTTTCTGAATACTTAAATTTACAGTGAGAAAGATCACAAACAATTTCAAATGATACAGTATCCAAATAGTATCTTAATCAAGGCACAGAGAAGGGGAAATATAAGGCACAGTATCCCTCTATTGTTACATGAAATCAAACCCACTATTATTGGCAAAAATACATCTACCCTGCGCCTCCACAATGTAGCAGCCACTGTATGCTCTAAAAACAAGTCTATTAGAATAGGATACCCTTCTATCATTCCAGGAAACATACGCAACGAAATTTGTATCCATAAAAGTTGGATAATATATTGCTCGCAGCTCGCAAGGTTCTGGGGTTCCCTTCACTAAAGTCTCTTCTTTGCAAAGTGGCTCCCCAAGAGATACTCAATTTGGACTAGTTTGTCCAAGGGATAACCTAGCCAGCATTCAAACAGGGCCATAGGGTAATAATCCATTATACTACTAGTAAATGAAGCAATCTTATGCGTGTTGTCAATTGGTCTTCTCCACCAATACAGAACTAAAATCCACAAAAGATAACAAAGTGCATGCCCAAGAAAGAGGTATATAGAAGAGGGAAAAAAAAAAAAAAAAAAAAAAAAAATCTACCAGCTCATCATCACAACGAATATGGACAAAAAGATTTACTAATTAATGTTCATCTAAATCTAAATGTCATCAGTATGCAGCTCTCTCCCCCTCTTACTTATATAATAGCGAAAGTGCGTGGAGGAAGAAGAACATTAACAGACGGCGAAATCCATACAACTACAAAGTTATCTGCTGAACTTAAAAGCCCTAAAATCCCCAAAAACTGCTAAGCAAAAAATACAAGTAAACTAAGCTGAGACAACATATGCCAATTAAGAGTAGAATATATTCTAACAGCCCAGTAATGATTAAGCAAGCATCCGAAATAAAAGTTTGCTATCAAGTATGCCAATCATCAATAGAGACACAACACAATAAATCAACATCAATATTAGTGATGCTTGCCAACCCACCTGTACTGCAACAACAACAACAACAACATTACATCAGGTTTTCTACCTGAAAAAATACCTAACTCGTTAAACTAAATAAAGCCAACTACCATGTATAGCAGCAAGTACAGATTCTCATATCAATCAGCAAGAAAACAATAACAACAACAATAATAATAATAATAATAATAATTTGTAGCCAAGTTAGTCAAATGATAAATGGGAATTGCAAACAAAACCAAAATGTTTATGCATTCCAAATTAGCCTGCAACTCACTAGTAGAAGATTTTGAACAAAAGTAAAGACGATAAAATAATTTTTTTTTTAAAAAAAAAAAACAGAAAAGGAGCAGGATTTCTGGTGGCAGTACTATCATTAAGACCTCAAGGAGAACAAACCACCTGGGATGATGAAACCTCCTATTTGCCAAATCTTAACCTTCTTTTATTTTTTTCCAAAATGGAAAAACTGAAGAAAGACAAGGACATACCTTTTCTCTTTCCTCACAAACAGTCACCAAAAAGGCAAAAAAAAAAGAAGAAGAAGAAGATGGAAAACTACCCAAAAAGGGCTAAGGAGGAAAAAGCAGAACCCTAGAACCCAAACAGCAAAAAAAGCGAAGTAGATTTTTCCCCAATTAAGAGAGAGAGAGAGAGAGAGAGAGAGAGAGAGAGATGTATGAAGCTAACCTGCTACATTGTTGGCAAAACCTCTGCTCCAACCCTCCCACAACAACCCTAGGGGCCTTCGAATGCATAGCACACACCTTGTGCCTACAGTAATAGGCCTTGGCCCCGGTGAGATCCACGTGGCACCCCTCCACTTGGCACTTCGGCGTCCCCTGCGCCACCCCCTTCCCCTTCTTCGCCCCCATGGAGGACGACGCGGCGGAGGACGACGACGACGAGGAGGAGCTCTCTCCGCCGCCGCCTCCATTACCGCCGCCGCCGCCGCCGCCGCCGCCGCCGTCCTCAAAGTAGATCTTCTTCCCGAACTTGAGCCCATTAAGGGAGTCAGGCCCAGAGGGCCCAACAGAGCCCGAATCCTTCTCCATTTCCCCACTCTCTCTACAACCCACTCATGGCCTCTGAGACCCAGAGAGGGAAAGAGAGAGGTGACAGAGAGAGAAAGAGAGACCAAAAGGAGAGTGGGTTGTCTTTTTATAATACCAATAATTATGGGAAAGAGAGGGCGAGGAGAGGAGAGGAAGGGGGTGGGGTGGGGAAACTTTGTTGCTTTGGGTTTTTTATTATTTTATTTATTTATTTTCTTTTCTTTCTTATCTTTCTTATCTTTCTTATCTTTCTTTCCTGCTGTTGCCAGTGTGATGCACACACCTGCCATATGGGCCATGCCATCTTTGGGGATATACAGTACCTGTACCCTCTGCTGTAATCTGTCAAAAATGCTCAGAGAGAAAGATTCATGGATGTTACATGTTAAAGCAATTTTTTCTTTTTCTCTCTCCTCTCTCTCTCTCTCTCTCTCTCTCTCCAACAGTACCAATTTTCTAGCTCCGCTTTTTCTCTATATAAGGCCAAGTTGTTTGGAGATCGTGTTTTTGTGCGTGTGAAAGTGCGTGAGCGTGTGCGTGTGCGTGTGCGTGTGCACGCGTGTGTTGCTTTCGCTAGAAAATTCGTCCTGAGATGAGTTAAAACTTGGTCATAATTTTTTTTTAAAAAAAAATATTAAATAAAAGCAGGAAATGAAGGGTGTCCTTTCTGATTTTGTAATGGGGGAGGGGCCTTTGTGGTTTAAAAAAAAAAAAAAAAAAAAAAAAAAAAAAAAAAAAAAGCTTTCTCGGGCATTTCTGGGCGCTTGTAGATGTCTTGGAAAAGTGGCTTTTGGAGGTTGATGCCTGAGTGACAAGATGTCTTATTTTTAAGATTTTTTTTTTAGCTGTTTAAATTAGATGTTTGGGGTGGAGCATATTGGGGGGGAGAATCTTTTGGAATGAGCTCTGGGATTTTGCCTAATGGGGGGACCAGTGGGGTTCTGGGTACTTGGACTCTTCCCTTTCTTTTAATTAATGAATTTTTCTGGCCACTGGCCTCCTTTGAAGAGGGACTGCAAAAATCCAACAAAACCCCAATAAGTAGGCTTGGACGCTTGGTGGTAGGGAAGTACCTGCAGTGCCCATAGGCCATGTCCACTCCTCCAAAAATGACCTTATTTTGAACTCGGATCATATGATTTGTGCTTTTTGAGTAACTACTACTATTTGTATGTGAGGACCGAGAGGTTCGTTTAACATCCAAAATTCTTGAATTTTTCAAATTAAATATATTTCTCCTTTAAGAATGTCTTCACTCTCTCCGACGACGAAAATTTTTCGACGGGATGCATCTCACAACACACTACTGGTCTTCTAGTTGTGAGGCGCCGGCTAACGTCACAAAATTCTTTTCCCAGCAGAGAGCAGTTTCTTCTCCAATTTCATGCTCTTGTTGGCAGCAAATCCGCTGTTTTACTATTGCCTTGTTTTTAAGAGGTGGACCTGGTACTTTACCTCGCCCTTTAGGCCCAGTTTTAGAGGCCTTATTAAATTTAGGTAATATTCATATTGGGCCCGCTTGGGCCATGTTAGGCGCTAACTAGCCCGTCCTTTCATATTTGTCCACTATTCTGATTACTGTAGTTTTTTTTTTTTTTTCCTTTTTTTTACTATTTGTTTGAACAGAACTATTAAAATGAACTCTATAAAATCTCTTGGTATTAGTAGTTTGTGAATTTAAAATTTAAGGAATTGATCCCAGCGCGCACACGACTTCTTTTTTCCACAATCTATTTCGCTTTCATCACTAGCTCTACAATTCCGTCCAAATACCGTCCACGAATTTCGATCGATCGTAGATTCTCATCCACTTCCGTGCCGGCAGCAATCAAAACAAAAAAAGCCCTTAGTTCTGGGTGCACTGACCGCCATCATCATCGTGTTTCGAAGGACAAAGGTCACGAGTTTTAAAGACATCAACTCTTGAGTCGGCAGCGCACAAAAGTTGAATCACGTCCATCAAAAAAAAAATGGGGCTTCCCAGAAATGATCAAAATTACGCGATTTGGTGGAAAATTTTCAATCGGAGGACGAAAAATAGCAGCCCACCGCCCATGTGCGCATCGTAATGCAGTGAGGACAGCAGGACACGCGTCGCGGGCACAAGCACGCAGACACACGGAATGCCACTTTTCCGTCGCTCCGTCAAAAAAGTACGTCGATGCACCTTTTTACCGATGCCAGATGCGTCATGCATGTCATCTGAGCCAACGTACGGTCCATCTTTTGTTTGACCAATCCTTCCGGCCCATCGTACCCGTTCATCTAGAGATGTGGTCGAGCATCCTGTTTGCAGATCACCCACCGTTGCCTTTATGGGTGGAATATTATTGTCTACGTCTACGTCTACAACATGATCGATCACCTTTGGAATTTTACAACTTGTCTGCGCACCCAAAAAAAAAAAAATCCTACCGTCGGTCCAAGACGAGATCAAACAGGGCTGATAAATCATCTAACCATCCAATGGCTCAGACACATTCTCTAAATTATTTTGAACACACTACGCATCATAGCCACAGGAGGAAATTTTCTTTTTACAGTACACACAAGCAACCGCCATATAAGACTAATTAAGAGTACCTTCTCAATGATTGAACAATTTGTCAATAATGTTCATATCTTACACATTTTTTTTTAAAAAAAAATAATAATAATTCTTTCTTGCCCTCTTTACTATTTTCATTGTCCTGTCATCTTATACCAGCTCAAATTTCAGGCTTTATTTAGTCTCTAATTTCCAGGCAACAGGAGCATGAGAAGAAACTGCAAGACATGCTCAGTCCCACTACCAAATTGCATAGTCTTTTGGTACCACTAATCCACCAACCTCGTTTAAAAATTATTTAACCCAACCATCAACTATAATTTACTTTTCCAGATCATATTACAGTTTACCAGTACAACATGCTAAACAGCAACACCTCCAACTTGGCTATTTAACAATATAGTCAACACGCTGTGACCTAACAACAAAGCTAAGATTGTGAAAACACACACACACACACACACACACACACACACACACACAAAAACCTTTCTAATTGTCAGTAATTAAAAAAAAAAAAAAAAAAAAAAAACTCCTATAATTTAGCAGAGATGTTTGAAAGTAATCAAATTTCCAACCTCACCAGCTTTACCCATTTTGTTGTAGTTTTCTCCTTCAGATTCCACTATAACAACAAATATCTCTGATATAGACTTTGACTAAATCATTTCAAATTGCCACGTGCCTGTGAATCCCCAAATAAGTGAGAAATTTAGTCGTAAACTACAAAGCCAGGTAAAGCTAATTGAAAATAATTGAAAAAAAAAAAAAAAACACCAGGAAGAAATAGAGATGATCAACTTTCATTGAGCTGTGCCAACAACAGGCTGATATGAAGAACTTACAACAACTGTTTTGCTCAAATAAGTTGATAAACAGAACATACTGGGCCAAGCAATGGTTTTGATCTGCTGAAACATGAGTAATTAATTGGGTAATAAGTTTCAAGCACACTCTTAGACGTAACCACATCAAATTATTTGTCAAATATCAAACTCAAATAAAAAAATATTACAGCATGCAAAGACTCTCAGATCTATGAAGATCAGAACAATTTGGAAACTGTATGCATTTACTAATAACAAATTAACAATGGAAGCGCGAATTACTAACTGCAACATTAGAAATTTTAACATGCCTTCGTCGATAACTATAGCAGGGAAAATGACAGGGAAGCCACTTGGGGCTAACTAGGCAAGCTTCTCGTTATAAATCATCTGAAATTTACTGTATAAACTACAATGCTCCACATTTGTGAACCGTCGAAACACAAGCACGTAGTGCACATAAAATTTTCCCCTTACAATCAGAGACAAACTGCAATCTTCAGAAGAAAAAAGCCCCCCCCCCCCCTCTCTTTCTATCCTTTTGTGAAATACTCACAGAAAAGAGAAGTGTTCTTGATTTTAATTAGGTAAGTAAACAAATGGCTTTCTGAGCTAAGATGTCACTATCCAAAAAGTATTCTGTTGTTGCGTTACTAGTCATCCACCTGTACCACCACCAACATCAGTAATAGCATATTAACTATGCTTCCGAACAACTTTACTGTGATATCCACTATTAGAAGCACACTCTATACAATCACACCAATCACCATAAGTTGCCTACTGTACAACTGGTATAACAGCATAGTAATCAAAGATCGCTACCAATTACCTGATTTCATAAAAGGGAATCCTACCTTAATCTTAACTGTCCAAATGGACCTGGTAGGACCCCAAAATAACTTTTAAATCTATACCTAACCATGATCTTTCATACAATCTGAAGTAAAACATTTCCATCTATTTCTGTTGCCTTTTACCACGTATCGCATTTTCATCACATTAGATTTGATTCCCCTCCTTATATTGATTGTTCTACCTTCTAACCATGCACATAACATATGAAATCTTATATATAAGGTGCAAAAATGTTCACAAAGAATGGTGATACAAAATCTCCTCTCTACTTGTATCTCTGATATGACAAGAAGCTTTCGAAATAAAGAACAAATTAATCTGAAATTTGGAACTACCTATAGAAACTAAATAGACTCTCGGTAGAAGCTAGGTTTTAATCAAATTAGCTCATTTGTCAGGTTTCCGAATTCTAATAGAATTGATGATTTATGCCTAGAAGATAGTGGGATGCTCAAAGTGGTAATTCACACTGAAAGTCGTCATTTGGGAAGGGTGATGGAAGCAACAACAAGTACATACTTAAAATAGCAAACTTTAAAGGAAAGTCAAAGAATCTACACACACACACACACACACACACACACACAAAAAGAAGCCTTTTTGATCATTATAGTTCACTGGTGCGGAAATCACAATCTTGTATCAACCACCAAATAGACCCTTATCTAAGTTGCCAACAAGTAACAAAACAAGATCATCGTGAAAGATGAAGAAAATATGGGCAGCCAAGCCTATCAGGTTTGACTCGATAGAAGACTGGTTATAAACATACAAGTAATGTCGAACTGTATAACAGATTCCACATCATAACAAAGGTAAGGAATAATTAAAGCTTGCTCTATATTATTAATGAAACAAACTAGAAGAAGTAAAGAACAAGAAGGAATGTAGAAAAAAAGGAAATGGAGCAAATGGTAAAATAAAGTTGGTTAACTCCAGAACCTGCATTATGCCTTGTCGTGATCGGAAGGCATGCTGAGGACTGCCCAAACATCTAAAGTTAGACGAGTCAGTCAAGGGAAGCAAATTACTATTATAATAAACACAAATATCCTTGAAGTATGAAAGAGTTAGAAGCACGACTTAGTCTAGTGTTTTCAACTAGAATTAAGCAAGTCATATTTGATGGCGTGGTTCAATTGCATATAAATATAAAACTGGAAAAGGAAAAAAAGATGAATGAGCAAAGTTAGATGGAACAATAAGAGCAGCCAAAGTCGGATCCTTACAATAAGACCATAATAAGGTAACACAAGTCGCATCCTTACAAATAAAGAACAAGAATTAATTTTAATGGTTTGAACAATTTTTAGCAAAAACTATCAAAACTTCCCACATCTAAAGAGAATTATGTTGCAAACAATTGATTGTTAACAGTAGTTAGAACAGCAAATAGAGGAGAGCCACGCCTTTGATAAAAGAAATTTGAGTTCACAATTTTGCACCGCTGATATATTTCAAGTCAGTTAAATTTAAACATGTTAAAATGCCTGTAACTTGATAGAAAATCACAGCAAAGTACATTTTCAGTCAAAAGCTCCTAGTTAAGTTCATTCATGAAAAGAAAAGATTTAATACAAAATTCGAAAGGCACAAGAACGGCAACAAAAACAAAAAGGGCAAAGAGAAAGATGAGCCACCAAGATTTTACGGCACCTTGTATAACTAGTGATGGATCGAACCAAAACCATTATCAATAGTAGAAAATCAATCTCACTTGCACTCAACTCCAGCTTCAGCAGCTCGCCGGGGCTTACTTTTTCTCCTGCTTCCATTTTGCCGAAAACCATTAGACTTCAAAGAAGAATTATCTTCCTCTATGACAGAATCAGAACCTTCTTTAGCTTGCAAGTTCCTCTTCCTCTTCTTTCCATTTTCGACCAAGTTCTTATTTTCTTTGATTAAAGCTGTGGGTTTCACATCATCTCCTTCTTCTTCGACTTCTTCTTTCTCAACTTTTCCACCTTCTTCTTCATCAATGTCCTCTTTCAAGGGCTTTTGTGGCCTTCCCCTCCTCTTATATGTAGGAAGCACTTCTTCGCCACCGCTTCCTGGATCTTCATGGTTTCTAACGGTTGGTGGTTTCTTTCCTTTTCCCCTGCCTCTACCCATTTACACCAAATCAACAGTAGAAGTGGCTCAGATGATCATAGGAACTGCACGAAGAGAATAATGAAATTAGTCCTCTACCCTTCATAAACTTCATTCCATTCAAGACGATCTTCAAGAGCACAATGTTAAGGAGAGGAAGGAGAAAAGAGATATAACAAAGAAATCTACAATGAATAAGAGAACTTGTCCCTTTAGCAGCCAAGTTTATCAAAGCGAGAGTAGAACTAGAAAGAGGCAAAGTTCCACAAGAGCAAAAACCCAAATCAAATATCAAAATGCTCATTTAGGTAAGCACCAAGTATAAGATACACTCCAAAGCACCAAATCATAATAGCAACAAACACCAAAACAGGTAAGGCACTTGGAATGAATGGGTCAAGAAGCAAATCACAGAAGATCTCTTTGACAGGATCAAAGGAATAACTTTTGTATCAAAAGACAGAGAGGAAATACAAGTTAGCTTCAGCAAAGATGAGTCAGAAGAAACATCAAGATGCAGAAACTATCAAAGTCAAGAGCTTTATCAAACAAAAGCACCCATTATCTGATGAAACCCATTCAAACAGAAATCTTCCATGCAGAACAAACCACAAGTAAATCCAATTAGAAAAAGACATATGCTTGCCAAGATTCATGTCTGAAAAGTCAGGATGATCAGATCAATACTCAAAAAGGAACAAATTTTACAAAGTTTGGAGTAAACTAAAGCCATCACACATACCTTTAACAAGGCCATAATCTCCCCTAGGACCCATATATACATACAATAGGAAACAGAAGCTGATTCCCTTTGAACAAAAGAAGAAGCATCAAATGCCCAAAAGGAAAATGGAAAAAGGACAAGCCATAATGAGAAAAGCGTTTGTAAAAAAAAAACAAGCACAGAAACTGACCTTGCATGACAAGACCTGCTATGTCCGATTCATCTAAATCTCATGGCTGCATAGGAAATAGAGAAAAGGGAGGCATGGAAAAGATTGGATTTTGCTATGAATTTTGAAGAGAAAAGTGGGTTTTTTGTTTTTGGCGAAATGATGAGCCTTTGGATCAAACAAGCAAAAACCCAGATCAAAAATTGGAACCAAAATGAACAGATTTAGAGATAAAAAGAAAGATCCGATGAGGGGAGGGGGGAAGAGAGAGAGAGAGAGAGAGAGAGAGAGAGAGAGAGAGAGCTCGACGAATAGGAGCTGAGAAGGACGAGGAGGAGCAAACGAAGCACAGCAGCAGTGGCGGAAGGAGGAGAGGAGAGAAAAAGAGTTCACAAGAGATATTTCTTCAGTTTGTTAGCCTAACAAATCTGTGACTGTGGGTGGTAAAATAAAATAAAAAGTCATTTTATACTGCTTTTTTTTTATATAAAATAAAAATAAAAATAAAAATTCAAGTTATAATTGGTTCCTGATTTAACTTTTATTATTTAACTTACTTTTTCGCAAAATTAATCTCTTTAATAACCTCTCTTTTGCTGGGAGAAGAAAATTCAAACTTTTGTCTGTTTTTACTACCATAGTAAGTGTTTGGAAGAAATTTATTTTAATTGTTGGCTAAATTCCAAACTTGAAAACTTGAATTTAAAATAATTGATGAGTTTGAGTACAAAAATATGAATAAATGTATGAATACTAAAATATTTAGTAGAGTAAAATTATTATATAATTAAGCAAATTATCGGCCAATTTAGCAGCTGTAGTAAAAATGAAAAATCACTCTAGTTCAATATTACACCTATTATTGAAATTGTAAGATAGATACTCATTTGTACAGTCATGTGTACAAACTTTTTTATTATTATTAAATATCAGTAACAACATGAATTGAGCTAGAATAACACCCTAATTTAAAATAGAAGTGCACATATCTAACTAATGTAATATATCAATTCGTTATGAATTTAAACAAATATTTAAATTTCTTTTAAGTCTATGTAAGATTAAAATAGAATGCAAAATTAGCAATTAATGAATTCTTATAAGAAGATGAATTCGACACAAGCTATATAGTACGGGTTAATTATTTAAGCTAACACTATCTTTAATAATAAAATTTTCTTCTTTAAATTAAATACTCAAATAATTTAGAATTATTATTCAAGTTCGGATAGCTGTGTTCACAAGAAAAGAATTCACCGGGGAAGCAAACAAAGGCAAAGAAGGGTAAAAGAGTAAATCTCGTATTGGAAGCCTGTAACTAGGGATGCATGGAAATGGATTCGGGTTGATGGACGGAGCTCCATCTTGAAGAATAGAGCCATAATTATGGATCAAAGAAATAAAACAGAAGGCGGAGTATCCATTTCTTCCATTGATCCGCACTGATTTGCCTATTTGCTTATCAAAATTGCACTTCTGATCCCTCTCAACCCCGGAATTAATCTCTGTTATTTACTTAATTATATTATTTATATCCTATTTGGTGTATCTTTTAATTTTTTTTAAAAAAAATTTATACATTTTGTCAATAAAAAATATGATTAAATATTTAAAATAAAATATTATATTTAAATTTAAAGTTATTTTTAATAATAAAATAAAATATTTTATAAAATAAAATATATTATCTTATTAAAATGGAAGTTAGATGATAAAGATTATAGATATTATTGAAGGAATGGATGGATAGATTTTACAACTTCCCCATCACCACTTATTAATGTTTGTAAGTGTTTACTAAACTGCAATAGTACAAAGTAACACATGTACCTGGGCAGTGACTGAAAAGCCCATGGGCAGTGCTGGTGCGGAAATTGGCCAACTCCCTACTCCCTCCCCACGTAAAATTTCTGAAATACAAAATCCTCACTCATTCAAATACGTTTATTAAGAAATAACTTGCAAGGTTGACATACGGACCACATGTCTAGGTTCTACGTCAAACCTGAAATGTGACCGTTTGTTTACACCTGCACCTTGTATATTAATATTTTTTAAAAAGAAAAAAAAAAATTCTATTTAGGTATTAACTAATCTTAAAAATTAAGTAGAGAGGACAAAAATTAATTGTAAAATTTATAAATTTGGATAACTATTATTTTTTTATGGAACGGTGTATGAAACGTACTCGTACACGGGGTGTAGGAGACAAGGATTTCTCACGCAGGAGCATCTTCCTTCTCGCGCAAGCGAAAAAACGTGCTACCGTTGGTCAGTACACCGTGCTGTTGTTGTCGTCCGCATACATAAGTTACTATGCGGTCGAGTACGCTCCTCGACGTTTTTGCCCACCGTCCCCGCACAGGACTTGTCCATGCGCACCTCCGGATAAACAGGCTCCAATACTGGTGGACCATTGACTCACTCGATCTGAGCCGTCCGAATGCTGCAGAGCGCATCCTGGCCGTTCGCGTCGCCTGAGGCGTTTTGCATTAAAATAAAATAATACTATTCATGCATTTCAAATATAATATATGATATATATTTTATTCATTCAAAATTCACTCTGATCATACTAAAGTGAGTGAAAAATAAAATATGCGTTCCCTTTAAAGTATACAAACAATATTTTTCCACAAAATAACATAAAAGCTCAAATTGAATTCCAACTATTTCCGTAACGTGACCACAGGAAGTTCACTTCACCGGGTCATAAAACTTTTGAAAAAGGGCTTAATATTATTCTAAAACACAAAAATTCAATGCTGAACTTGATTACTAGTTGGAAACAACAATCAATCTATTTTTGTATTAAAATTGAATCTAGTTACAGAAGGGACGAACATTCTCCTCTTTTAACCTTTTTCAATAAAGGTGCAAATCTAAGACTCCCGCATGTTACTTCCCGGCCCTGGTTCATAGTTCAGTGGTTGCTATTCAATTTTTCGAGAAGATTAAAGTTTCAGAATAACAATCTACATGTAAACTCAAAACCTATTAAAGTTGGTCTCTACTAGGAAGGCTCGTGACACAGGCTCGACTCGAACGAGCCCACAAGCTTACTAGGTCCAACACGAACTTAAATGATCCCTACATCGCACCCGACCCAACCCATATAATTTATTTCCAATATGAGAGGGCTCTAGCATCTGGTTTAATCTGTTTATTTTCTCTTTCTTTCTTATCAAAATCCAAGAATAAAAATAAAATAATAATAATAATAATAAAAGCAAGAAATTAATAGCATAATAATATTTCTGATAGTTGACGGAAGCAACAGCCCAAATATATTGTGGTCTCTACAATTTTTATTTATGTTAAACCACACTAATTGCATGCAATACATTTTTTCCTCCAATAAGCAGCTTCATCCGCTAAATAACTCTTGTACTGGCCAAAAAATCTGTCTTAGTTCAATTTATTGGAGAAGATCCAGGCAATTAAAAACAATAAACAAACTAAAAAAATTACCAATTTTGTGCGCTTAAGTGTTAAAAGCAAGAGGAGTGCTATCTGTACATCTCAAATGGGATGTACATTCTACACCCACCCCATCCTGAGATGGTATTTCTTCATTCGTCCCATCGATGGGATGAGTGAAATTCATCCCACTCTAGGATGGAATGGATGTAAGATATACACCCCAATTAGGGTGTACATCTAGCATTTCACTAAAAGCAAACATAGACGAAGCAAAGATTTCAATGTAATTATTATTATTTCTTTTGAGAAAGTATTTAAAAAAAAAAAAAAAAAAAAAATGTAACCAAGATTTCAGTGTAATTAAGAAAGAACAGATAAAAAGTAGCTGTACTCTCACAACTGAATCATAATAGAAGAGGGTAAATAATATTATTTTTAAATATTTAACTGGAAACCTGCCAGAAAATTAAAGAGGTGTATGGCAAACTTAGCACAACATTCATTTATTGTGCACCATCACTGAAGCTTTTAATTTATTCGCTTAAGAACGTAAGCGTGCACAAGACGCGGCGGAAGTATGAAATTTGGACTACAACTTTCAACAATTTTAATAGAATATAGATGATTAATATCTCAAGCATGCTGGGCATTGAACATATTTATTGCTTGGATATGTATTCCCATTCTTTATATAATGCAGCATCTGGACGACACCGATCTATGTAATATTCAATATTTGCATATGCTTGAAAATTTGTTCCATATTTATAAAGAAGCATGGCTCCAATAAAACTAAAACTATGATGCTCATTTAATTAATATTTCTTTACTTTTTTATCGGACACATACGATCATTTTGGTGATAAAGCTATTAAATTTTAAATTAGTCTATGAGGGCGAAATGAACTTTTTAGATTGCTAAGCATCCAAAAAAAAAAAAAAAAAAAAAAAAAAAAAAAAAAAAAAAAAAAAAAAAAACCTTTTTAAGTTGTTGGATAATTAAGCTTGTGTATGTATGACAAATAAGATTATTAAATATGAGAATATGATGGCTTAAAATTTTTTAAAAAATAATTATTTTAAAATTTTTTAATTTCTAACCAAGAAATTAAGTGCCGTGGCACGGGAGCGTACCGTTCACCGCCTGGCACGGTACAGACACGCACCAATTAACATATTGATAATTTTTTTTATATAAAATATAATGAATTTTTTTTCAAAATAATCGTCTAAAATTTTATAATTTGCGAAATAATCTTATCAAAATTTTATTTGTAAAATTAATCCTATTTTTGCTATTAGATAGCATTTAGCTATAATTTTCATAATTAAGTTAATTTCAAACAAAATTACAGGAGAGATACCTAAATAAAATGAGAATGTGGTTATAAGTCAGATTTTTAAGAAATTTAAATTGTTATTGTAGAAAGATAAGATAAAATAAAAATGTGGGTACCGATTAGATTTTTAAAATATTTAGGTTGTTATTATTCATTAACTAATATAAGAAGGAAAAGAGATAAAAAATATTTTTAATCATAAAATTTAAATCTTTAAAATATTTATAATAGCAAGTGAATAATAACAACTTAAATCATCTGATTTATAACCACATTCTCATTTTATCTTATCTTTTTACTTTTTATATTAGTTAGTAAATAATAATAATCTAAATCTCTTAAAAATACTTATATTTATCAACAACCTAAATTAGTTAGTAAACAAAATAACTTAAATCTTTTAAAGATTAAAACAAAAAAAATAAAAAATATATACTGTACAATATGTGATTTTTTAAAAAAATAATAAAAAAATATTCTACGCATGTGATTTTTAAAAAAATAAAATAAAATAATTATCGTGCTGCGGCACGCACGTGCGATACCCTTTTGGTATCCCGTCTCGGACGATATCGCCGAGACGCTGGGGTGCGATACCCCTATACCATGCCCCCATTTGAGGTACTCCTAAATATCAAACTTCTTTTTATTTAATTAAATTCATATTTCGAATCTGATTTTTGGATAAGTGATAAAAAATTTAATAGTTGATATTTAAGATTTGTACGTAAGTTTATTTTAAAATAAATAAACCGTACTATTTTTTTTTCTCTCACATACACAAAAAAATAAATAAATAAATAAATAAATAAATATGTCTCCACACATTTTAGGATTTCTTTTTTTTAGCAGAAACTTTTTATTATTATATTTCTAATATAATAAAATCAACACTCGGATTTTCGTGTACAGTACAAGATCAATTATTATTGCAAACGAAGAGGAGAGAGATGATAAGGACAACCATATCTACTGATGAAAGACGAGAAGGCTGTACTAACGTGTACTGTACTTTATTATCACACATAGGGACTAGCGACCTTTGACCGCTAAATGATGCAGCACGCTCTATTCAATTTCACTTGCACGCGGCGAGTGGGGTCCCGCAGAGGCACTTATTGTGGAAGTACTCATACTGGTCGAACCGTGCTGTCACGGGCCCGGCCGGGATCTCGCCGCAGAGCCGGTTGTAGCTCACGTTGAAGAGAACCACGCCGGTCACCTGGTTTATCTGTGCCGGAATCGAACCCGTTATCCCGTTGTGGTTCAAATCCAGCAAAGTCGAGTTCACCGGAAAGCTCACTTTGCTCAGGTCGAAGCTGAGTAGGTTCCGCGACAGGTCCAGTTGGGTGATCGGCTTATTCGAACCTAACAGGAATGAGGCGTCTCCGGTGAGCTGGTTCCTCGACAGGTCCACGATGCCCCAGGTGAGTCCACCGAGCGAGGCGGGGATGGGCCCGGAGAGGTGGTTGTGGGAGAGGTAGAGGTCGGGAGGAGAGCTCTTTGGGAAGGAGCCGAACGAGTCGGGTATCGAGCCAGAGAGCTGGTTGCGGTCTAAGTGCAGGGCCAGTAGGCCGGGGAGGAGGGAGAGAGAGGGAGGGATCGAGCCGGAGAGGGAGTTGAAGGAGAGGTCGATGATGGAGAGGGAGGCGAGAGTTGAGAGCCACGCAGGGACCGGGCCGGAGATGCTGGTGAAGGAGATGCGGAAGTACTGGATGCGGCGGAGGCCGGAGAGGACGGAGGGGATGGGCCCTGTGAGGCCCGGGAGGTGGTGGAGGAGGAGATTGGTAAGGTAGGGGAGGTTGGCGATGGCGGCGGGGATGGTTCCCGTGACGTTGGCGTCTTGAAATATGGAGAGGCCGGTTACGCGGCCGGTTGAGGGGTCGCAGTCGACATCGTACCAGTCGCAGCATGCAGTGGAGGGGACCCACGATGCAAAGTGGTAGGCATTGTTGAATGCGGCCTTTATCGCCAGCAGGGCCTTCTTGTCGTCGGAGTTGCAGCGGCCGGCAGAGGCGGCAGGGAATAGGAAAGAAGAGGATAGTAACAGCAGGAGGATGGACAGCAAGGGGTGTTTGATAGCCATCTCAATTCTTAGATCTACGCCTACTGTTCTAATCGGATATAGTTTCTATATCTCGTTGCCACGATGATGTACATTAATGTTCGAGAGAGAGGGTACGTATTTATAATTTTGTAGGAAGGTTGATAAGAGTTGACTGGTCAAATGCGGCGAGCTGGCTTCACGATTATCAACGTTCTGAAAGAGCCACAGAAGCTAGGAAGATGCATGGAGGATCTCATTTAGTGGGATTTAGTTGAAACTTTTATTATTAAACTCGATTATTCTAATTTGACTATCCATTATAAGGTACGCACACTGGTAATGGCGGCATCGGGCATATCCAAGTCAAAACACGAATCTAAAACAACGTGGTGCAAGGCTTCAGATGCAACACTGTATATTTCCTAACATACTATTCCTATCCAAATTAATCCGAGTTAAATAAGTTGCCAGATAGAATAGAAACCCCGAGGGCCGAAGTCATCTACGCAGATTTCACATCAGAACGCAGTAAGATCGGTCTACCCTCTGCTTTGCTCGTCCGAACACAGAAATCTCCCAAACCAGTCAATAAGCGCTGCCACCAAAAGCATGGATTGGATTGAAGACACTTCCAAACATCCAATAAAGTCCGGAAGGAATTTGTAAGTTGCTGGTTCTGGTGAAACTAGAAGCTATCATCTGGATCTATGTACATTATGTTCAGCCCCAAACGCTGACCAGAAACCACCAAGGAGATATCTTAACTGCTATGCCTAAGCCCCAGTGATTTTTACAATTTAGATCTGTGATCTGTTGACTAACCTTCAAGATAATAAATTAGCTCTGTTAATTAGTGCATTTGTAGGAAACTGGAAAAGAAACAAAATACTGTGATAGTTATGATTCAAAATACAGATTAACCAGCAGGTCAGGACTAACTTGGTGGTACAAATCTAACCTTACCGTGTAGCAATAAGACCAAAAAAAAAATCAGACCAGAACTCGATACTGTGGTCCAAAACTAGCCATCCAGTAAGAGTGAAATTATTGCTTAGACGGGCCGGATTAGACTGAGCAAACACATATTATGTGTTTGCGTCAATTTCTAATTGGTTCGGTGACAGCCTCCTGGACTTTGAACTTAAAGAGTTACCAAATTTAGGTGGTACCAAAAATGAGACAACTAGCAATCTTGAGGTTTATTAGTAAAATCACCCATTAAACCCTTCGAGTCATGATCTTCAGCGCACAGCATATGAATCTAATCCATAGTTAACGGGCAGTAAGAGTAATTGGATTTTTGGGCTTTGAATCTATTCCATAGTTGGGAGCGTTAGCAATCTATGGATAATAATTGATGGATAAGATAACGACCTGGGGGTCATATCCGTTGATGGTAGGGCGTATTAATGCTTCCAGATAAAAGAAGTGCTTAAAAAAATGTACAACGAATTCAAGAATACCGGTTGGGACTTTTGGGACAAAAGTCAAATTAAATAAATATTATACATAGTTCCATATAGGAGACTTTTCCAAGATGGTACTTGAACTAACTAAAGCGATTACTCGAGACTTGCTAAATAGATTCCGCATCATAGTACCTTCCTAATATAATCATTTTTGCATCAAACTCCTAGCTAAACACTATCTATTAAAACATAGAATTAGAAAAGTACGTGACAAAACATTTCACATCTACTACTAATTTTAGTGTTACACAAAGCAAGGCTCGAATTTACAGATTGTCTACACCAACTTGATCTGCTTAACTTTGGTCAAGCTAGCGGTTTTTGACAGGAAGATAGTGGCGCTCTGCAGAGGCACTTGTTATGTAAGTAGGAGTCGGCAGAGCACCGCGCCATGCATGTACCTTCCCGTTGGGATCGACACACACAGCCCGTTATATGTGAGATTCAAAATCTCAAGCTTGTGAAGGTTCATAAGTGACTAGGGAATGCTCTCCCACATCTGGTTATGTCTCAGGTCCAACAAGCCCAGTGTCTGAGGGAACACCAGCTTATTCCACGAAAGATAAATGAAAAGATAAATGGAAGACGTCTGTTTCGCCACACCAAACAAGAAAGCATGTTATATGAGAGATCAAGGTCGTAGATGTCAACATTGCCGTCGGACTTTGAGATCTCACCTCACAGCCAGTTAGCCCTCAGGAAAAGGGTGCTATGATCTCCATGCAGAAGGCCTGGCGGTATTGTTCCAGTCAAGAAGTTGTGGCTGAGGTCTAAGTAGTTCAGTTTCTGAAGAGTGCTAGAGGATACTGGGATGAGACCAGTACCCTATTATAGGACATGCTAAAATCAAAGAGTGAGCTGACCCTCACGACGAGGACTTCAAGCCGGTGAGTTTTGCAAAGAAGGTTGGGATAGGGCCGGTGAGCCCTGGCATGAGGGCAATTGCTAGGCTTTTGAGTGCAGAAAGCTCGCCAATAACAGGTGGAAGAAGTGTGGAAATGTTACTCTCTGGAAAGGAGATGTCGATAACCCGGCCCCCTGGGGAGCAAATTATGTATGTCCAGCTGCAGCAATCGTCGGCAACGTCCCATGAGAAGAGGAAGTCAGGGTTATGCCACGAGTATTCGATCTTGTGGAGTGCTGCCTTGTCATCTCGATGGCAGGTCACAGGGAATAGTACGGTTTGGAGAGGAAGACAATAAGAGGAGAATAAAAATGGGGAGATGTCGGTAGATACTAGATTTAAACAAGAAACATTTTTGCTTTTCTCGCTGATGGAATAGTAGTAGAAGGGAGTTCTATATATAAGCAAAGAGATTAACACTGGGATTTCTATGTGATTAAGTCGAAGATGTGCAAGTGGAGGATGGTCACCATGAGGCCGACAGGAAATCAGAAGGGATTCATCATTCTGCTTTATTTTACCCCTGTTCTGTAAAATAAAAGTAAAACAGCTGCTGAACTTTGAAGTATTCGTGCTGTTGTGCAAGTGGAGAAACAATTTTAGTAAGATCTGACACTCGATAGTTTCAGCTGTTGTTCTAAGCATCTACATTCAGCTGCATCCTGATTCCCAATGAAAAACTTGCAAACTATTCAGGAATATACAACTGATCGAAACTGTATAATCGCAAACTATAAGAGAGCGATTTCAATAATACCAACAAAGAGAAGAAAATTTGCGAACAGAAAACACATTCTACAACGGATAATCACCAAATTTGATCAAATTTCTGAATGAAACATAGAAAGAGCGATGGGAGGAAAGAAAAGGTACCTTAAACAGATCCAAACAGGCTACTGCCTCCATCTTCTCATCAAAGTGATCAATAGTGTATCGCATTTGGCATTATAAGCTGCAAAAAGAAGAGAAAGAAGAGATCTCTACATCTATTAGGTTCGTGCATCATATCTATTACGATTAATTATTTGTTAAATACAACGAATTCGGGGCGATCTACAATTCCACGCATCAGAAAACAATTCCGAGAACATAAAATCGAAAAGGAGAGGAAAATGTATACACCGATTCTAGATTTAGTGGAGAGCCCGATTAGCATACCTCCGAGTCGCCGTACCCCTCCATCAATTCGCTCTTGAAACCTCCACACAGAAGAGAAGCGTAGAGAAAGAGGCGCGAGGGTTTGCGACTTGGAGAAACAGAGAGAGAGAGAGAGAGAGAAAGAGACGTAGTTTATAGGGTTTCTAAAGCGGTGGAGATGAAGAAGCTGAGTCCAAAAAAAGAGAGGGAAGAGAGGAGCGCAATGGCGCGGCAGCGTTCAGTGTGAGTAACAATTAATGATTTGGTCTTGGGCCTATTTTTCAACAGGCGGCCCATAATTCTCACCTGAGTCCGATAATGACATGATGGGCCTCAGATGGACTGATATTTTCGTAAAAATCGACCCGTTTGCACGCCTCAGCCACTCAAGTCTCGGCCACACAAGTCTCAGGTGGGTCCCATAGAGCAAAGCCACGTCGGAAATCTATTAGATTATCAGACCACACGTGGACCAATAGAAACGAGGAAGAAAGATAGAGCAACCAATAACGGCTCGGTTTTGGATCGCCCCCCCATCAGATCTCCTCTCCTCTGCCACACTTCTTATTAGACATGTAACATACCTTTCGTTTCTAAGACTTCTCTTTCTCTCCTCGCCCATCCACACCACCACCACCACCACCACCACCACCACCACCACCACCACCACCACCACCACAACAACAACAACAACAAGAAGCTAATCTTAGCAAAAGAGGAAGAGAATGGCGTCGTCGAGTGGTCTGAGGAGCTGCTCCGCCGTCACGTTCCCGAGCCTTCTCTCGTCGTCCAAATCGCAGTTTGCCGCCTCGCTCGCCATCCCGAACACTTCCTCCGGCCGCTTCTCCATGTCCGCCGAGTGGATGCCCGGCCAGCCCCGCCCTCCTTACCTCGACGGCTCAGCCCCCGGGTATTTTTCTCTTTTTTTTTTCTTCTTCTTTGGTAATCTCTTCGTTTATGTGCTTAATGTTTTGTAATTATTTATTTGATATCTCTTTAATTTTTTTTTCCTCCTCCCTAAAATTTAGTGATTTTGGGTTCGATCCACTGGGCCTCGGAGAAGTGCCGGAGAACCTGGAGAGGTTCAAGGAATCTGAGCTCATCCACTGCAGATGGGCGATGCTCGCTGTGGTATATGCACTCTCCCTCTCCCCTGCACTCATATCTGCTTTCCTGTCATGCATGCATGCATCGGCTTCAATAACAAAATCAGAAGAGATTCGGTGGTTCGATAAGTCACGCGATTACTATATCCACAATTTTAATATCATTTTTAAAGTAAGCAATCGATCGGAGCAGCTGCAAGGCTCGATCGATCGACAAAATGTTAATCTGAATGAAATGGATAAAACTCACCCTACCATTTGGATCCCACAGCCAGGGATCTTGGTGCCGGAGGCGCTGGGGCTCGGAAACTGGGTGAAGGCGCAAGAGTGGGCGGCGATCCCCGGTGGCCAGGCGACCTACTTGGGCAACCCGGTACCATGGGGCACCCTCCCGACCATCCTCGTCATCGAGTTCGTCGCCATCGCCTTCGTCGAGCATCAGCGCAGCATGGAGAAGGATCCCGAGAAGAAGAAGTACCCCGGCGGCGCCTTCGACCCCTTGGGATACTCCAAGGACCCTGAGAAGCTCAAGGAATACAAGGTCAAGGAAATCAAGAACGGTATGGAAAATTCCACTGCAGCTTCTTTTTCGAACATATTTTAAATGCAACAGCTCCCGCTTTAGAGTTTCAAAAACAGAAAAAAAAAAAAAAAAAAAAAAAAAAAAAAAAAAAAAAAAAAATCTAAAAATTTCCTCTATAGTAACTGAGAGAGTAAGAGCTTTAAAGCGCTTTTAGACTTCTTAAAACTCTTAAAGCATCAAAAACAGTTGCATTCGAAGAAAGAACGCAATTCCTAACTAGAACCTGTTCTGTTCGCAAGTGTTGCTCGTAACCTGTTTGTGGAAATGTCTGCCTGTTTATAGGTCGGCTAGCGCTCTTGGCCTTCGTGGGTTTCTGCGTGCAGCAATCGGCGTACCCGGGGACAGGGCCGCTGGAGAACTTGGCGACCCACCTCGCCGACCCATGGCACAACAACATCGGCGACATCATCATCCCCAGATCCATTCTGCCATGACCTGGTTGATCTAGATTCAGTAATTACTGCATTGTACAAACTCCCTTGTATTCATCTGAGAAGAAGCTAATTAATGTTTGTACCTTGTTATATGTTTAAGTTGAACGTGTTGGTCTTTTGCCGATCAAGTGCACAAAAATTATATTTACTTTTGAGATCTTTGTTGTGGAAATTAATCGCCCATATAAATATGAATGTGATTATAGATTTTTAAAATTTTTCCCAAAAAATATATATGTAGTATAACTGTTAGGATTTGATTAGATTTGTAACTGAATCCTAGTTGGATTAAGATAATATTTAAATCTTAAAGAGATAAGTTTGTTAAGATTTAAATATTAATTAGAATAAAAATCTATTTAGACTAGGATTTGGATAGCTTTTGATGTAAGCTATAAATATAACATATGTGTTATTATTTTAATGTGGTGTTAAGAAGGATACACCCACGGTGGTGGTAATACCCATGGAGGTGGTGGGCTAGGATTTAGCCACACCCATGTAGTGGTATCCACACTCAGGAGGTGGTGGGGGTTAGGATTTAGCCACATCCATAATCTTCTAGGTTTATAGAAGACGAGAGAAGGGAGTCTTCTAGGTTTATAGAAGACGAGAGAAGGGTGAGAGAGATTCAGGAGGTAGAAGAAAAGAGGAGTCGGTGTAATTGAATCTTATTTCATCCGCATATTTTCTGTTTTGGTTTTCGTCTCTTTGTGGTTATGCTAATTCCAGTTATATTAAGAGGACGGGTTTTTGGTAAAAATCCGATTTGACGTTTCCGCTGCGGAATCCCAACTCTAGGCGGTACCGGTGTGGATTGCGGTATCGAAGCGGGTTGCGGATTCAGAGAATCTGGTACCGAGGCGAGTACCGGATTTGTGATGCCCTGGATCCCCGCAGAGCCGTTGCGGTGCTTTGGGGTGGCCACTGGAGGCCTACGCGGGGTGCTGGAGGTGTTCGGGGCACGATTGGACACAAGTGTTGGACTTTGGACTTAAATTGGATCACGCGGTGATCTGGGGACCCCATCGGTTGTTTAGAGGTGTTTGCGCGCGAAACGGATATTGAGATTGGGCTCGGCGCGAGATTTGGACCAAGAATACTCTTCCGGGGGCTTTCCGGCAATTTTTAGAGTGAGAATTTGGCAAAACGGACCTCGTTTTTGGAATCACGCGCGAAAACGGTCAAGATGGGCTATTTACTTGTCAAATTTGAGCTCGCGGGTACTGTTCACGCCGGAACAGTGTTTCCGGCGATCGCCGGCGGCGGCCGGCGGCGGCGGGCAGCGCCGGCGGGCGGCGGCGCGCCTCGGCAGGCGGCAGGCGGCGGCACAGGGGCGCGGGCAGGGCGCGGGCAGGCGCGCGGTCCACCGCGGGGGAGCGTGCACCGGAGGCGGGCCACGTGGCGCCTTCCGGTTGGCCGGTGCAGCAGGCGCGGTCCACTGAATTTGGGCCGGGTGCACGGTGGACCGGGTGGACACGTGGCGGCTCGGGATTGGTGGGTCTTGGTGCGCGCGGTCCACGCAAGGACCGGGGCAGGTGACCGTACACCCGGGTCAGCCGGCGACGTGCGCGGTGCACGGCCCGTCGTGCGCGGTGCACGGCCTGTCGGGGACACGTGGCACGCCACCAGTGGGGCTCAGGTGCACCGGGTGCAGCGGGGTCAAACGGCTTAGTGGACTGGGCTGTGCCGTGGGCCGGGCCGCACTGTGCGCGCCCGGAAATCCTGGGCCGGCCCGTTACTGTAGCCGCCCGAATTCCCGGATGCGCCCGAATGTGGGGATAGGTTGGGTATTTTTCTGAATTGTTTTTCTCAGCCTATTTAAGCCCCAATCCGAGCCTCCTTCTTCCTCTGTTTTCTCTCCAAACCGAGCCATTTCAGCCGAGCCTATTTCTAGCAAAATTCTTCATCTTTTAGTCCTGGATCTTCCTACCAAATCTTAGAATTTTGGTGGCACGAATCCCGAGGTTCCCCATTTTACGGTGCGGCGCGACGTTGCTTTCTTGTGTTCTTCTTCGGCGCAGTGTTCGTATTTTTGCTCCCCTGAGCTACCCCGACATCATTTTCCTGTGATTCTTGCACCAGTGGACTCCTAAGAGGTAGGACTTCATCTTTCGTTTTGGTCGCGCTTTTCCGTTTCGAGGTTTTGGCACGGTTCCCGAGGCAAACAGTGACCCCTCTTTCTGTATGGAATTCCTTGACAGCAGCGGAGTGTTTCGGCTATATCCTTGCGCACGAGCGTCCGACGGAAACGAGCCTATACAACTTTTTCATCTACGGATCGCAAGGAACGCGCTCGTATTTTTAGTGGATTTTTGTGAATTTTCCTTCGAGGTGATAATTAAGGATTTCTCTGTGAACAGTAATCAGCCCTTAATCCTGATTAGTGTATGAGAGTGCCCTCTTGCTGAATTTTTATCTTGGTGTACAGAACTCGGATTTGGGCGTGCAAGGTACCGTTGCGAAGCTATCGTCGCGAGGATCGCCGTGATATTTTTATTGGAATTTTCTGGGCATTTTCTGCAGGTGATAATTTGACAGTTTGGTACTTGTGTTTGTATGTGGTAATTAGTGCTGTAATTGAGACTCTAGTGTAATCAGTGGATTCCTTGATGTACCAGGAGTATTGCGGGTGTGCTAAAATTGTGGGAGCGCGGATTTGGAATTTTGGTATTTTCTGACTGTACGGGTTTGGACAGTTGCGCTTCAGGTGGGTGGTTGTTGTACTCTCTCTCTTGTATGCCCACTAGGAATATCAGAGTATCCTCGTTATGACAATGCCAAATGTGTTGATTGGTAGACTTGCATGCTCTAGGAAGTTGATTATTGTTATCAGACCTCTAATATATGATTGTTAGATTAATCACTCGAGTTAACCGCTTATTTGATTCCGAAACTGTATACTTGAGACACATAGGAATAGAGGACTGCAAAACTGATGTTGTTCATGGGAAACGATTACCCTAGTTTAAGTCGCTTCTAAACTGTTATATTTGGAATTGGACAAATATTGGAACATTGCATGATTTAATTGGTCATATGGTTATTGCCATCCTTTACTGCTACACTATTTTGGGACTTGACTTAGGAGAAACCATGCTTTTTCTCTTTTCTTCTTTCATTGTTGCACTAGCAGCTTAATCGCTCAGGTTCGAGCGTATGTTGGACAGTGTAGGCAGGTATTGGGGATTTGGGACAGGTTGAGTTGTCAGGGGGTTGCGGCGACCACGGATCTTGGGTGGTTGACCGGATTGTTTCTATTGCATCAGATTGGGTGTTTCGGGGATCGGGCTTACTATAGTGGAGGGTTGTTCCCACTTCTTTGAGTCTCGATCCAGTCCTGCTATTATGAGACAGTGGTTACAGAGATGCTTGATACAGTGATACTTTGCTCGTGTGGGTCGCTCCCCACGAGTGCCACTCCGGAGTAGGCTTCCACGGTGTGAGCGCCGGGCACCATTTCTGTTTCTTTGAGTCCACGGTGTGAGCGCCGGGCACCATGCTGGTTTCTTGAGTTCGACAGCAGAGCAGGCAGTGCCAGTGTTCACTGGCTGTCAGATTGGGTCATTATGACAGGCGTCTTGATTCTGATGCATCATTTTCTCCATCCTTATTGGGTGGTCTTGTAGAGGCATATTAGGGATAGCCTTATCATTGCTTTACCTATCTGCATCTCCATTCTTTTCCTTTCCCTTTTTGCCTCTGAGCACCTGGTGGGCATATCTGAGCTGAGGCTTTACCCACTAGGGGAGGCTACTGTTTATAGTAGTACTGACCCCCATTGCTTTTTCTTGTTCCCTCCTTTCCCTTTTTTTGCAGAGTCCTCTGTGGGAGTTGCTGGGACATCAGCAACTGATCGGGGCAAGCGCATCGCGGACTAGTTAGAGAGCCTACCGAGGGTTGTAGCTGCTTATCTTTGGGTACCAGATCTTCTCAGACAGTTTTCTTGCTTTTCTTTTGGGGACTGGCTTCTGCCAGCTGTATGTATTTTGTAGTTGAGCTGGGAGAGACACTTGTATTTATTTTAATGTTGTACTTTTACTTCCAGCATCTGTCTGAGATACAGTAGTTTTATTTCAGCTCTGATTATTATGCTCTTTATTATTATTTCTTATCTGAGCAGGTTACCGACGCTTCGTGTATGTGGGAAATACCGCATGCACGGCGGATCTGTAGACGGGCCCGGGTTCTGGTTTACACCCGGGGCGTGACAGATTAAGTTGGTATCAGAGCTTAGGGATAGGTCAGTTGGGACTTAGGAAACCCTAGGCTTTTGGCAGACCCTAGGAAGGTAGGACGTGAGTGACGTGACGTTATGCGAAAGTCGGCAATTTGGTCAGTGTTTTGTGACTCTTCCAGGAGGGAGAGGGATTGGCATACCCTATTTTTGTGGGACAGTTATGTTGGCTGCAGACAACATAAAGTTACAAAAATAGGAGGATGCCTTTGACTTTCGCTAGATTGGGTCGAGTGCGGTTTCGTTATTGATCTGTGGTTCTCTGTTTGACAGGATGCCTCCCCGACGTCGGATTCCTACCCGGGGTGCCCCTACACCCCCTGTTGAGCGAGGACAGGCTGGATCTTCTGAGATTGCTGAGCTGAGGGCCTTGGTGCCCAATTGGCGGAGAGCAGCCGCCGGCAGGAGCAGCGGATTGAGCAGCTACTGGCGCGGGGTGGGGCGCCGCCTCCGACAGTGTCAGAGACCCCGGCACCACCTGTGGAACCACTTGTGCCGACGGCGCCATCTTTGAGTAGTGGGGCTCAGGGCGTGGCCCAGCCTTTGACCCCGGCGGAGGAGCTGGACTTCGCGGATAAACTGGTTAAGTTTTGTAAGCGCGGGCCGCCCAGGTTCTCGGGGCGAGATATGCAGCCGTGGGAGGTTGGGACATGGTTAGCAGCGATGGAGAAGATTTTTCGGGATTTCTTCATCGACCCGAGGTACAGAGTTCATATGGCGGTACATTGCCTAGATGGAGATGCAGACCTCTGGTGGCGTCGGGTGGAGCCACGGGAGTTTCAGATTTCTCGACAGCTACCCTGGTCCGAGTTTCGGCGTATGATTGTGGATACCTATTTTTCGACCAGCGTGAAGAGGAAGCTGGAGGATGATTTGAAAAGCATTCAGCAGGGCGACCGGTCAGTTCAGGATTACCATCAGGAGTTCATGCGGCTGTTTAATTGTGTGCCCTATGTCGCCCGGGATGGACCACATCAGGTCGAGTTATTCGAGGCAGGTCTCCGCAGCGAGCTTTATATCCTTGTGCATGCACAGCGACACCAGACTCTTCAGGAGGCCGTCGAGCATGCCTCTTGGGTGGAGGGAGGCGACGCAGAGGTGGCAAGGCGAGGCGGGATGGTCGTACTGAGTTCCGTGAGGAAACGACCGGCACCCGAGGATGAGGGACAGACTGGTTCATGGAGACCGCCACGGCCTCAGTCACCTAGCCGTGGGCGTGTGGAGCAGCGAGAGCCTAGCGGATCCCAGTGGCCATCGCAACAGCAGCAGGAGTCGCAGCATCAGACTCAGAGACAGCAGCAGACGGGGCGGCCACGGTTTCGTGATAGAGACAGATGCATATTCTGTAGAGGACCTCACTTGTCGCACACCTGTGATCAGAGGCGGGGTAGTTGTTACAAGTGCGGACAGCCAGGCCACATTCGAGCTACGTGCCCCCTTTCGACTTCAGCGGCACCCTCATCTGCATCGGCTCCTCTTTCGCCCCAGCAGCAGTGGTCGGCTCAGTGGCCTTATGCTCCAGCGAGCGGGTCACCACCTTTTTACCCTGCGGATCAGCAGTTGCCGGATCAGGGCGGTCCGGTCTACGCCACTCAGGTGGAGGATTTTGCAGCAGCAGACTTTGTGGGGGCAGGTATGGTTTTACTGTATTTACCGGCATTGTTTGTGCATTGTATTGCATTTGGGCATCCTAGTCTTTTGTTAGGAGTGCATGTACTTCCTTGCATTGGGTTAAGGGTAGGACGGTTACCGGGTGTTCGGGAGGACGTATTCCCGATCCTTAGCACGTAGGGACGTGTTGTGGGTCCTGCCCGGTGCGGTTGAGTCCTTGGTTTTACCTGTAGGCCTGATGGTCTTGTGGGGCTTGGTTTGGCACTTAGGATGGTTAGGCTAGCTCGGTTGTTTACTTTTCGCGGCAGCTGATTATGCTGCGAGGACGGTTCTTGTGAGAGCCAGGCCTGGAGGCGTTGGTGTACCTGGGTTGCTTGAGGGTATCTTCGCTTCTTTGGTTTTGACCTTGTGAGCGAGGCGGATGTCTCGTAGTGGGTGAGTAGCTTGTTGCCGGTGTGTTTGAGGGACCTGCGGCGGCATCGGGACTTGGTGATACCCCTTTTTGGTGGTGAGTTTCTAGCTGTTCTCCTATCGGAGTTGTTGGGCATGACACCAGTTTGGGAGTTGAGGACCCTTAAGAATTTGATGAAGCGATCATCGGGAGCTGGCACCCTTCCGTCAAGCTTGGGGGATTTGAGTTACGAGCTGCAAGGGTATTGGATCTTCGCGAAGGTTGTTTTACAGTCTGGTTCTCTCGACTACTCATGGCTGAGTATTGATGCCGGAGGGTTAGGGATGTGCTTCTACGTCCTGACGGTTTGGATTTGAGATCGGAGGCTACGGGATCAGTTGGGGGACTTATATCGGATACGTTAGGAGTACCGAGGTACTTGGATCGAGCTTTTGTGTCGACGGACTGGTGGATGGATTATCTTAGGCCCTGGGAGGGGCAGATGCTTGTACCGGTGCAGACTACTTGATGGCCGAGCAGTTAGCCCAGCTGTACCTTGTTGAGGTGGCGTGGTCCTCTGGATGTGTTCTCCCTTGTTTCGTTCTGGTTAGAGACCCAAGGATTGCATAGTGCCTCTGGTTGAGGTATTTGGTAGTTTTGGGAGCTTGAGTGTTGGATGATTGGATATTTACCCCTCTTGTTGGTTGTGATCCCGTGTGAGGAATGACTTTAGTTTCGAGGACGAAACTTTCTTTTAGTGGGGGAGGATGTGATGCCCTGGATCTCCGCAGAGCCGTTGCGGTGCTTTGGGGTGGCCACTGGAGGCCTACGCGGGGTGCTGGAGGTGTTCGGGGCACGATTGGACACAAGTGTTGGACTTTGGACTTAAATTGGATCACGCGGGTGATCTGGGGACCCCATCGGTTGTTTAGAGGTGTTTGCGCGCGAAACGGATATTGAGATTGGGCTCGGCGCGAGATTTGGACCAAGAATACTCTTCCGGGGGCTTTCGGCAATTTTTAGAGTGAGAATTTGGCAAAACGGACCTCGTTTTTGGAATCAGCGCGCGAAAACGGTCAAGATGGGCTATTTACTTGTCAAATTTGAGCTCGCGGGTACTGTTCACGCCGGAACAGTGTTTCCGGCGATCGCCGGCGGCGGCCGGCGGCGGCGGGCAGCGCCGGCGGGCGGCGGCGCGGCCTCGGGCAGGCGGCAGGCGGCGGCACAGGGCGCGGGCAGGGCGCGGGCAGGCGCGCGGTCCACCGCGGGGGAGCGTGCACCGGAGGCGGGCCACGTGGCGCCTTCCGGTTGGCCGGTGCAGCAGGCGCGGTCCACTGAATTTGGGCCGGGTGCACGGTGGACCGGGTGGACACGTGGCGGCTCGGGATTGGTGGGTCTTGGTGCGCGCGGTCCACGCAAGGACCGGGGCAGGTGACCGTACACCCGGGTCAGCCGGCGACGTGCGCGGTGCACGGCCCGTCGTGCGCGGTGCACGGCCTGTCGGGGACACGTGGCACGCCACCAGTGGCTGGCTCAGGTGCACCGGGTGCAGCGGGGTCAAACGGCTTAGTGGACTGGGCTGTGCCGTGGGCCGGGCCGCACTGTGCGCGCCCGGAAATCCTGGGCCGGCCCGTTACTGTAGCCGCCCGAATTCCCGGATGCGCCCGAATGTGGGGATAGGTTGGGTATTTTCTGAATTGTTTTTCTCAGCCTATTTAAGCCCCAATCCGAGCCTCCTTCTTCCTCTTTTTCTCCCAAACCGAGCCATTTCAGCCCGAGCCTATTTCTAGCAAAATTCTTCATCTTTTAGTCCTGGATCTCCCTGCCAAGTTTAGGAATTTTGGAGGCACGAATCCCGAGGTTCCCCATTTTACGGTGCGGCGCGACGTTGCTTTCTTGTGTTCTTCTTCGGCGCAGCGATCGTATTTTTGCTCCCCTGGGCTACCCCGACATCATTTTCCTGTGATTCTTGCACCAGTGGACTCCTAAGAGGTAGGACTTCATCTTTCGTTTTGGTCGCGCTTTTCCGTTTCGAGGTTTTGGCACGGTTCCCGAGGCAAACAGTGACCCCTCTTTCTTGATGGATTTCCTTGACAGCAGCGGAGTGTTTCGGCCATATCTTTGCGCACGAGCGTCCGACGGAAACGAGCCTATACAACTTTTTCATCTACGGATCGCAAGGAACGCGCTCGTATTTTTAGTGGATTTTTGTGAATTTTCCTTCGAGGTGATAATTAAGGATTTCTCTGTGAACAGTAATCAGCCCTTAATCCTGATTAGTGTATGAGAGTGCCCTCTTGCTGAATTTTTATCTTGGTGTACAGAACTCGGATTTGGGCGTGCAAGGTACCGTTGCGAAGCTATCGTCGCGAGGATCGCCGTGATATTTTTATTGGAATTTTCTGGGCATTTTCTGCAGGTGATAATTTGACAGTTTGGTACTTGTGTTTGTATGTGGTAATTAGTGCTGTAATTGAGACTCTAGTGTAATCAGTGGATTCCTTGATGTACCAGGAGTATTGCGGGTGTGCTAAAATTGTGGGAGCGAGGATTTGGAATTTTGGTATTTTCTGACTGTACGGGTTTGGACAGTTGCGCTTCAGGTGGGTGGTTGTTGTACTCTCTCTTTGTATGCCCACTAGGAATATCAGAGTACCCTCGTTATGACAATGCCAAATGTGTTGATTGGTAGACTTGCATGCTCTAGGAAGTTGATTAATTGTTATCAGACCTCTAATATATGATTGTTAGATTAATCACTCGAGTTAATCGCTTATTTGATTTCCGAAACTGTATACTTGAGACAAATAGGAATAGAGGACTGCAAAACTGATGTTGTTCATGGGAAACGTCACCCTAGTTTAAGTCACTTCTAAACTGTTATATTTGGGAATTGGACAAATATTGGAACATTGCATGATTAAATTGGTCACATAATTATTGCCATCCTTTACTGCTACACTATTTTGGGACTTGACTTAGGAGAAACCATGCTTTTTCTCTTTTCTTCTTCATTGTTGCACTAGCGGCTTAATCGCTCAGGTTCGAGCGTATGTTGGACAGTGTAGGCAGGTATTGGGGATTTGGGACAGGTTGAGTTGTCAGGGGGTTGCGGCGACCACGGATCTTGGGTGGTTGACCGGATTGTTTCTATTGCATCAGATTGGGTGTTCGGGGATCGGGCTTACTTTAGTGGAGGGTTGTTCCCACTTCTTTGAGTCTCGATCCAGTCCTGCTATTATGAGACAGTGGTTACAGAGATGCTTGATACAGTGATACTTTGCTCGTGTGGGTCGCTCCCCACGAGTGCCACTCCGGAGTAGGCTTTCCACGGTGTGAGCGCCGGGCACCATTCTGGTTTCTTGAGTTCCACGGTGTGAGCGCCGGGCACCATGCTGGTTTCTTGAGTTCGACAGCAGAGCAGGCAGTGCCAGTGTTCACTGGCTGTCAGATTGGGTCATTATGACAGGCGTCTTGATTCTGATGCATCATTTTCTCCATCCTTATTGGGTGGTCTTGTAGAGGCATATTAGGGATAGCTCTTTATCAGTTGCTTTACCTATCTGCATCTCCATTCTTTTCCTTTCCCCTTTTTGCCTCTGAGCACCTGGTGGGCATATCTGAGCTGAGGCTTTACCCACTAGGGGAGGCTACTGTTTATAGTAGTACTGACCCCCATTGCTTTTCTTGTTCCCTCCTTTTCCCTTGTTTTGCAGAGTCCTCTGTGGGAGTTGCTGGGACATCAGCAACTGATCGGGGCAAGCGCATCGCGGACTAGTTAGAGAGCCTACCGAGGGTTGTAGCTGCTTATCTTTTGGGTACCAGATCTTCTCAGACAGTTTTCTTGCTTTTCTTTTGGGGACTGGCTTCTGCCAGCTGTATGTATTTTGTAGTAGTGAGCTGGGAGAGACACTTGTATTTATTTTAATGTTGTACTTTTACTTCCAGCATCTGTCTGAGATACAGTAGTTTTATTTCAGCTCTGATTATTATGCTCTATTATTATTATTATTTCTTATCTGAGCAGGTTACCGACGCTTCGTGTATGTGGGAAATACCGCATGCACGGCGGATCTGTAGACGGGCCTGGGTTCTGGTTTACACCCGGGGCGTGACAGGATTTTTCCAGCAATTGGTATCGGAGCCAAAGGTTATCGATCCTCAGGAGAGATCGACATCAGAGTACTGGATTACCGATCATCACGGGAGACGATCATAATTTGATCTCACTAGGCGTGTTGGACTCGAAGGTATGTGATTTTTCAACTTCAGGTGGAGTTAAGAGAGTCCAAAAGCGAGATCGGAGATACAGCCGCACAAGGTGGAGTGGAGGAGAGCTCGATGTAGCGATTGAAGATTACAAATCAAATCAAGGTGGAGATTTGTTAGGATTTGATTAGATTTGTAACTGAATCCTAGTTGGATTAAGATAATATTTAAATCTTAAAGAGATAAGTTTGTTAAGATTTAAATATTAATTAGAATAAAAATCTATTTAGACTAGGATTTGGATAGCTTTTGATGTAAGCTAAATATAGCATATGTGTTATTATTTTAATGTGGTGTTAAGAAGGATACACCCACGGTGGTGGTAATACCCATGGAGGTGGTGGGGGCTAGGATTTAGCCACACCCATGTAGTGGTATCCACACCCACGGTGGTGGTAACACCCAAAGAGGTGGTGGGGGTTAGGATTTAGCCACACCCATAGTCTTCTAGGTTTATAGGAGACGAGAGAATGGAGTCTTCTAGGTTTATAGAAGACGAGAGAAGGGTGAGAGAGATTCAGGAGGTAGAAGAAAAGAGGAGTCGGTGTAATTCTTTTCTTAATTAATGAATCTTATTTCATCCGCATATTTTCTGTTTTGGTTTTCGTCTCTTTGTGGTTATGCTAATTCCAGTTATATTGAGAGGACGGATTTTTGATAAAAATCCGATTTGACGTTTCCGCTGCGGAATCCCAACTCTAGGCGGTACCGGTGTGGATTGCGGTATCGAAGCGGGTTGCGGATTCAGAGAATCTGGTACCGAGGCGAGTATACCTAAGTTGAGGTTTTATCTAGCTAGGCACAGAATGTTGAAACTGTATGAATTGTTCATTATACGTTATAATACAAATGCACGAGAAATAAAAAAAAAATTAAATGGGAAAAAATATTTAAAAGAAAAGATCAAAATTATATGACTGGATAATTATTTACGTACACAAAAAAAATAAAAAATATATATTTTATTTTATGAAGAAATATAAAAATATAAAGTACACTTTATATCTTATTCAAATAAAAATTTAAAGAGCTTATTGTAAAGTCCCTCTTTCTCTTAAACTTATTCTAATGAAAATTCTAAAAGATAATTAAAAATAAGAACTCTTTGTAAAATCATAAGTAAGAAGGTTAAATTAAAGAATTATAAAAAATTTTGTACAAATTTTTTAGGCCGTTGCTGGGAAAGATTCGAATCGCTTTATATATATATAATGCTAATTAGCCTAGTCAAAGTCAACTAATGTTAATTAGATTCAGCTCGCGAAGCATAAACAACTATGCTTTTGATGCGTGTGATCCCAATATATCTTTATAGTAGGGAGCTAAAGATTTAGTTCAACCTTGTGTAGGTAAACAAGTATTTTTCATCAATGAAAATCAACTTCAAAATTAATTGATGTATTTCCATATATCTAATCTAGCTATATCATCTTTTATAAATCAAATATGAATTAATTTAATTTGACTTAATTCAAATTCAAAAGAATGCACCAACTTAACATATTCAGATACAGAACATACTGATAACATACAAATAAGTTGAGACTCCACCGGGGCCATACATGATTTATTTTTTTGAATCCTGCATCTCAGTGACGAAGCTATATATAGATTGAGAGGGGTCATAGCTCCCTCGGCTGTTAAAATATTCACTTTAGATCTTATATTGTTATTGACTTAAAAAATAAATAGTTATAGCTAAATAAATAAAAAAAAGTTTTTTAGTGTGTATTATTAGAAATTTTTTTTAAAAAAAAATTATATGCACCTAATACATCATATATTATATTCTATGACATTCATAATGTTTGCATATTAAATATATAAAAATTTTTAAATTTAAGTATATATTATTTAAGTATATATTATTTAAGTATCTAATAGTTCTAAAAAAATTCTAGACCTAGATGTCTCACTGATGTAGTTTAGTTCATCTTCTAATTGAATAAAGCGAATAGCGCACTATCTTTCTCTAAAAAAAAAAAAAATAGTTCTAAAAAAAAATATTATAGATTATAAAATATAAATGTCTAATAATTATAATTGTTGATATATATGTAATTTGAGTGGTATCATGTATACTTAACAAATTTAATTTTAATTTTAAATTTTTATAATTGTATAGCAAGGCAAAATACTTAATTAGTTATTACAATGACTCGTGACTATAAAAATTATATAAAAGTATGCATAACATAACGATGAATTACTGGACCTCGTTAAGGTAGGTCGTTCAGGAGATTTCCATTATTTTATTTTTTTTTCTCTGCATATCTATACAATAACTATTTGACAGTTTTGTAAGGCTGACGTGTCGTGCTGTGGTTGAATTGGCTGATGTGGCGTGGTTTTATGCTTCGGGTGATGCTATGTTGGCTCCTAACCTATTGCGGGGTCTCCGAGCCTCCCTGTGCGCCGAGCCTTTCCTACGCGCGTTGTGCGTGATTCGTTGCTTGCTCGCGCCTCTTCGCCTACTCCCTCCTCTTTTTGCTTCGGGTGATCTTACGCTGGCTCCTAACCTATTGCGGGGTCACTTCATTCCTCTTATTTTCTCTTCCTAAACCTAGCGCCGAACCTCCCTGTGTGCCGAGCCTTCCTGTGCGCCGACCCTTTCCTACGCGCGTTGTGCTTGATTCGTTCCCTGCTCGCGTCTCTTCGCCTACTCCCTCCTCTTTCTCGGAGACGTCGGCTGCTCGCGCCTCTTCTGTGTGCCGCTCCTCTTTCTCTTGCTTCCTAACCCTAACCCTAGCACCGACGCTCTGCTCTCTCTCTCTCTCTCTCTCTCTCTCTCTCTCTCTCTCTATCTCTCTCTGTTTTCCTCTCTGGTTCGATGGTGTCAAGGTTGGTGGGGGGATCGCCGGCCATCAGATGACACCCAACTTTCTCTCGCTTCCTAACCCTAGCGCCGAACCTCTGCTCTCTCTCTCTCTCTCTCTCTCTCTCTCTCTCTGTTTTTCTCTGTGATTCAATGGTGTACCGTCGATGTGTGGGGATTCTTTGTATTTGGGTTGTTTGGATTGTCTCTCTGTGGATCCTTTCCCGTTTGTGTGTTGTATTGTGGGTTTCGTGTGTGCTGCTCTCATTTCTTTCTCGATCAATACTTTGCGGTGATCGGAGTGTCTCATTCGTGGTATGTGTGTTATCTTAATTTTTTTTTAATTAATTTAGTTTTATATATATATATATATATATATATATTTTTATATATATATATATATATATATATATATAAAAAATAATAATACAGTAATTTGTGTTTTTTATGTCTATTTTCTGTGTTTCCTTCATCGGACGGTCAATGTGTCCCCGCATGGCAAGAGACGTAATCAAGCGGGCTACAATTGTCCACGTGTCGTGCATTTACGGGATTTTCGTCACGTGATGTAGTGTATTCAAACGAAGATCACAGATCTATTAGATTATTATTATTATATTTGATGATGTTAATTATAAAGTACAAATAATTTTTTTTAAAAATAAAATAGATAAAATACATATACCCATATATATATATATATAGTATCATGAAAATGTTTCAATTGATAGAGCTTTATTTTTTCCCCTATGAAAAGCTACGTACATAAATAAATGAACAATGGGAGAATTAATGGTGAATATATTTTAATAATAATTTTAGTCCACTATGAGCTATCAAAGAAAATGTTTCGAGGCAAAGTCACCATCATGTGTGCTCACCCTGAGAGTGGTGAAAATAATGCATGCACTTGCTTTGGTGAAAATAAGGAATGGACAGGGAGTGTTACATTAACTTAGTGTCCCTTAATTAATCAAAATAATAATTTTATTTTTCTTCTGAAAGTGATTTAAGCAATAAAAAAAATTAACTTTGTGGCCACTTGCTCTTCTATTCCGAGTAATCCTGAAGAACCAAGTTTTCCATTTTTTAAAAAAAAATTACTATCAATAACTTATTCACTTCTTATGGAAACTAATTGAAGCCACGTTAGGGTACAGTGTATACAAAATGGACGGTCGTGATTGCTCTTCGAAAGTATCTGATCGAATGCATTAACACCTCTTCCTTCGTCCCCCCAGTTGTTATATTAATTAACGCGGTGTGGCAAAATAAACCACCATTGTTTCTTCTCGTTCGCTTCCTTAATTCTCACCATCATTCCAAAGCCTCTCTCTCTACACGGACTACACAACATCCACCTCTAACTCTTATATATATATATATATCCATCCACAGATCTCTTTTCTCTTTGTAAAGGGGTCACCAAAAAAGAGCAGTAGTAGTGTTAGTTTCCTTCGTGTTCCTTTGGCCTCTTCTCTTCTCTGATCGACACAGAGACATGGAAGAGGCAACAATCATAGAACTCGACGACGGCTCTCGCGTTAACCACGAAGAGGTCGTTGACGGAGAGGCCGTCCCTGATATCGACTCAGCCTCACAACTTTTCAGCTTCGGCTCCGCCTATAAATTGCCACAGCGCAAACCTACAGTATTGTTCTAACACCATATCTGATCATCTCTTTCATCGTTTCTGCCTATGCGGTCGTATATATGCGCAGAGTTTATATTAATATAACATGTACGTACGTAAGTGTGCGTATATATATTTATATAAATGTTGTGTGTCGTAGAATTACACGACGGTGCAGACGCTGTTGCTGGGGTATCAGTCGCTTGGTGTGGTTTACGGGGATCTCGGCACGTCGCCGCTTTACGTGTTCTCTTCGGTCACCTTGTCGAACCCTGGAGAGGAAGACATACTGGGTATTATGAGCTTAATCTTTTGGACGCTTACGGCTATGGGTTTGATCAAGTACGTTATGATCGTCCTGCATGCGGATGATCATGGAGAAGGTAATTAAATACTCGAAACTAATTAATCATTTCAAATTTAATCAGTTTTCATTTTGCTCATTAAAGTTCATTTTAGGATTATCAGTTGATGCTAATTATGGGTTGTAGATCACACGATTTACTGTAATTAACATCTGTGGTAGTTAAATGGTTTCTCTCTTTTATGTTACGATTAGTTTTCATACTTTTCCGAGGGAATTGAATAGTAAGTAAAATTTTGTTAAAGATCTAAATTAATATTGACAAATTTTGACTTGGTAAAACCCATAATCCAACGCTTCGTCGTGTGCTGGTTTTCATTTCGATTGTCCTTTATATATCATGTAACAGTTACTTGATTCATTAAAAATCTCAAATAAGTCTGTAATTAATTTTCAATCTTACTGACTATTGTAATTTAAAATTCCAATTTTTATGTTTCTTTTTCTTGTTAGGAATCCACTACTTATACTAATACCATATTTTATCTGATATCAATTTATTATGATAAAATTGAAAAAAATCTAATTTATCTTATGCAAAAATATAGAAAAATAATAATAAAATATATAAATATTTATGAGATTTGAACACTTTCTTATATCTATGGCGAAAACAAGACCGAAATTTTTATTATAATTAAAAGAGTGTGCAATATATATATATTTTTTATAAAATTATAGAATAAAAAATACACATATATGTCTTGTCATCCACAACCAAATCAATTGAATTAGTCTTTAAATAATAATATAACTAGAAACATAAATTCACTAAGAATAAAAATAAAAAAAAATAAATAGACATAATCTAAACTTAACTTAATAAAAAAAATCAAAATAGAATAGAATTATAAACCTCCGATTTCAAAATTTGAAAAATATCTAACAACCTCTACTTTTACTTGAATTTTATTTTCTCCACAAATATCCTAAAAGCTAGTGAAGTGATCCTACACATACAAACCAAGTTTACAAAATAATTAAACTTGATTATCAAAAGAGACTTAATAAGTAAATTCGCGGGATCTTCTTATTTTTTAGTTATACCATTTGCAACTTTTGTTGCATCAGAATGATAACTTTGATTTAGAGCAAAATTACTCAACTGATCATACTTCTCAATCTCAAATTTCGTCAGTATTTTAAATATCCAAACGAACAATCCAACACTAATATCAATTTATTAGAAATTTGCAACTTATACTGACACTATATTTTTTATGATACCAATTTGTTAATTATGATAAAAATGAAAATATCTAATTCATCGGATATGAATATACTAAAAAAGAATCGAGAAAAAGAGAAATAAATAAAACATACAAAAAATTTCATAGATCGGCTAGCCACTAGTCAATATTCATAACGAAAATAAAGTAAAGATTTTCATTATAATTAAAGTAATATACAAAATATGTTTCTTCCACGAAATTCTAATTTCAAAAATACACTCATATATACTCACTATTTATAATAAGGATTAAATTTTAATACAATTATGAATACAAATTTACTAAAATTAATAATGATCTAAATAAAATTATATTTAATTTAAATTTAACTTAATAAAATTAGAGAACTTATCGATTTCAAAATTAGAGAAATATCTACCCATTGTGATAGTACATCTCACTAGAAATGGCAATATTAACATGGGTTAATTAACCACACATATATAGTTTGTTATTTGGCTCATTTGGTATGGAGTCCCCAGTGGTTCTTACATTGTTGCTCCTCTTTTTTCTTTTTTCTTTTTTATCTTAAGGTATAGAACCATTAGGCAATAAAAATTTTGCCCTAGCTTCATAATCTCAATTAAATTATATATTCTCAATCATGGCAGCATAATTGAGTATTTTAATGCAGCAATTATGAGTTAGCTTTGCAAATTAATACCCGCTTTACATTTTTCAAAGTTTGAGCTACGTACTACTAATTGAAAGAGTCTATATATTAAGAAATTTGCTTAAAATAAGCAAACAGTATCTATTATTTTAGTATACAATCACGTTTCTTCTGAAGTATATTCTTAGTATCCTTACTAAGGAAGTTTGAAAAAGTACTAGGCATGCATTTATAAATAGTGTAGTCTTTTTCTGGGACTCCGAGATAACATATATATTGTAGCACTCACTGAGAACTTCATATAATATTAACCATAGCATATATAGTCAATAATTTTTTAAAAAATTGGCTTTGACATTTGAGGTACTAAAAAAAATTAAGCTTTTTTTTCCTTAATTTGTCTTTAGCTGACTTTGTCAACCTTGCTTAAAATAAGTTCAAGAAAAAAATAAATTTGAGGATCAGATTTATGTTGTCATTAAGTACTTTAATATGTTTTGCAATTAAAAGCTCACAATATATAAAACTCTCAAATAATAAAGAAAATTAATGATGAAGCAGAGTAATCTAATTTGTCTAAAATGTCTACCTCTTCATGAGGTGGACCCAAAAAAAAAAAAAAAAAAAAAAAAGATTTGAGAATCCAATCTTCATGGTCGAATTTTGAGAGCAATTTTCACATTACGTAAGATCTCTCTACATAACTTTTATTTTTATTTATTTATTTATTTTTTAAAAAAAGGCCTACTGGTAAAAATGATTAACCCTCAAAAGTGCGCAAGTACATACTAAGCATCTATGATTCATTTTTTCTATTCTTTCTTGAGAATTTGTTCATGTTTTACTTGTCGTAATGAATTTGGCCTGTAAATTAATTTGGACTTCGTATACATGTATGAGGTTGATCCCTGCTCCAATAGAAAGAATTTCACTAGTTAATTGCATCCCTTCAGTAAAAAAAAAAAAAAAAAAAAAAAAAAACAAGAGTTCGATAAGGATGGGTCAGGGTGAATAAATCTCCCAAAAGTGTGATTGTATAATAGATTTCAAGCAGAGTTGTTCTCCATCATATTTAACTTCGTATATATAACTTTCTTTATATTTATTTAACATGTTTTGTAATGCGAACACGGAGTATAGGTGGGACTTTTGCATTGTATTCCATTTTGCGGCAGCATATAAATTTCAAGAGTAAGATGATCATGCCAAGTACGAGGCTGGACTCGGATATAAATCTGCGGTTTCATAGTAAAAGCAGCGGATTACGGTCGAAAGCGCAGAAATTCTTCGAAGAGAACTCCAAAGTACAGTCTGTCATTACCTTTGTAGTATTGCTTGGAACCTGCATGCTGATAGGTGATGGAGCCCTCACTCCTGCGATCTCAGGTACTCTTATTTGTATTTCTAGTATGGACATCACGCACTATGCTGCAGAATATGTCATTCCTGTGAACAAACCATAAAAATCTACAAGAAAACATAATTTAAATTAGTAACTTGGATCTGCTGAGAAACATAAAATACAAGTTCAGACAAGCAAGAAAAGAAGACAGTTGCGGCTCAGAAAGCATTTATCAGATAGATTTGAGTTTAACATGTACATAAATTCTAAGTAGATATTCTCCTTTCAAAGAAAAGAATCTAAGTCGATGCTCCCTCTCTTTACTCTCTACAGTTCTCTCTGCTGTTCAAGGAATCCAGTCGAGATCCACGAAAATAACGCAAAGTTAAGCACGGTTTAATTTGAATTCTTCAGCTTGCCAAGGGCTTCTCTTAAACAGACTCTCAACTAATAGCACACCAACTCTTTGTTGTTCCAGATCACGTCGTCCTCCTGGCGGTGGTAATTCTGTTCCTCCTCTTCCTCTTCCAAAGATTCGGCACGAGCAAAGTCAGCTTCTCCTTTCCCCAATAATGCTTCTATGGTTTTCCTTCACGGCACTAATTGGAATCTACAATATGGTCAAGTATTACCCATCAGTTCTCAAAGCATTATCACCCCATTACATTTACTACTACTTTGTGAGAAACAAAGCCAAGGGTTGGAAGCTCCTTGGAGCAGTTGTGCTGTGCATAACAGGTCAGTAAATAACACTCTTTTATCTAAATTAAAAACATTGTGGTCTAAGACTCCAAATTCTCTAATAAACCTTCTACTTAGAGAAAAACAGGTGCCGAAGCAATGTTTGCTGATTTGGGTCACTTCAACAAGAGAGGAATTCAAGTAAATTTCTTCTTTCATCGGATAAAACATAAAGAAACATATAAAAATTTGTGAGCACCTCGCTAAGCTTCCTCTTTTTTTCCTTTTTCAGTTAGCTTTTACAACAGTAGTATATCCGTCGCTGATCATGACATACGCGGGAGAAGCTGCGTATTTGATCAAGAACCCCGACAAACTAAGCACGGCTTTCTACAGTTCGGTGCCAGAGCCTATTTTCTGGCCAATGTTTGTGGTGAGCACTTTGGCTGCAGTTGTTGCCAGCCAGGCCTTAATTTCCGCAAGCTTCTCCATCATTAGGCAATCGATGGTGCTTGGCTGCTTCCCACGAGTGACCATGATACACACCTCGGATAAGTACGAAGGCCAGGTCTACTCCCCTGAAGTGAATTACTTCTTGATGATTGTGTGCATACTAATCACAGTGGGCTTCAAGGGTGGTGCAGAGATTGGAAATGCATATGGTAAGCGAATATATATCATACAACACTAGCCGATATTAACCGAATATCTTTCTGCTCATTCCTTCTTCTTTCTGCAGGAGTTGCGGTGATTTGGGTTATGCTTATCACGACATATCTAATGGTTGTTGTGATGATCGTCATTTGGGAGACAAAACTAATCCTCGTAGCACTATTCCTCATTTCCTTCCTCATGATCGAAGGCCTCTACATGACGTCGCTACTAAACAAGATTGTGGAAGGAGGATGGGTCCCCTTCGCAATCTCAGCATTTTTCATAGTGATTACTA
>CM054935.1:28894266-28963865 GCA_029168755.2 Tillandsia fasciculata
TTTCTATATCTCGTTGCCACGATGATGTACATTAATGTTCGAGAGAGAGGGTACGTATTTATAATTTTGTAGGAAGGTTGATAAGAGTTGACTGGTCAAATGCGGCGAGCTGGCTTCACGCTTATCAACGTTCTGAAAGAGCCACAGAAGCTAGGAAGATGCATGGAGGATCTCATTTAGTGGGATTTAGTTGAAACTTTTATTATTAAACTAGAATAATCTGACTATCCATTATAAGGTACGCACACTGGTAATGGCGGCATCGGGCATCCAAGTCAAAACACGAATCTAAAACAACGTGGTGCACGGCTTCAGATGCAACACTGTATATTTCCTAACATACTATTCCTATCCAAATTAATCCGAGTTAAATAAGTTGTCAGATAGAATAGAAACCCCGAGGGCCGAAGTCATCTACGCAGATTTCACATCAGAACGCAGTAAGATCGGTCTACCCTCTGCTTTGCTCGTCCGAACACAGAAATCTCCCAAACCAGTCAATAAGCGCTGCCACCAAAAGCATGGATTGGATTGAAGACACTTCCAAACATCCAATAAAGTCAGGAAGGAATTTGCAAGTTGCGATTTTTGGTGAAACTAGAAGCTATCATCTGGATCTATGTACATTATGTTCAGCCCCAAACGCTGACCAGAAACCACCAAGGAGATATCTTAACTGCTATGCCTAAGCCCCAGTGATTTTTACAATTTAGATCTGTGATCTGTTGACTAACCTTCAAGATAATAAATTAGCTCTGTTAATTAGTGCATTTGTAGGAAACTGGAAAAGATACAAAATACTGTGATAGTTATGATTCAAAATACAGATTAACCAGCAGGTCAGGACTAACTTGGTGGTACAAATCTAACCTTACCGTGTAGCAATAAGACCAAAAAAAAAATCAGACCAGAACTCGATACTGTGGTCCAAAACTAGCTATCCAGTAAGAGTGAAATTATTGCTTAGACGGCCGGATTAGACTGAGCAAACACATATTAGGTGTTTGCGTCAATTTCTAATTGGTTTGGTGAGAGCCTCCTGGACTTTGAACTTAAAGAGTTACCAAATTTAGGTGGTACCAAAAATGAGACAACTAGCAATCTTGAGGTTTATTAGGAAAATCACCCATTAAACCCTTCAAGTCATGATCTTCAGCAGGAAGTTTGAGCTGGTCTCCCGAACACCGGATCTTCTGTGCTCATCTTCCGAGTCCTTCCTTAGTTTTTTTTTTTTTTTTTTTTTTCGAGGTCTGGTTGTCTCGACCCTTGTAGCTAAATTCATCCTTGCAATGAATGAAGCGACAGCATGCTGCCTTTCCCTCAAAAAAGTCATGATCTTCAGCGCACATCATATGAATCTACTCCATAGTTAACGGGCAGTAAGAGTAATTGGATTTTTGGGTTTTGAATCTATTCCATAGTTGGGAGCGTTAGCAATCTATGGATAATAATTGATGGATAAGATAACGACCTGGGGGTCATATCCGTTGATGGTAGGGCGTATTAATGCGCTTCCAGATAAAAGAAGTGCTTAAAAAAATGTACAACGAATTCAAGAATACCGGTTGGGACTTTTGGGACAAAAGTCAAATTAAATAAATATTATACATAGTTCCATATAGGAGACTTTTCCAAGATGGTACTTGAACTAGCTAAAGCGATTACTCGAGACTTGCTAAATAGATTCCGCATCATAGTACCTTCCTAATATAATCATTTTTGCATCAAACTCCTAGCTAAACACTATCTATTAAAACATAGAATTAGAAAAGTACGTGACAAAACATTTCACATCTACTACTAATTTTAGTGTTACACAAAGCAAGGCTCTAATTTACAGATTGTCTACACCAACTTGATCTGCTTAACTTTGGTCAAGCTAGCGGTTTTTGACAGGAAGATAGTGGCGCTCTGCAGAGGCACTTGTTATGTAAGTAGGAGTCGGCAGAGCACCGCGCCATGCATGTACCTTCCCGTTGGGATCGACACACACAGCCCGTTATATGTGAGATTCAAAATCTTAAGCTTGTGAAGGTTCATAAGTGACTAGGGAATGCTCTCCCACATCTGGTTTTGTCTCAGGTCCAACAAGCCCTGTGTCTGAGGGAACACCAGCTTATTCCACGAAAGATAAATGAAAAGATAAATGGAAGACGTCTGTTTCGCCACACCAAACAAGAAAGCATGTTATATGAGAGATCAAGGTCGTAGATGTCAACATTGCCGTCGGACTTTGAGATCTCACCTCACAGCCAGTTAGCCCTCAGGAAAAGGGTGCTATGATATCCATGCAGAAGGCCTGGCGGTATTGTTCCAGTCAAGAAGTTGTGGCTGAGGTCTAAGTAGTTCAGTTTCTGAAGAGTGCTAGAGGATACTGGGATGAGACCAGTACCCTATTATAGGACATGCTAAAATCAAAGAGTGAGCTGACCCTCACGACGAGGACTTCAAGCCGGTGAGTTTTGCAAAGAAGGTTGGGATAGGGCCGTGAGCCCTGGCATGAGGGCAATTGCTAGGCTTTTGAGTGCAGAAAGCTCGCCAATAACAGGTGGAAGAAGTGTGGAAATGTTACTCTCTGGAAAGGAGATGTCGATAACCCGGCCCCCTGGGGAGCAAATTATGTATGTCCAGCTGCAGCAATCGTCGGCAACGTCCCATGAGAAGAGGAAGTCAGGGTTATGCCACGAGTATTCGATCTTGTGGAGTGCTGCCTTGTCATCTCGATGGCAGGTCACAGGGAATAGTACGGTTTGGAGAGGAAGACAATAAGAGGAGAATAAAAATGGGGAGATGTCGGTAGATACTAGATTTAAACAAGAAACATTTTTGCTTTTCTCGCTGATGGAATAGTAGTAGAAGGGAGTTCTATATATAAGCAAAGAGATTAACACTGGGATTTCTATGTGATTAAGTCGAAGATGTGCAAGTGGAGGATGGTCACCATGAGGCCCACAGGAAATCAGAAGGGATTCATCATTCTGCTTTATTTTACCCCTGTTCTGTAAAATAAAAGTAAAACAGCTGCTGAACTTTGAAGTATTCGTGCTGTTGTGCAAGTGGAGAAACAATTTTAGTAAGATCTGACACTCGATAGTTTCAGCTGTTGTTCTAAGCATCTACATTCAGCTGCATCCTGATTCCCAATGAAAAACTTGCAAACTATTCAGGAATATACAACTGATCGAAACTGTATAATCGCAAACTATAAGAGAGCGATTTCAATAATACCAACAAAGAGAAGAAAATTTGCGAACAGAAAACACATTCTACAACGGATAATCACCAAATTTGATCAAATTTCTGAATGAAACATAGAAAGAGCGATGGGAGGAAAGAAAAGGTACCTTAAACAGATCCAAACAGGCTACTGCCTCCATCTTCTCATCAAAGTGATCAATAGTGTATCGCATTTGGCATTATAAGCTGCAAAAAGAAGAGAAAGAAGAGATCTCTACATCTATTAGGTTCGTGCATCATATCTATTACGATTAATTATTTGTTAAATACAACGAATTCGGGGCGATCTACAATTCCACGCATCAGAAAACAATTCCGAGAACATAAAATCGAAAAGGAGAGGAAAATGTATACACCGATTCTAGATTTAGTGGAGAGCCCGATTAGCATACCTCCGAGTCGCCGTACCCCTCCATCAATTCGCTCTTGAAACCTCCACACAGAAGAGAAGCGTAGAGAAAGAGGCGCGAGGGTTTGCGACTTGGAGAAACAGAGAGAGAGAGAGAGAGAGAGAGAGAGAGAGAGAGAAAGAGACGTAGTTTATAGGGTTTCTAAAGCGGTGGAGATGAAGAAGCTGAGTCCAAAAAAAGAGAGGGAAGAGAGGAGCGCAATGGCGCGGCAGCGTTCAGTGTGAGTAACAATTAATGATTTGGTCTTGGGCCTATTTTTCAACAGGCGGCCCATAATTCTCACCTGAGTCCGATAATGACATGATGGGCCTCAGATGGACTGATATTTTCGTAAAAATCGATCCGTTTGCACGCCTCAGCCACTCAAGTCTCGGCCACACAAGTCTCAGGTGGGTCCCATAGAGCAAAGCCACGTCGGAAATCTATTAGATTATCAGACCACACGTGGACCAATAGAAACGAGGAAGAAAGATAGAGCAACCAATAACGGCTCGGTTTTGGATCGCCCCCCATCAGATCTCCTCTCCTCTGCCACACTTCTTATTAGACATGTAACATACCTTTCGTTTCTAAGACTTCTCTTTCTCTCCTCGCCCATCCACACCACCACCACCACCACCACCACCACCACCACCACCACCACAACAACAACAACAACAAGAAGCTAATCTTAGCAAAAGAGGAAGAGAATGGCGTCGTCGAGTGGTCTGAGGAGCTGCTCCGCCGTCACGTTCCCGAGCCTTCTCTCGTCGTCCAAATCGCAGTTTGCCGCCTCGCTCGCCATCCCGAACACTTCCTCCGGCCGCTTCTCCATGTCCGCCGAGTGGATGCCCGGCCAGCCCCGCCCTCCTTACCTCGACGGCTCAGCCCCCGGTATTTTTCTCTTTTTTTTTTTTCTTCTTCTTTGGTAATCTCTTCGTTTATGTGCTTAATGTTTTGTAATTATTTATTTGATATCTCTTTAATTTTTTTTTCCTCCTCCCTAAAATTTAGTGATTTTGGGTTCGATCCACTGGGCCTCGGAGAAGTGCCGGAGAACCTGGAGAGGTTCAAGGAATCTGAGCTCATCCACTGCAGATGGGCGATGCTCGCTGTGGTATATGCACTCTCCCTCTCCCCTGCACTCATATCTGCTTTCCTGTCATGCATGCATGCATCGGCTTCAATAACAAAATCAGAAGAGATTCGGTAGTTCGATAAGTCACGCGATTACTATATCCACAATTTTAATATCATTTTTAAAGTAAGCAATCGATCGGAGCAGCTGCAAGGCTCGATCGATCGACAAAATGTTAATCTGAATGAAATGGATAAAACTCACCCTACCATTTGGATCCCACAGCCAGGGATCTTGGTGCCGGAGGCGCTGGGGCTCGGAAACTGGGTGAAGGCGCAAGAGTGGGCGGCGATCCCCGGTGGCCAGGCGACCTACTTGGGCAACCCGGTACCATGGGGCACCCTCCCGACCATCCTCGTCATCGAGTTCGTCGCCATCGCCTTCGTCGAGCATCAGCGCAGCATGGAGAAGGATCCCGAGAAGAAGAAGTACCCCGGCGGCGCCTTCGACCCCTTGGGATACTCCAAGGACCCTGAGAAGCTCAAGGAATACAAGGTCAAGGAAATCAAGAACGGTATGGAAAATTCCACTGCAGCTTCTTTTTCGAACATATTTTAAATGCAACAGCTAGTTTCAAAAACAGAAAAAAAATATATATATATATAATAAAAATAAAAATCTAAAAATTTCCTCTATAGTAACTGGGAGAGTAAGAGCTTTAAAGCGCTTTTAGACTTCTTAAAACTCTTAAAGCATCAAAAACAGTTGCATTCGAAGAACGCAATTCCTAACTAGAACCTGTTTTGTTCGCAAGTGTTGCTCGTAACCTGTTTGTGGAAATGTCTGCCTGTTTATAGGTCGGCTAGCACTCTTGGCCTTCGTGGGTTTCTGCGTGCAGCAATCGGCGTACCCGGGGACAGGGCCGCTGGAGAACTTGGCGACCCACCTCGCCGACCCATGGCACAACAACATCGGCGACATCATCATCCCCAGATCCATTCTGCCATGACCTGGTTGATCTAGATTCAGTAATTACTGCATTGTACAAACTCCCTTGTAATCATCTGAGAAGAAGCTAGCTAATTAATGTTTGTACCTTGTTTTATGTTTAAGTTGGACGTGTTGGTCTTTTGCCGATCAAGTGCACAAAAATTATATTTACTTTTGAGATCTTTGTTGTGGAAATTAATCGCCCATATATATATATATGAATGTGATTATAGATTTTTAAAATTTTTCCCAAAAAATATATATGTAGTATAACTATGGTAAGTTATACCTAAGTTGAGGTTTTATCTAGCTAGGTACAGAATGTTGAAACTGTATGAATTGTTCATTATACGTTATAATACAAATGCACGAGAAATAAAAAAAAAAATTAAATGGGAAAAAATATTTAAAAGAAAAGATCAAAATTATATGACTGGGTAATTATTTACGTACACAAAAAAAATAAAAAATATATATTTTATTTTATGAAGAAATATAAAAATATAAAGTACACTTTATATCTTATTCAAATAAAAATTTAAAGAGCTTATTGTAAAGTCCTTCTTTCTCTTAAACTTGTTCTAATGAAAATTCTAAAAGATAATTAAAAATAAGAACTCTTTGTAAAATCATAAGTAAGAAGGTTAAATTAAAGAATTATAAAAAATTTTGTACAAATTTTTTAGGCCGTTGCTGGGAAAGATTCGAATCGCTTTATATATATATAATGCTAATTAGCCTAGTCAAAGTCAACTAATGTTAATTAGATTCAGCTCGAAGCATAAACAACTATGCTTTTGATGCGTGTGATCCCAATATATCTTTATAGTAGGGAGCTAAAGATTTAGTTCAACCTTGTGTAGGTAAACAAGTATTTTTCATCAATGAAAATCAACTTCAAAATTAATTGATGTATTTCCATATATCTAATCTAGCTATATCATCTTTTATAAATCAAATATGAATTAATTTAATTTGACTTATTTCAAATTCAAAAGAATGCACCAACTTAACATATTCAGATACAGAACATACTGGTAACATACAAATAAGTTGAGACTAGCTCCACGGGGCCATACATGATTTATTTTTTTGAATCCTGCATCTCAGTGGCGAAGCTATATATAGATTGAGAGGGGTCATGGCTCCTTCGACTGTTAAAATATTCACTTTAGATCTTATATTGTTATTGACTTAAAAAATAAATAGTTATAGCTAAATAAATAAAAAAAGTTTTTTAGTGTGTATTATTAGAAATTTTTTTAAAATAAAAATTATATGCACCTAATACACCATATATTATACTCTATGACATTCATAATGTTTGCATATTAAATATATAAAAAATTTTAAATTTAAGTATATATTATTTAAGTATCTAATAGTTCTAAAAAAATTCGAAACCTAGATGTCTCACTGATGTAGTTTAGTTCATCTTCTAATTGAATAAAGCGAATAGCGCACTATCTTTCTCTAAAAAAAAAAAAATAGTTCTAAAAAAAATATATTATAGATTATAAAATATAAATGTCTAATAATTATAATTGTTGATATACATGTAATTTGAGTGGTATCATGTATACTTAACAAATTTAATTTTAATTTTAAATTTTTATGATTGTATAGCAAGGCAAAATACTTAATTAGTTATTACAATGACTTGTGACTATAAAAATTATATAAAAGTACGCATAATATAACGATGAATTACTGGACCTCGTTAAGGTAGGTCGTTCAGGAGCTTTCCATTATTTTATTTTTTTTCCTCTGCATATCTATACAATAACTATTTGACAGTTTTGTAAGGCTGATGTGTCGTGCTGTGGTTGAATTGGCTGATGTGGCGTGGTTTTATGCTTCGGGTGATGTTATGCTGGCTCCTAACCTATTGCGGGGTCTCCGAGCCTCCCTGTGCGCCGAGCCTTTCCTACGCGCGTTGTGCGTGATTCGTCGCTTGCTCGCGCCTCTTCGCCTACTCCCTCCTCTTTCTGCTTCGGGTGATCCTACGCTGGCTCCTAACCTATTGCGGGGTCACTTCATTCCTCTTATTTTCTCTTCCTAAACCTAGCGCCGAACCTCCCTGTGTGCCGAGCCTCTCTGTGCGCCGAGCCTTTCCTACGCGTGTTGTGCTTGATTCGTTCCCTGCTCGCGTCTCTTCGCCTACTCCCTCCTCTTTCTCGGAGACGTCGGCTGCTCGCGCCTCTTCTGTGCGCCGCTCCTCTTTCTCTCGCTTCCTAACCCTAACCCTAGCACCGACGCTCCGCTCTCTCTCTCTCTCTCTCTCTCTCTCTCTCTATCTCTCTCTGTTTTCCTCTCTGGTTCGATAGTGTCAAGGTTGGTGGGGGGATCGCCGGTCATCAGATGACACCCCTCTTTCTCTCGCTTCCTAACCCTAGCGCCGAACCTCTGCTCTCTCTCTCTCTCTCTCTCTCTCTCTCTCTGTTTTTCTCTGTGATTCAATGGTGTACCGTGGATGTGTGGGGATTCTTTGTATTTGGGTTGTTTGGATTGTCTCTCTGTGGATCCTTTCCCGTTTGTGTGTTGTATTGTGGGTTTCGTGTGTGCTGCTCTCATTTCTTTCTCGATCAATACTTTGCGGTGATCGGAGTGTCTCATTCGTGGTATGTGTGTTATATTATTTTTTTTTAATTTATTTAGTTATATATGTAATAATACAGTAATTTGTGTTTTTTTTTCCTATTTTCTGTGTTTCCTTGATCGGACGGTCAATGTGTCCCCGCATGGCAAGAGACGTAATCAAGCGGGCTACAATTGTCCACGTGTCGTGCATTTACGGGATTCTCGTCACGTGATGTAGTGTAGTCAAACGAAGATCACAGATCTATTAGATTATTATTATTATATTTGATGATGTTAATTATAAAGTACAAATAATTTTTTTAAAAAATAAAATAGATAAAATACATATACCCATATATATATATATATATATATATATATATATATATATATATATATATATATACCCTATTAAGTTTCCAACTTTCATATCTACCCCTCAAAAAATCTGCTCTCTAATATACCCTTCTAAAAATCTGCTCTCTAATAATATATATATATATATATATATATATATATATATATATATATATATATAGTATCATGAAAATGTTTCAATTGATAGAGCTTTATTTTTTCCCCTATGAAAAGCTACGTACATAAATAAATGAACAATGGGAGAATTAATGGTGAATATATTTTAATAATAATTTTAGTCCACTATGAGCTATCAAAGAAAATGTTTCAAGGCAAAGTCACCATCATGTGTGCTCACCCTGAGAGTGGTGAAAATAATGCATGCACTTGCTTTGGTGAAAATAAGGAATGGACAGGGAGTGTTACATTAACTTAGTGTCCCTTAATTAATCAAAATAATAATTTTATTTTTCTTCTGAAAGTGATTTAAGCAATAAAAAAAATTAACTTTGTGGCCACTTGCTCTTCTATTCCGAGTAATCCTGAAGAACCAAGTTTTCCATTTTTTAAAAAAAAATTACTATCAATAACTTATTCACTTCTTATGGAAACTAATTGAAGCCACGTTAGGGTACAGTGTATACAAAATGGACGGTCGTGATTGCTCTTCGAAAGTATCTGATCGAATGCATTAACACCTCTTCCTTCGTCCCCCCAGTTGTTATATTAATTAACGCGGTGTGGCAAAATAAACCACCATTGTTTCTTCTCGTTCGCTTCCTTAATTCTCACCATCATTCCAAAGCCTCTCTCTCTACACGGACTACACAACATCCACCTCTAACTCTTATATATATATATATATATCCATCCACAGATCTCTTTTCTCTTTGTAAAGGGGTCACCAAAAAAGAGCAGTAGTAGTGTTAGTTTCCTTCGTGTTCCTTTGGCCTCTTCTCTTCTCTGATCGACACAGAGACATGGAAGAGGCAACAATCATAGAACTCGACGACGGCTCTCGCGTTAACCACGAAGAGGTCGTTGACGGAGAGGCCGTCCCTGATATCGACTCAGCCTCACAACTTTTCAGCTTCGGCTCCGCCTATAAATTGCCACAGCGCAAACCTACAGTATTGTTCTAACACCATATCTGATCATCTCTTTCATCGTTTCTGCCTATGCGGTCGTATATATGCGCAGAGTTTATATTAATATAACATGTACGTACGTAAGTGTGCGTATATATATCTATATAAATGTTGTGTGTCGTAGAATTACACGACGGTGCAGACGCTGTTGCTGGGGTATCAGTCGCTTGGTGTGGTTTACGGGGATCTCGGCACGTCGCCGCTTTACGTGTTCTCTTCGGTCACCTTGTCGAACCCTGGAGAGGAAGACATACTGGGTATTATGAGCTTAATCTTTTGGACGCTTACGGCTATGGGTTTGATCAAGTACGTTATGATCGTCCTGCATGCGGATGATCATGGAGAAGGTAATTAAATACTCGAAACTAATTAATTATTTCAAATCAGTTGTCACTTTGCTCATTAAAGTTCATTTTAGGATGATCAGTTGATGCTAATTATGGTTGTCGATCATAAGATTTACTGTAATTAACATCTGTGATAATTAAATGGGTTCTCTCTTTTATGTTAGGATTAGTTTTCATACTGTTCTGAGGGAATTGAATAGTAAGTAAAATTTTGTTAAAGATCTAAATTAATATTGGCAAATTTTGACTTGGTAAAACCCATAATCCAAACCGTGACGCTTCGTCGTGTACTGGTTTTTTTTTTTTTTTTGAGGAGAAAAAAAAAAAAAAAAACTCCAAATAAGTCTGTAACAGTTACTTGACTTATTTGGAAAAAAAATTCCAATAGTCGTGTACTGGTTTTCATTTCGATTTTCCTTTATATATCATGTAATAGTTACTTGACTTATTAAAAATCTCAAATAAGTCTGTAATTAATTTTCAATCTTACTGACTATTGTAATTTAAAATTCCAATTTTTATGTTTCTTTTTCTTGTTAGGAATCCGCTACTTATATTAATACCATATTTTCTCTAATATCAATTTATTATGATAAAATTGAAAAAATCTAATTTATCTTATGCAAAAATATAAAAAAATAATAATAAAATATATAAATATTTATGAGATTTGAACACTTTCTTATATCTATGGCGAAAACAAGACCGAAATTTTTATTATAATTAAAAGAGTGTGCAATATATTTTTTTTTTTATAAAATTATAGAATAAAAAATACACATATATGTCTTGTCATCCACAACCAAATCAATTGAATTAGTCTTTAAATAATAATATAACTAGAAACATAAATTCACTAAGAATAAAAAAAAAAATAAATAAATAGACATAATCTAAACTTAGCTTAATAAAAAAATCAAACTAGCTTAATAAAAAAATCAAAATAGAATAGAATTATAAACCTTCGATTTCAAAATTTGAAAAATATCTAACCATCTCCACTTTTACTTGAATTTTATTTTCTCCACAAATATCCTAAAAGCTAGTGAAGTGATCCTACACATACAAACCAAGTTTACAAAATAATTAAACTTGATTATCAAAAGAGACTTAATAAGTAAATCCGCGGGATCTTCTTATTTTTTAGTTATACCATTTGCAACTTTTGTTGCATCAGAATGATAACTTTGATGTAGAGCAAAATTACTCAACCGATCATACTTCTCAATCTCAAATTTCGTCAGTATTTTAAATATCCAAACGAACAATCCAACACTAATATCAATTTATTAGAAATTTGCAACTTACACTGACACTATATTTTTTATGATACCAATTTGTTAATTATGATAAAAATGAAAATATCTAATTCATCGGATATGAATATACTAAAAAAGAATCGAGAAAAAGAGAAATAAATAAAACATACAAAAAATTTCATAGATCAGCTAGCCACTAGTCAATATTCACAACGAAAATAAAATGGAGACTTTCATTATAATTAAAGTAATATACAAAATATGTTTCTTCCACGAAATTTTAATTTCAAAAATACACTCATATATACTCACTATTTATAATAAGGATTAAATTTTAATACAATTATGAATACAAATTTACTAAAATTAATAATAATCTAAATAAAATTAGATTTAATTTAAATTTAACTTAATAAAATTAGAGAACTTATCGATTTCAAAATTGGAGAAATATCTACCCATTGTGATAGTACATCTCACTAGAAATGACGATATTAACATGCGTTAATGAACCACACATATATAGTTTGTTATTTGGCTCATTTGGTATGGAGTCCCCAGTGGTTCTTACATTGTTGCTCCTCTTTTTTCTTTTTCCTTTTTTATCTTAAGGTATAGAACCATTAGGCAATAAAAATTTTACCCTAGCTTCATAATCTCAATTAAATTATATATTCTCACATCTCAATCATGGCAGCATATATAATTGAGTATTTTAATGCAGCAATTATGAGTTAGTTTTGCAAATTAATACCCGCTTTACATTTTTCAAAGTTTGAGCTACGTACTACTAATTGAAGGAGTCTATGTATTAAGAAATTTGCTTAAAATAAGCAAACAGTATCTATTATTTTAGTATACAAGCACGTTTCTTCTTAAGTATATTCATAGTATCCTTACTAAGGAAGTTTGAAAAAGTACTAGGCATGCATTTATAAATATTGTAGTCTTTTTCTGGGACTCCGAGATAACATATATATTGTAGCACTCACTGAGAACTTCATATAGTATTAACCATAGCATATATAGTCAATAATTTTTTTAAAAATTGGCTTTGACATTTGAGGTACTAAAAAAAATTAAGCTTTTTTTTCCTTAATTTGTCTTTAGCTGACTTTGTCAACCTTGCTTAAAATAAGTTCAAGAAAAAAATAAATTTGAGGATCAGATCTATGTTGTCATTAAGTACTTTAATATGTTTTGCAATTAAAAGCTCACAATATATAAAACTCTCAAATAATAAAGAAAATTAATGATGAAGCAGAGTAATCTAATTTGTCTAAAATGTCTACCTCTTCATGAGGTGACCCAAAAAAAAAAAAAAAAAAAAAAAAGATTTGAGAATCCAATCTTCATGGTCGAATTTTGAGAGCAATTTTCACAATACGTAAGATCTCTCTACATAGCTTTTATTTTTATTTATTTATTTTTTTTTATAAAAAGGCCTACTGGTAAAAATGATTAACCCTCAAAAGTGCGCAAGTACATACTAAGCATCTATGATTCATTTTTTCTATTCTTTCTTTAGAATTTGTTCATGTTTTACTTGTCGTAATGAATTTGGCCTGTAAATTAATTTGGACTTCGTATACATGTATGAGGTTGATCCCTGCTCCAATAGAAAGAATTTCACTAGTTAATTGCATCCCTTCAGTAAAAAAAAAAAAAAAAAAAAAAAAAAAGAGTTCGATAAGGATGGGTCAGGGTGAATAAATCTCCCAAAAGTGTGATTGTATAATAGATTTCAAGCAGAGTTGTTCTCCATCATATTTAATTTCGTATATATAACTTTCTTTATATTTATTTAACATGTTTTGTAATGCGAACACGGAGTATAGGTGGGACTTTTGCATTGTATTCCATTTTGCGGCAGCATATAAATTTCAAGAGTAAGATGATCATGCCAAGTACGAGGCTGGACTCGGATATAAATCTGCGGTTTCATAGTAAAAGCAGCGGATTACGGTCGAAAGCGCAGAAATTCTTCGAAGAGAACTCCAAAGTACAGTCTGTCATTACCTTTGTAGTATTGCTTGGAACCTGCATGCTGATAGGTGATGGAGCCCTCACTCCTGCGATCTCAGGTACTCTTATTTGTATTTCTAGTATGGACATCACGCACTATGCTGCAGAATATGTCATTCCTGTGAACAAACCATAAAAATCTACAAGAAAACATAATTTAAATTAGTAACTTGGATCTGCTGAGAAACATAAAATACAAGTTCAGACAAGCAAGAAAAGAAGACAGTTGCGGCTCAGAAAGCATTTATCAGATAGATTTGAGTTTAACATGTACATAAATTCTAAGTAGATATTCTCCTTTCAAAGAAAAGAATCTAAGTCGATGCTCCCTCTCTTTACTCTCTACAGTTCTCTCTGCTGTTCAAGGAATCCAGTCGAGATCCACGAAAATAACGCAAAGTTAAGCACGGTTTAATTTGAATTCTTCAGCTTGCCAAGGGCTTCTCTTAAACAGACTCTCAACTAATAGCACACCAACTCTTTGTTGTTCCAGATCACGTCGTCCTCCTGGCGGTGGTAATTCTGTTCCTCCTCTTCCTCTTCCAAAGATTCGGCACGAGCAAAGTCAGCTTCTCCTTTTCCCCAATAATGCTTCTATGGTTTTCCTTCACGGCACTAATTGGAATCTACAATATGGTCAAGTATTACCCATCAGTTCTCAAAGCATTATCACCCCATTACATTTACTACTACTTTGTGAGAAACAAAGCCAAGGGTTGGAAGCTCCTTGGAGCAGTTGTGCTGTGCATAACAGGTCAGTAAATAACACTCTTTTATCTAAATTAAAAACATTGTGGTCTAAGACTCCAAATTCTCTAATAAACCTTCTACTTAGAGAAAAACAGGTGCCGAAGCAATGTTTGCTGATTTGGGTCACTTCAACAAGAGAGGAATTCAAGTAAATTTCTTCTTTCATCGGATAAAACATAAAGAAACATATAAAAATTTGTGAGCACCTCGCTAAGCTTCCTCTCTTTTTTTCTTTTTCAGTTAGCTTTTACAACAGTAGTATATCCGTCGCTGATCATGACATACGCGGGAGAAGCTGCGTATTTGATCAAGAACCCCGACAAACTAAGCACGGCTTTCTACAGTTCGGTGCCAGAGCCTATTTTCTGGCCAATGTTTGTGGTGAGCACTTTGGCTGCAGTTGTTGCCAGCCAGGCCTTAATTTCCGCAAGCTTCTCCATCATTAGGCAATCGATGGTGCTTGGCTGCTTCCCACGAGTGACCATGATACACACCTCGGATAAGTACGAAGGCCAGGTCTACTCCCCTGAAGTGAATTACTTCTTGATGATTGTGTGCATACTAATCACAGTGGGCTTCAAGGGTGGTGCAGAGATTGGAAATGCATTTGGTAAGCGAATATATATCATATACAACACTAGCAGATATTAACCGAATATCTTTCTGCTCATTCCTTCTTCTTTCTGCAGGAGTTGCGGTGATTTGGGTTATGCTTATCACGACATATCTAATGGTTGTTGTGATGATCGTCATTTGGGAGACAAAACTAATCCTCGTAGCACTATTCCTCATTTCCTTCCTCATGATCGAAGGCCTCTACATGACGTCGCTACTAAACAAGATTGTGGAAGGAGGATGGGTCCCCTTCGCAATCTCAGCATTTTTCATAGTGATTACTATGTCGTGGACATACGGGAGGAGCAAAAGAAGCGAATATGAAGCAACAAAGAAAATGGACATGCAAGAATTCAACAAACTAGTCGCGAGCAGGACACGTGCGCCAGGCGTTTGCTTCTTCTGCACCGACCTAATGAATGGAATCCCTCCGATAGTTCGACATTACGTGCAGCACATTGAAAGCCTTCACAAAGTGATGGTTTTCATCACGGCTCGAATCCTTCCGGTCAGATCAGTACTTCCCGAGGAAAGGTTCGTTGTAGCCAAATTAGGTCCTACTGGAGTGTATAGATGTTTGGTTCAATATGGTTATATGGATAACCAAAACATGGAAGGGGATGAGTATGGTGAATCAGTGATCTCCGCCTTGAAAGAGATAGCTGAGAGCGAGCAGGAGATTGAGATGCTTCGTTTGTCTTTGAATAGAGGAGTAATTTTTGTTCTCGGGAGGATCATTTTGAAGATGAGCAATAAGCATGGCTGCTTCGAAAGGTTTGTTGTCGACAATCTATATAGGTTCTTGCAGAAGAACTTCAGGTCTAATGTCGCCACGCTTAGAATCCCACCAGGAAAGATTTTGCAGGTCGGGATGTTATACGAGATCTGAAGTGGGATTCAAGTTTTTACTTCTAGTGGAAGGTTGCAATGACTTAAAATGGTATGCAGTTTGTGGTTTGGAGTGATTATGTAGACTAGTAGGAATGTTTGTGGTTTGACTCTTAAGTGGCCCTTGTGTTATTTGTGATCTACTTCAATAAAATGTTTGTTGAGCTCAAAGTAGAACTGTTAAAATTTCTGATTTAATTCTTTGATATGTTTGATGCTATTTGTCTTTAGCACTCACTCACTCACTCACTCTCTTTTGGGTCGTAAACCTAGCATTGCTCTTTGCTTAAACAAACAAGATAAAAGTCCATAAAAGGAGAACTCTGTTTTTTAAGTTTTAACTCTTTTCTTAACCACCTCTTATGTTCTTACTGGCTATTTGAACATATTTAACTCATTTCTTAACCATCTTTTATGTTCTTACTGGTTATCTGAACATATTTTTAGCTAGCTGGTTGTCAAACTTGAGCTGTTTGGTAAATGCTGGATCCAATCACTCAAGTATAGAAAAAACAATACACAGTAGAAGGAGGATAGAATCCAACAGATGATTCCTGTAAAGGAATTAAATGAATGTAAGCTTCAAATTGCAACCATCATCACATCCTTCTGAAAGAGTTCATTCTAAAAAATCTGCTAGTACCATTATATAGCATAATGATTATCAACTGGACAAGTACAAGATTTTGAACAAACAAGGAACTTGGTATTGGAAAAAAAAAATTCATTTGAAAAAGATTATCGGGGGAGACACCTGCCGAGGAATCACGATTAGCTTTTCATGAGTAGTATCCCTTTGATGTGCAGTTGAGGACCCTTGTAATTTCGTTTTTCTTTTATTTCTTTTGTTCTCTGTTTCTTTTGTCTTTCCATCACCAATCTCTGGTTGGTGAATTCTTTTTGTTGCCTATTCTATGCATGTCTCTATGATTTTATAATAGGACCTTCTGCAGCAACTCTATAGGGAGCTCCAGTTATACTTATATACCACCTTAATAATACTTTGAGGAACCATGAGAAGTAAAAGAGATCATAACGAGGAATAAATAGGTACCCCTGGTAGCGTGGCACCAGCATCAACAACAAAAGTGTTTCCTGCCACATAGTCTGAGTCGTCATGAATCAGATAACGGATCAGAGAGGTCAGTGCCGGATTGGAAGTGCCGAGCGTTCTTAATGGAACAGTTCTTTCAGTCACATTGTTGAGCCATTGTCTTTGCATAAGACCAGCAGTTATCTCAGATTTGAACAATCCAGGTGCTACAGAGTTAACCCTGATGTTATATGCACCTAGCTCCAAGGCCATGACCTAATACACAAAGTGGCCCAATTTACTAAATTGCAATTAAACCAAGTAAGATTTTAGTATAAATAAAACGTATTGCATCAAACATCAGAAACAAGATGTAATTTTGACCACAAAGCAATGATCCTGAATTTGTTTACAAGTTTCAACAGAAACTTCACTTTCATAGTTTAGAACATACACATTTTGCTTAACCGGAACTCAAAAGAAAGCAGGTGACGGAGAAAAATTACCTTCGTAATGGAATTTACGCCTGTTTTTGATGCAGTATATGCAATTCCTCCAGGCAACTGTCCGCGATTAATGCCGACGATAGACGAGATGTTGATCACTGATCCTTTGAGTTTTGCATCTCGCATGCGCCGGCACATGTGCTTGGTCACAAGCCACAATCCAGTTAGATTTGTTCGCATTAAACTGTTCCATTCAACTGCGGACAATTCTAGAGTCGAATGAACTTCACCTGGAAGGAATGTGCACCAAGAGGAAAAGTTCAGAGGCATAGATATGATGAACATGAGTAAAGCAACTGAGAATAGTCAACAATGCCTGGAAAGTGCATTTTTCTCTTTCTTTATTAAGCAACAATACAAAATTAAACTACAGTGCTATATGATCTTTTTATTGGACGAAGCAAAAGAAGAGCTTGTTAGTTCCCTTTTGTTTATAATAATTTTGCTATGGTACTTGTATCTGAAAACAAACATGCTAGCTGGCCCCATCTAATACGCGCAGAATCAAACAAGACATGTTAAGCAAATAAATTAATAAAGGAGGTTGTTGTTTCTATGTGGCCCCTTTAACTTAACATAATTTTTTTTTCAATTGGTATCTTTGCTTTAAAGTTTTATCAGTGATTCCATCAGATCGAATTGTTTTAACCAGTTTTTTAGAAATAAAACTATATTGATTAACTAATGACTAATAGAGACATTAAATTTTGGAAAAATTTCAACTACAACTTAAATACCTCAAATAACAAAATAAAATAAAACTAAAAAAAGTAAATCTCTCTCTTGTTAATAACCAAAACGACACTAATTAAAACTGATTAATAAAACAAAACCAACGAGTAGTGAGATTTTGATCGTAGTCTCACCTCTGATCCCGGCGTTGTTCACCAAAGCATCGATCCTACCGAACGCATTCCACGCCCTCTCCACCGACGCCTCGATCTCCGATTCCTCCGCGCTCACGTCGAGCTCTACGGCCACAGATCGGACGGCCGAGATCGCCCGGTCCCCCGAGCCGTTGATCTCCTCGCAGAGCGATCTCAGCCGATCGCTCCTCCGCGCCGCCGCTACGATCCTGCACCCGGCGCCCGCGAGGTCGACGCAGAACTCGCGGCCGATACCCGACGAGGCCCCCGTCACCATCACCACCTTCCCGTCCAACCCCCTCCATTGCGACGCCGCGGCCTCCTCAGAAGTCGACATGATTAGGGTTCCGGCGAGGTCGAATGGGGGACAAGAAAGGGAGAGGAGGGCCGGGATTTATAGTGATCGGGGAAAGTGGAGGATGAGGAGGTTTCACGCCCATTTACGAGACGACCATTGGTGCGGCAACCAAAATAAGGAAAATATAAATGAAGTGTATATTTAACGTGAATTTGACTGATTATATTAATATAATTTTTTAAAATAAATAAATAAGATGTATATTAAATATTTCATGTATGTATCTATATGAATAGTATTGCACCGGAAAGGAAAAAAAAAGAAAAGAAAAAGAATCCGTTTACTTTGGTGGGGCTCTGTTTCTGGGCCAATGAGACTAGTGGATGGCACTATGGTTCTGGTGAGCATCACGTCGAGTCTCGTCGACTTTAACGTTAAGACTCTGTTAGTGGGTGGTTGACCACGAAAAAACCATTTTGATATGGAATAATGAGTGTTGCTTCCATACAACGAGACCAAACAAAATTATTATTATTTTTTTTTTTAAAAAAAAAACCACCTACATCGCATTCCCTTTAATGGTGGCACAATTATATCCCTTTAATCTTAATTATTTTTGTCTTAATCTTAAGGCGACTCATCAGGAGCATTTAAAAATTTTTGCTGTATTATAATAGATTGCTAGCTAAAAATATTACGATTTCAATTGGGGAAGTTGTCACAGAATTTGTAGGTAAATATCACCGTAGGAACTGTTCCTTTTCAAAGAAAATACCTCCTTGGTTTGGGAAGGTTCAGCTGATACACACTAGACTTCTCGGCTTTTCGGTCAAAGTCGATGGTGCGGCCAATTCACACAGAATATTAGGAATCTTAGATTTTCCATTCGGCTTAAAGACCACTTACTTTCGGGCATCAGTCTAAAGCGCATGCATCTCGTGTTGTGAGGACGACGACACGGGGACAGTACTTGTCACTATAGTCTTTACAATTGGTATCACGCAACACAGGAACACACAAGGAGCACGAAAATGTGCCGAGAGGATACATATTTATGCTCGAGTCAGGGTTTCGTTGTACTTAACTGTTCAGGCTCTGTACTTAATGAGAAATTACAACCGTACTGGAAATGCATTTCCAGAAACGTCAGATGCACACTGTGTGATGCACAACAGCCATCAAATTAAGAACACACATGGTTCACAATGAATTTCAAGTTTCCGACCAATTACCAACTCATTAGTGGAGGGGATAGTTTCTGCAGCGGTCCTTATTATACGGAAGAACATAATTGAAGCCAAGGACCGTACAAAAGGAAGAAAGCCTAACCATAATGGTTAGAAAAATGCACAACAAATCTCCAGCACATGTTTCATGCATGCATATGATGGTGAATAATTAAATTAACTAGGTGATGCCGAACCCATAATCTCCCAACAAAGGTGATGCGGAACTCATAATCTACGTTACAAAATAAATTAGCACTGCCAACAACGTAATATGATTTTTCCTTCGCCATTTATTGTGAAAGCAGGACTCTATAAGTCTATATACAACATCTTATACATGCTAATTTATATGGGAGCAAGCGGGTAAGAGATATACTCAAGAAGAGCATGAAAGCATGCACACACCGGGCCTGTAGGCCCATGCAGGCGGCAGCCGGGCATACTTCTCCATCCCTGGCTGTTCGTCATATGGGCGTTCCATGACTTTCAACAGCCTACGGGCTTCCTCGTAATCACCTTGTTCGGCCGCATCGATAGCACTCTGACACAGGTAGTTCCGAAGAATATATTTAGGGTTAACAGAGTTCATCGCAGCCTTTCTTTCATCATCCGGAATGCCACTTGAGACCAACTTCATAATGAACAAACAAAGAACAGAGTGAGGTTCAACGTTTTATAGACACTAATTTGGTGATGCTTTTAGTTCTAAGTAGATTATTCAAACTGAATGACTAATTTATTAACCACCTGAAATACATCTGAAATTACTAAATTAGTATGAGTTTTTAGAGAAATACTTTAGCAAAAAATTTCAAGATTGTTTTCTCGACATTGTGTCAATAACATCATTAATGGTCTCAATTTGACGGTGCTATGCCATTAGAAACTTTTCTTGTATGGACAACATGAAAAGAAAAGAAATGAATGCTTGAACATTTTACTTGGCATTTTGGAGCAAAATTGCCAAATCAAGTATCAAGTTCTTTACCTCTTCAATGTAAGTCTGCAGCCAACTAATCCATGCTTCTTTTCTTTCCCTCCCAATGTCTAAGAGAACAGCCTTGAGTGGCACAAGCAGCTTGTTTTCCGGTATGTTTGGGTCTGCTTTTATGTTCGAAAGCAACCGGAAGAAGTTTGTGTAGTCAACTTTGTCAACAGCCAAGTTGTTAAGAAGCTTACTAATTAGCTGCTTATTGTATTTAGTTAGGCCAAGCTTTTTGGTCATTATATATTGGTACTCGTCCATGAATTTGGTTCCATACCTATAGAAGAGCGAAAAGATGACTAATTAGTATAATTATTCAACTACATATAAATCATATATTTTAATGAACATCAGTGCAAAACTCTTTTTACATATACATCTCTGCAAAATTTAAATTTTCATATATGCCTTTCAAAAACTTCTACATATGTCCTCTTCAACTCCCAAAGTTGCAACACAAGGCTATTATGTAAATAGATGATTACGAAGACCATTACAGTTCAGACGACAGAGGAAGCTAAATTACCTTTCCATGACATAGTTAGCCTCGTCCTTGCTGATAAGTTTAGCAGCAGATAAAGTTGTACCAAATTGTGCAATGTTCCACAAGCCAATGTCTGGTTGGTTCGCAAAACAATACCTTCGCCCTGGAAGATCAGTGGTATTTGGGGTATAGCTTGGATCAAAGGCATCCAAGAAGCCAAAAGGCCCATAATCAATAGTTAGGCCCAAGACACTCATGTTGTCTGTGTTGAGCACGCCGTGAGTGAAGCCCACACCTTGCCATCTGGCAACAAGGGAAGCAGTGCGCTCGGCAACCTCAACTGCCCATGCTGATCAAATCAACCAGAAAGCAAAAGAAAACATGTTATGTTCCGTAGAAGAAACAGAAACCAGACTAAAGTGCATGAAATGTTTTTCATATCATCCCCGTAAAATTAGAACGAACATTTTATCCCGTTGCACTATGAGTAAAGAGAGAGGTATCGCAAACAGAATGAGGAAAAGATTAAATACTGTGGTTAAAGCAGGTAGTATACCGTATGTAGGTTTCAATAGTCCAGGGTGGCAATGTGAAAATCACGATACGAATTTGGGATTTCTTACAATTTAGTCTAAAAGTAAGAGAAATAAGCGATCTTACCTGCATACTTATTGGAAGTCAAATCAATTGACGGTGAGTCCCCTTGAGCCGCATCAAAGGACAAGCTTTCACTCTTTTTAAGATTTTCAAGATGGGGAAAATGATGTCGAATTGCATAGTCAGCCAAAGCACAGACTATGTCAAGATCTTCTTTGCCAGTAGAGGCATGAATTTGGTACGAGCCAAACCGCAAAAAGGATTGAGCGACCCGGCAGACAATTGCACCTGGTTCGTCTTTTGGATTGCCGCTACACAAGTGATTCAACACAAAAGAGTAAATGCCATTTAAACAAACCTTATATGATGCGAATAGATCAGATAAAAACAACTTGAAACGTTAAGCACATCAGGCTGCCCTAAACACTAAAACCAGAGTTCAACACATAAGGCAGCTTTATGGGGTTAGTTTAGGTTGAAGCTAGAAAAAGGAAGCATTGTGCCAAAATTTAACACCTATTCTCAAATAAGAGCGAAGGAAACAGCATAAAAAATTTGCAAAAGGATCAGCATTCTTATTCAGTAGCTACAATTGCTTTAACCTGTCGTGGTACCCAAAGTTGTTGGATTAAAGCAACAATAGACATACAGATTTAACACCCATTTATAAATGATTCTATTCCTGAGAAGTATTGGAAAACTGGTGATATAAAATGCTCTCAGAGCAGGTAGTATGGCTCAAATATAGCTCAACTATGCTACAAAAATTTCTCCTTCAAAAGGCACATTGACAATTTGAAGCACAGATGTAAATAAAAGAAGTTGATGATATATCAGGTTATCATAACATACTCATAAAACATGTCCCGGACAACAGATTTGCCAGTTGTGACTAGGCAAAGGGCACGAGTTGTGGGAATACCCAGCCCATTCATAGCTTCACTGCACAGGAACTCACGTATGCTACTACGAAGGACAGCGAGACCATCTGCGAAGCGACTGTAGGGAGTCTTCCCAGCACCTTTAAGCTGTAATTCCCACCTTTCTCCTCGAGAATTTATAAGCTCACCAAGAGTAATTGCGCGTCCATCACCCAATTGACCAGCCCACACACCAAACTGATGCCCACCATAGCACTGGGCATATGACAACCTAATAAAGATGGTCGATTATCAATTCAGAATAGTGTAAAGAGCATAAATGCATATTAAATAAATCAAAGCAACAGGTGCCCTAAGAAGAAAATTGGCAAGCTTACCCTCCAACCAGAGGCGCCGCTCCAGAGAATATTAATGGGAAATCTGGTCTTTCAAATCTGAAAAACCACAAATACATGAATATTAGCTAACAATTGGACATACTGCCAAAAATTCATCATCAGTTTTACAGCAGGAGGCTATAAGGCAATATGGAATTAAGTACTGCCTCAAAGCATTTCTAAATGAGTTTGAACTAGTTTGTTCATCCTAATGTATCAGAATGGGATGTAGAATAATTCTGTTAACTTGAACATTAGCGTGCCAAACATAGTGATGTGACATTGCATGATATAGATATATATTAACAATTACAAGAACAAAAGCAACGTACTCCTTAGGATCCAAGTCGAGCAAGTTAGCAACCGACTCAGACCAAGCCACAAGCTTAGGGTCTTCCACTTCTGCTGATGGAGACACTTTGGTGTAACAAGCATGTAAGACCTGAAATAAAACGAAATACACAGAATCCGATAGTTCATTGAGTATATGAAAATCCAAAAGCGCTGAAGTACTTGGGTAGGATCTATGTTTTATTTACTTAAAGAAAAATCAAATAAATTCTGCTCCAATAAACTAATATTGTATCTGCATGAGGAAAGGTAAGGCTATTGTACTGTACAGCATCAACAAAGGACAAGAGAGTTACGTGAAAGTATGATGGATGCTTTTCCAGATAACATCAATGATCGATCAACATAACATCAGAATGATAACTAAAGTATGCGGCAGTATATGAAAGTTACTAAAGAGAGTCCATAGTTTCACTTAGTATGCAATTGCCATAAAAACAGAAAAGAAACAACTATAGCCCACAAAATCCTCGACGAAAATTAGTTACACCGGCTAAACCACATGCAGGCAATCTATAAGGGCTTGCGAGGATGTCGGAACAAGTTATGTGGTGATAACTTGTGTAGTAAGGGGATTTTCTTTTTAGAATACAATTAAGGAGAAGAATTATAGATTGTAAGAAATCTTAACTATTCCGACTTTTCCAGATTGCATGAGCCACTTGCCAGGAAATAAATCATCTTCTGAGACAAATGATTTTGAGGCTGCAGATCATATTTGGATGCTGCCTTGCGGGCATCTATCGACACGCCTTATCAACCAACTATCATATGCCCCTAAAGCACAAAAAAAAGGTATGCCAAGCAAAACATTGATACATTGAAACAGGGCCTAAAGTTAAGATGCCACAGAGGATGCATTAGAAAATTATTCAGAACGCAAAAACTGTACACTCCATGATCCATCCGGAAGAAAATTGAGTATCAAGGAAAAACTAAGTCCACTTGAAGGAAGGGCAAATTGCGTAAGGAAAAACCACTATCACCTATTGGACAGAAACAGGTCCTTGATAAATCTACAATGCGTTAACCTGATGCAACTATTCTGCAAATACTTCGTATAAAATAAATATTCGGATAACCTAACTAGCGATTACAGGATCCTCTTTCCTGATGAGATTCTTAGCAATAGGGTAGTGCTTCGTCAGATGTTTCTTTTCCGTACACTAAATAAGGAGAATTCCTACATAGATATCTCAACTCAAGAGATATAGAGCTTGCAAGCAAGAAAAGTCAGATCTACTCTTAATCCGATTAAGAACTCAAAAAATAACAATAACAATAAAATAAAATAAAAAACTCGCGCAGATGTTGTGATGATACCTCTCTCGGAATCTTATCGGTTCTCGGATCACCGGGAAGCTCTCGTACGAACGAGTGGTCCCAGTTCAGCTCCTCCAGCTTCAGGCGAACACTCTCCGCACGCGCCACTCCAACGCCCACCGCCGCCGCCGGAGATTCCGCCGCCGAAGCCGGAGATTCCATCGGCGCAACACCCGAGATCCCTTCTCCGGCCGCGAAAGCGATCCCGCTCATTCGACGGAGGGGAGGAGGAGGCGATCGCAGGCGATGGAACGGCGAAGAGAGGCGCTTCCGAGGGGGCGGCGATCGGAGCAGATGAGGGGAGGAACGGAGGAGACAGGAGAGGAGGTTTTTGGAGAGAGCGGCGAGAGAGGAGGAAGAGGAGGAGAAGCGGAGGGAGGAGGGGGGAGGAGTGAGAGGGTGCATTCCGCCGCACTTTATTTTCTCTTGCCCCTCGTCTCTGCGTGTGAAAGAGCGATCCGTACGGGATCTGTTTATTTCGGGTTGTTAGGCCCAGATCTGCGGAATTGGACCGTTGTAGATCTCTGCGAGAGGATTTGGATCGTATATTTACCGTCGGATCTTTGGCTATTTGATCTCTACCGTCTGATAGCGGACTACATAAAAGGCGGGGGACATGCCACGTAACGGGTCAGCATCCGCCATAAGTGGTATGCACCGCGGTGCCGTGCGGATCCGCGATTGCGATGGATCATTATTCATACGACTCGTCCGTCCAAAGTCCAAACATTCTTGGGTTGGGGGACCCTGGGCTGGTACACTATGGGCTGACCTTTTCGGGCCGGGTTGGAGGCCTTTTTCTAATTTTCTGTTTAATCGGGTTTATATCCTTAGAAGACGGGCATATCTTACACACATTCATCCTAAGGCCCATATTCTATATTCATCTATTTAATTTTTAATTTTTTTTGACTTAATTATGGATTTACACTACTTATAGGTAGGTTTTTCTATTTCGATGGGTATATTCATGTCATACACCCAGACAAGGCTAGGTGGTTTTGACACATCCATATATAATTTAGTAATGAAAATAGGATTTTTTTTTTTTTTTTTATTAAATAGGGTAAAACCTTATTTGAAATTGAAGGCAAAGGTACAGAGTGTCCCCCTCTTCCTGGAGGACCAAGGAGTCCAAATAAACACAAAAAAATAAAAGGCACCTTTTGACCCCTACAACATTAACAATGAAATGAACAACCCCAAGCTGGCTAAGACACGCAGCCCCCCCATCAAGCTGTGGAATGGAAGCCAACCGTCTTCGCCCTTCGACCAGATTGGATCTTCAAATTTCTCTCCTTTGTGTTGTTTCGAGCTGCCGGAAACCCCATCTCGAACTGCCCTAAAGGGATCCCAGCATGCCAGGTTGTAAATTACCCTCCCATCCCTTTGCTCCACATTATCAAAGGATCTAATTAACTAAATCCATAATTAATTCTGCAGGCAAAGGGACCAGAATAGACGAAATCCATTAATAGTCTTCCAGCAGGTGCAACAGCAACAATTTCTCAGATCTTGCTGAGATGCGTAAATTTTTCAAAGAAGAATGAGAAACAAATACCTGGAGGACGCATAAAATACAACAAACCTAAGGTAAAGAAGGACCGAAAAAAAGAAAATACACAAAAGAGAAAGCCAAAAAAATCAAGCACAAGAACAAACAGGCGCACCGCGGCGCACAGCCACCACAAGTTTAAGGCTTGTTTCTCCCGCTATATACCTAACCACTGCTTCAACTTAAAACTAGGAGACCTCAACAGCCCCACTACTTCTGCAAGGATTTGATGAACTCCACAATCAAATCTACCATCTGAGCATCATATGCAGGACCCTCCATTTGGAAATGGCCGATGCCTTCTATCAGGTGAGTCTCGACTTGACCTGCAGCCGACTTGAGCTTATTTTCCAGCTGCTTTACACTTGTGAAGCCGTCTTTTGTTCCCATGATGAATAGCTTTGGCTTCTCAGACTGCAAAATGGCTTGATGATGCCGTCCGAATAGGATGGAAGCAGTTAGACCGAATGGGTAGCCAATACTAACATAGCCCACAACCTCTTCAATTTTATCTACTGCAGAACCTGCAATTGGTGCTCCTGTTAAACAAGAAAAGAATTTGAGGTTAGAACTAACGGAAAATAAACAAGCATTTCAAGGAAAAGGTAATCGAAGAATGCATCTAGAAAGTTCATCTCAATTGTTAAACATAAAAAAAAAATTGAAAGTTTTCTTGTTATATTCTATATACCAAAGATCTAAGAGCATATGATAGGTAAAAGTGACCGCAAGTTCTTAGTTCTTCCTAGGCAAGAAAGTTCAATGGGGAAACACGATAGTAAAATGAGCCTAGATAGGAACTACAGTAGTGATAGCCAGATGTCTAGATTGTGGAACTACTGGCCGCCTGTATTTTTTCAATCCTCACCAGAAAATGAGCTTGAATGTAATCAATATCAGTGGATCAGTCAGTTTAAATCAATGTGCCTAATAGGAAACTAAAGCAATACCCACCAAGAAACAGTACATACATAAAAGACTCCCGAAGCCCATATTCAAAAAGAGTACAGTAATAATAAACTGGCAACCATTTTGTTGCCATGAAAGCTAAAATTCTTGTTCCAGGTTTTGAAAACCGGCATATGAAAGGATAATGCAGTCATGCCATCATATGGAAGCATGAATCTGTTGTTTAAAGGTCTGAAACTCCAATCAAATATCAAATTATTGGACAAATACTTAATTTTCTTTATATGCATCTTTACTCTTATAAACTCTTTGTACCCAGAAAGAGTTCTGGCGTTTGTCAATGTTCATATAGCAGTGTTTCCGAGGTTCTAGATGAACTGAGAAATAATTGTTTTTTCATTTATGCCCGCCACTGATTTACACCTAATATTTTTCTCTAGCCAGAATTCATTGACAAAATGAGCAACTACGACAAAATTGGCCAGCATAAAAATAGTAACATAACATGATGCGACTCAAAATTAGGACCAACAAGCAGGACACAAGTACAAAGGATCTCCATCAGCGAAGGCGATGCACAGCACAGTAACTTAGTGTAATGAGGGGTTCTCATTCTAAAACTTAATTACTCACACTTCTAATCAAAAATACTTGGCCTAAAAGAGAAATTGATGTATGAGATTTTGCCTATTTATATGTTGGTGAAGCACACGAACCTATTAATTACTTCAAATGGCTGTGAAGTATTAGATCCTTCCTACTTCTCAGTCCCAAGTACATGGAACCGGTACTCCAAGCTAATTTATAACAAAACATGCATTTCAACAAGCATCTCTTCATCACCAAATCAACTCCCAACAAAATTTCAAAAAACTGGGCGGAACAAAATAGCGAACAAAAAAAAAAATTACTGTCATGCCTCCACACTAGCATCATCATCCAACGATGACTGCGCATCGAGTAACAAGTAGCTCACATCCCTGTTTCTAAATTTCCGCTCCCTATCGTTTAACAAATCACAAAGGTAGCAAACAGAAGTACACAAATCTACAGATATAGCCACTAAAAATCAGGATCTAAGGCTCTTGAAACACAAAGAGATCAAAGGATTAAAATATGCTGTTCGAGGAAGGGGGGTGAGGGCGAACCGGCAGAAGAGCCGACCAAGACGATGCCGTCGGGGGATAGGGTTTGGGCGACCCACTTGCAGACGGCGACGACGTCGTTGACCTCGGCGAAGCCGGTGAGGGAAGCGCGGCCGGAGGATCGGCCGGCGCCCCGCATGTCGAAGGTAACGGCGCAGTAGCCCCGCTCGGCGAGCCCGGCGGCGATGCCGCGGAGCAGGCCCTGGAACCCACCCAGCACCGAGTAGGGGTGGACGAGCACCACCGCCAGGTTCTCCGCCGCGGGATCCGCGGGCTTGAAGAGCCGCGCGTGGAGCTTCACCCCGTCGCTCGTCTCCACCGTCGACGACTCCATGGGCGCGGAGCTTGGAGGAGGAGGAAGAAGAAGCGCGGGGGAGGATGAAGAGTAAGAGGGAGATATCAGATATGATAGGGGAACTAGTGAGTAGTAGTACTGTGTTGTTGGGGTTAGTTGGCTGGAGAGACGAGAGAGAGAGAGAGAGGGGTTTCTTCTTCAATGCTGGTGGGTGTTGAGCGTTGGCGAAAGCGAAAGAGAGACGACTCAGACTAGTAGCCGGCCCAGCTCACAGACTCACAATGATATTGGGCTTCTTGGGATGTCGAAGGACAAAACCCAATATTGAAGACCCTTTCTCAAGTATTGGGCTCTAATCATTGACGAAAGTGAGCCCCTTACAGGTCGATATTTTCTTATAGGTCCAAGAATAGTCTATCCAATTACCGGTGCAATTCGCCTAATACTAACGAACCCTCTCGTGCGCGTCTCTTTGATCTATCTTTAGATTCTTTACTCGCGTCAGCAAGCCACCCATTCCCCCTCTCTCCCGCAGTCCCGCTCCCTACTACTCTCGCTATCAAACCCCGCCCCCACTCAAAAAACCCCCCAGTACTAACCAACTCCCTTCCTAAACACAGAAACACACACACACGCACGCACGCACGCACGCACACACACACACACACACACACCCCCGCACCCCTTTTGAATCCATCCGTCAACCTTCGATCCGAGCCCGCCCGGCCATGGCGTCTTCGGAACTGCGGAAGCCACGGATCCTGATCGGGGGCGGCGGCGTGGCCGGGCTGGTGCTGGCCCTGGCGGCGAAGCGGCGAGGCTTCGAGGTGCGCGTCTTCGAGAAGGACCTGAGCGCCGTGCGGGGTGAGGGGCAGTACCGCGGCCCCATCATCCTCCACGGCAACGCACTTGCCATCCTCGCCGTCATCGACCCCGACGTCGCCCGCCAGGTCCTCGCTGCCGTCTGCGTCACCGGGGACCGGCTCAACGGCCTCGCCGACGGCATCACCGGAGACTGGTATCATTATCTCCATCTCCCCCTGTTGGAAAATTTTTTCAAATAAATTTTTTTAGTAAAATAATATTTAATAATTTAAATTCAAAATATTAAATTGTAATATATAATGCAAGAGTTGTACTCATTCGTGAATTATTTTTAAATTGTGATTTATAATAACAAATCAGAATTCGTTATCAGTATCCAAAATAGAATATTTTATTTTTTTGATTTAAGAATAATTAAATAATTATATCTCTATTTTGAAAATTTTTAATTTTGTAAATATTATAAATTTTAAAAATTGAATTTAATGAGAGTTTTTGTTTTTACAAATATTATAATTTTTAAAATTTTGAATTTAGTTATCGACTTAAATGGTAATATTTTAATGATCTTTATTTAATATATTGTAAATAATTTTAATTTAAAAAAAATATCTTTAGAAATTAGAATTTAGAAAGTTATTAATTTCTAATTTAAATCTTACTATTTAAATTTGATTTAACTTAGATCGTACTATTCTATTCTAAAAATAAATTTGAATTATACCATATATTTCTATTAAATCAAATATTTAAGCACATTGATTTTTTTTAAAAAAATTATAATACAAAATTAATGTTTAAATTAAAAAAAAAAACTTTAAAATTCTTTAAACAAATTAAACTATTTAAATTAATGACTAAATTGTAATTCTAAAACTTTTTAAATTAATAGCTAAATTGTAATTCTAAAACTATTTAAATTAATGACTAAATTGTAATTTTATTTTTTAAAAAATTAAACTCTTTAAATTAATGACTAAATTATAATTCTAAAATTTTTTAAATTAATAACTAAATTGTAATTCTATTTTTTAAAAAAATTAAACTCTTTAAATTAATGACTAAATTATAATTCTAAAACTTTTTAATTTAATGCATGTAATTCTATTTTTTTTTATTTAAACTCATTAAATTTATGCATAAATTATAATTCTAAAGTTTTTTAAATTAATGTCTAAATTATAATTCTAAAACTCTTTAAATTAAACTTGTTAAATTAATATCTAAATTATAATTATATAACTCTTTAAATTAATGCCTAAATTATAATTCTAAAATTTTTTAAATTAATGTCTAAATTGTAATTCTGAAATTTTTTAATTTAAACTTTTTAAATTAATGCCTAAATTGTAATTCTAAAACTCTTTAAATTAATGCCTAAATTATAATTCTAAAACTATTTAAATTAATGGCCAAATTGTGATTCTAAAACTCTTTAAATTAATGTCTAAATTGTAATTCTAAAACTCTTTAAATTAAATTCTAAATTATAATTCTAAAATTTTGAAAATTAAAATTTTTTAAATAATGACGAAATTGTAATTCTAAAACTTTTTAAATTAATACCTAAATTGTAATTCTAAAATTTTTTAATTTAAACTCTTTAAATTAATACATAAATTGTAATTCTAAAACTCTTTAAATTAATGTTTAAATTGTAATTCTAAAAAACTTTAAATTAATGTCTAAAATATAATTCTAAAATTTTTAAAATTAAACTCTTTAAATTAATGACTAAATTGTAATTCTAAAGCTCTTTAAATTAATGCCTAAATTGTAATTTTAAAATTTTTTAATTTGAACTCTTTAAATTAATGCCTAAATTGTAATTCTAAAATTTTTTAAATTAATTGTTAGTCTTTTTTTTTTTTTGTGATGTTTAATTATGAAAATATTTTTTTTTATAAAGTTACCTGTTAATCTGTTAATAAATAAAATTATTTTTTATTCTTTGTCAATCAACGGTTAAGAATATTTTTATTATTTATAAAAAAAAAAGTATGTATTTTTCATCATGCGAATTACTACTATACTGTAATTAAAAGAACAGTATAGATTAGATAAAGCCTGTGAGTCACGTGCGAATGCACTGCCCTAAAATCAAGATTGTCCCTCCACGTGCGAGGCTCCCGCAATCCCTCATAACGATACAATGATCACTGTCTATTCCATCGGTACAACTCCGGGATGGCGCAGAGCGAATCCGTCGACTTCCAGAGATCCAACAAAAATAAATCTCGAAGTAAAAGAGAAATAGTAAAAATCACATAATGTAAAGCTCGGTGTAAGAGTGTACTGTAAGTCAGAAATGTATATGATATATACTATACTTAACCAAGCTCCTCTTGCTCTACATTTATAGAGCCTAAGAGATAGTCCACTCCAACTCTTCTGTGGACAGAATCCAACGGTTAATTCTCTTGGACAGCCCATCAGAGACTTTCTAAGGCAATACTTTTGGGTAGCTCGAGAAGACCTTTCTCAAAATAGGTTAAGTCGAGCAAAAAAAAAAATAAAAAAATAAAAAAATAAAAAGAATCGGATCAAGATTGTGTATGTGTTTAGAAAAAATCTCTGCGTACTCTCACTTTTCCCTAACCAACCCAAGCAATACTAAAAAAATATATAAATAACTTCTCTATGTGATAAATTTTTGATATGCCACTAAATATAGTCTTGGGCTCCCAAGACAAAACTCATTAATATTCAACTAACCAAAAAATTCATAGGTCAAAATTAAATTTAAAATCAAATAAAAACCTTAATAAATTCTAACACCCAACCATAATAAATTCTAACACCCCCGCCCATCCACTCACCAACCACCTTTTTAAACTTATTCACGTCCACATTAATTCATTTTAATTTTTGCGGCTGATCAAATATTAACCGTGTTACCTTTCCATATACAGATATGCTTTCTTGTTCACTTACTGTCTAACTCTTTAAATATTTTTAGTATGCATCTCCCTTGCAGTAAATTCAACATAATCTTCTCTTATTTCCCATTTTGACAGGTTTATAAAAATTGACCTTTTAACTCCAGCTCGGAAGAAGGGACTTCCACTGACCAGATCCATATGTAGAATGACATTACAAGACATCTTACTGAAGGCAATCGGATCTGATACAGTATATAATACGTCAAAAGTTGTCGACTTCAAGGAATATCAAAATAAGGTTGATTAATATTTTCATCTTTTCTTTTGTTTTTGCGTATCCCAAGTTCGTTTAGAAAGCATTAAGATCGACTTATTATTATCTAAATAGGTAACTGTAATCCTTGACGATGGAAGGGAGTACGAAGGTGATGTACTGGTTGAGGCTGATGGAATTTGGTCGAAGGTAAAAGCTTCCTTCCTTCATTTGTAAGTTTATCATATTGATTAATTTTTTTTTTTTTTATCTATAGCTTTTCATAAATTAATCTATATATCATCTAGCTAGGTACGTGCAAAACTATTTGGGTGGCAAGATCCTCAGTATTCAAATTACACATGTTATAGCGGATTGGTAGACTATGCGCCTTCCTACATCAGCGCAGTCGGGCGTGTAGTGATTTTTTACTCTCAAGTATATTAGTTCCTCAAATTGTTATTTGATGACTACTTATGGTTGTATTATTTCCTTATTTGTTCGAAGGTATCGTGTGTTCGTGGGTTTCAATCAGTACTTTTTTGCTTCTGATGTTGGATGTGGAAAGATGCAGTGGTATGGATTTCACAAGGAACCTAGCTCCAGGAAATGCTGATCCTCCTATACAGGCATTGTCTCTTTCTGCTAAATTATTTATCCAGTTAATAATAAAAGGTTTAGCTACACCCATATAGTGGTATCCAGAGTGGTGGTAACACATATAGGTGGTGGGGGCTAAAATTTAGCCACACCTATAATTTTCTAGGTTTATAGAAGACGAGAGAAGGGTGAGAGAGATTCAGGAAAAAGGCTCGGGTTGAAGCTACTTTATTGCAAAAGAAAAGAGGGGTCGGTGTAATTCTTTTCTTGGTTAATAAACCTTATTTCACCCGCATATTTTCTTGTATTGGTTTTCTTTTCTTTGTGGTTGTATTGGTTTTAGTTTTGTTGAGGAGACGGCACATATTTTGTTGTATTGATTTTTTAATTTTCTTCTCTTTGTAGTTGTATTGGTTCTAGTTTTGTTGAGGGGACGGATTTTTTTTTTTTTTGGTAAAAATTCGATTTGACGTTTTCGCTGCGAAATTCCAATTCTAGACTGTACTAGAGCGGATTGCGGTATCGAAGCGGGTTACTACGGATTCAGAGAATCTGTTACCGGGGCGAGTACCGAATTTTTTTAAATACAAAGATAAAATAAAATGAGAATGTAGTTATAAATCGGATCTTTAATAGATTTAAGTTGTTATTATTCACTAATTAATAACAATCTAAATCTTTTGACACTAACTAATAACAATCTAAATCTTTTAAAAATTTATATATAATCATCTATAACCGCATTCTTATTTTATTTTATTTTTTTACAATAATAAATTAAATTTTTTAAAAATCTGACTAATATCCATAAAAATTATAAAATTATTTAAAATTATAGTTAAAAATGATAAATATTTTACGTCTTTATACGCCTTTATAAAGAAAAATATCGTATCTAGTGCTGACTTGGCAATAAAGTAGGTTATTTTTCAAATAAAATTTTTACATGATCAATTAGCTAATTATAAATTTTTTTAAAATTATTTTTTTAAAAAAAAAAATCCTAGATGGCAGCTATCCAGAGGAGCCCTCATGTTTCCATAAAATTACGATGAGAAGATCATGGCATCTTCTGGGCCTGGCCCATTTCAGGTTAGGCCTAATATTCGGCCTAGGATAACTCAGCCCTTCTAAACGTATTCAAGCCGAACCCGATCCAAAGTAGGTGTTACTTGGGCCCGATCAATCTAGGCCGGCCTTTATCGACCGTTAAAAATCATTATATGGCCGGGCTAGTTGGGCCAAATTCTTTTAGGCCTTATATAATTTACTATATTATTATTAATATATTTTACATCATTCTTGATTTGTTTTTCTTTTTTAAACCTTAATTAATTGACTCACGGTATGAGTAATAAGCTACACGACTCTGTTATTGTTGTTGAGAAAAGTTTAAAGCAAAAAAATATAAAATAATTAAGATTCTGGAGATAAATTGAGAGAAAATTTTAAAGCAAAAAAATATAAAATAATTAAGATTTTAAATTTGAAACATCGCCATTAAGTGTGTTACGATCACCAATACCGCCGATTTCTCTACCGCTGTTACGATCACCAATACCGCATTGCCCTTAGCTATCCCACCTCATTCCTTAATATTAACAATTTATTTTTTATTATAGGGATAATTATTTGTATGTCTCTGAAAAAAAAAAATTAACTTTTTTTATTTATCCAGTTAATAATAAAAATAGCTTTTTAAGATTCTAAGTTATTTCAAATATATCAAAAATAGCTTTTTAACATTACAAGTTATTTCAAATATATCATAGAGTTTGAATCTAATAGCGAATTGATAATATACACCTAAAGTTAGATTCTATTAGTGAACGGTTAGAAACATACGTTATTTTCGTAAAATAATTATTTTGTCTTTTCAATTTAGATTAAGTTAGTTTCAAATATACCTTTCTATTCTTATCAAATTTTTTATTTATTTGTTCTTAAGTTAAGAGCAATAGAAGTATTTTAGATTTGAGAATACCAAATCTAGCTATTTACGGAGCATGATTTGTCGTAGGACATATCATCATGCCAATTGTTATTACTTGGATGCTATATGGCCATGGGTAGGTTTACCTTCCTTGAGCATGCTTGTTAGTTATCAATTATTCACAAAGCTATAATTAGCGTTAGTTCACAAGCCAATATTGTCCCCAACCCCCCTCCCCTCTGAAATGCTACTTCTTGTTTAGATTTAGTTATGCTAGCAAAGAGCCTAAGCATGATTCCTCTAGTTAAATAGGCATTGCACATCCATGAAAGATCTTTTTGGTGTGATTATTTGCCCTATCTAACAGGTTCTGGTGATTGGGGCTCAGCAGAAGCACAAGTGTTGATATCAGCAATGAGGAATAGATAAGAAGAACAAAATATATCTACAAATTAACAGATAAGTGACTGTCGACGTAATTTCTGTATCCAAATAACCAATATTGACGCACGTAATGTAATCGTACATGCACTGTGGTTCTGCTGCCCTCGCCTTCTTCCTACCTACCCCTGTATTAATTACAGTTCCCAAAGGTTTTTTTTATATTTTACCTTTTCATGCTGAGCTTATCTAGTTATTTTAGATGGTTACATAACAATTTTATCAATTTTAAAGATTTCCATGAAGATTTTATTAACAATCAACAGATGGTAAGTAATTCAAAACCATCAAAGTAACTTGAATCTCAAATTTAACTGGGAGAAATAATTTATTTTGGAAACTGAATAGTTTCAGCTGGGGGTGTTGGTACGTTTTTCTTCTAATTTTCTAAACACAAAAGATTCAATTTCCTGCAGGTCCTTCCGATAACACTCCTTTCGAACAATAATTTGCAGCAAGAACCAAAACATGGGTAATGTAAAATGTGTATGCTACCATTCAAAATGCAGAGGATAATTATGCAAGACTAAAAGGGCTATATTACAGCATGATATACTGCAGCAAAAAACCTAAACTACAATCAAACTAAAAAATAAAAATAGAAGAAGAAAAATAAACCTACGAACCTTAGTGAAGTAACGACCATTATTAAAGACATATCGACAAAAACGTTTCATTCCTCCCCTAGAATCTCTTCCAGCTCATTTCACCCTCCGGCGCCCCTCATCCTTAGTGGAATTCTCCGGGGACCTCGGAGAATTCTCCGGGAACTTCACACTTACCGACGTTGGCAATGCCAGAGGTCCGGCCTGCCACGACCGGAGCCGTCTTCCAGTTGGTGAATTCCGCATGTAGCTTCTCTAGAGAATGCCACAGTGACCAGTGCTCCGCCTGCAGTACCTCCAGGTGCCGCGTCACCGCTTCCGTTGCATGAGATGGTGCCGCATGTAGCTTCTCTAGAGAATGCCACAGTGACGCGTGCTCCGCCTGCAGTACCTCCAGGTGCCGCGTCACCGCTTCCTTTGCATCAGATGGTGCGGTGTAGGCCTCAGAAGCCTTCTTCTTCTTCTCCTTCTCCTTGCCTTTGTCGTCCGTCGTCGGGCGCTCAATCGAGATCTTGTTCAGGACGAGGAGCGGGAGCTTGCTGAGCAACGCCCTTGTCATGGGAGCCCTCCTCCCGTCATCCGTGAGCACCGTTCGGAGCTCCGGAGGCACCCTCAACCCCCAGCGTAATTTTAATGCAGTCTGGTTCCACAGCGGGAGGACGCTTCTCGCCGTAACCTCCATTCCGGAAAACAGTCGGCCGATCCCGCCAACACCGCCGCTCCTATCGTTGGCCGGAAACTCGCCGTTTGCTTTCTTACCGGAATTGGAATTGGTGCCGTTCTCAAATGACTGGAACCCGAAGATCGGCAGCGCCTCGATCCCGTTGTTGCTTACTCCCTCACCGTTCGTAGTCGTCCCGTGGGCAGCGGGAGAGGAGCTGGATCGAACGGACTTGGTGATGGCGAAGTCGCCGAATCGGGGCTTGAAGAGGACGGAGAAGCTGGGGCCGGCGCCACCGCGGCCGAAGGGGCTGAACTCGGCGGTCATGGCCAAAGGGGCGGCGGCGAAGAACGAGCCGAGGGGGTCGACGCCGGTCTTGAGGACGAAGGAGAAGGGTCTCAAGAGATCGGTGGGGCGGTACGATGCGCCGAAGGAGGTGGCCGAGTCGAAGGCGGTGGCGAGGTCGAGGCGCAGCTCCGCGGCGTCGCCGACCGCGAAGCCGGAGACTAAGGGGAGGCCGAGGACGCTGATGGGGACCTTGGCGCGCATCAGAGGGTTCTTCTCCTCTCGGAATTTGATCGACGCCTTCATGGCCCCTTCTCTCTCTCTCTCTCTCTATCTCTATCTCTTTCTGTCCCCTAGGGTTTCGCTCCCCCGGTCTCTGAGTTCGAAAACCCTACGTAGAAGAAGAGGCGGGAGACGGTGACTTTGGCGGAGATGGAGTTGAGGGGCGGAGCTGAACTATATAGATGAGAAGAAGAGGTTTTTTCATAATAACACTAAGACCGCGCCGAACTATATATAGACGAGAAACGTTTTTTTAAAAGTAAATTTTTAAAATTTTATAATTTATCTTTATGATATTGATAGAGTCGAATTTTTATGATAATTAAATTATTTTATTCACTAGCTTATTTAAATTAGGATTTGATTATATTTATAATTGAATTCTAGTTGGATTAAGATTAATATTTAAATTTTAAAGAGATAAATTTGTTAAGATTTAAATCTATTTACGTTTTTTTAAAAATAATTTTTAAAATTTTATAATTTATCTTTATGATATGGATAGAGTCAAATTTTTATGATAATTAAATTATTTTATTCACTATCTTATTTAAATTAGGATTTGATTATATTTGTAGTTGAATTTTTAATATTTAAAATTTAAAGAGATAAATTTGTTAAGATTTAAATCTATTTAGACTAGGATTTGAATAATTTTTTATGTAAGTTATAAATTTAGAGTCAAATTTTTATAATAATTAAATTATTTTATTCACTAGCTTATTTAAATTAGGATTTGATTATATTTGTAGTTGAATACTAGTTGGATTAAGATTAATATTTAAATTTTAAAGAGATAAATTTGTTAAGATTTAAATCTATTTACGTTTTTTAAAAGTAAATTTTTAAAATTTTATAATTTATCTTTATGATATGGATAGAGTCAAATTTTTATGATAATTAAATTATTTTATTCACTAGCTTATTTAAATTAGGATTTGATTATATTTGTAGTTGAATCCTAGCTAGTTGGATTAAGATTAATATTTAAATTTTAAAGAGATAAATTTGTTAAGATTTAAATCTATTTAGACTATGATTTGAATAGTTTTTTATGTAAGTGATAAATTTAGAGTCAAATTTTTATAATAATTAAATTATTTTATTCACTAGCTTATTTAAATTAGGATTTGATTATATTTGTAGTTGAATCCAAGTTGGATTAAGATTAATATTTAAATTTTAAAGAGATAAATTTGTTAAGATTTAAATCTATTTAGACTATGATTTGAATAGTTTTTTATGTAAGTTATAAATTTAGAGTCAAATTTTTATAATAATTAAATTATTTTATTCACTAGCTTATTTAAATTAGGATTTGATTAAATTTGTAGTTGAATCCTAATTGGATTAAGATTAATATTTAAATTTTAAAGAGATAAGTTTGTTGAGATTTAAATCTATTTAGACTAGGATTTGAATAGCTTTTGATGTAAGTTATAAATATATCATATTATTTTAAGGTGGTGTTAAGGTAGATATACCCACGGTGATGGTAATACCCATGGAGGTTGTGGGGTTTAGGATTTAGCCACACCCATATAATGGTATCCACACCCACGGTGGTGGTAATACCCATGGAGGTGGTGGGGGCTAGGATTTAGCCACACCCATATAGTATTATCCACACCCATGGAGGTGGTGGGGGCTAGAATTTAGCCACACCTATAATTTTCTTGGTGAGAGAGATTCAGGAGAAGGGCTCGGGTTGAAGCTACTTTATTGCAAAAGAAAAGAGTAGTCGATGTAATTTTTTTCTTGGTTAATGAATCTTATTTCACCAGCATATTTTTTTGTATTGGTTTTCTTCTCTTTGTGGTTGTATTGGTTCCAGTTTTGTTGAGGAGGCGATTTTTTTGGTAAAAATTCGATTTGACGTTTTCGCTGCGGAATCCCAACTCTAGGCGATACCAGAGCGGATTGTCGTTTCGAAGCGGGTTGCGGATTCAGAGAATCTGGTACCCGGGCGAGTACCGGATTTTTCCAACAATTAGTATCGGAGCTAAAGATTGGCGATCCTCAGGAGATATCGACATCAGAGTACTGGATTACCGATCATCACGGGAGGCGATCATAATTAGATCTCACTTGGCGTGTTGGACTCGAAGGTATGTAATTTTTCGGCTTTAGGTGGAGGTAGAGAGCCCAAAAGCGAGATCGGAGATGCAGTCGCTCAAGGTGGAGCGGAGGAGAGCTCGATGTAGCGATTGAAGACTACAAATCAAATCAAGGTGGAGATTTTTATGATTTGATTATATTTGTAGTTGAATCTTAGTTGGATTAAGATTAATATTTAAATTTTAAAAAGATAAGTTTGTTAAGATTTAAATATTAATTAGAATAAAAATTTATTTAGACTAGAATTTGGATAGCTTTTGATGTAAGCTATAAATATACGGTGGTGGTAATACTCATGGAGGTGGTAATACCCATAAGGTGGTGGGGGTTGGGAATAGTGGTATCCAGAGTGGTGGTAACACCCATGTAGGTGGTGGGGGCTATAATTTAGCCACACCTATAGTTTTCTAGGTTTATAGAAGACAAGAGAATGGTGAGAGAGATTCGGGAGAAGGACTCGGGTTGAAGCTACTTTATTGCAAAAGAAAAGAAGAGTCGGTGTAATTCTTTTCTTGGTTAATGAATCTTATTTCACCCGCATATTTTCTTGTATTGGTTTTCTTCTCTTCGTGGTTGTATTGGTTCTAGTTTTGTTGAGGGGACGACGGCATATTTTGTTGTATTGATTTTCTAATTTTCTTCTCTTTGTAATTATATTGGTTCTAGTTTTGTTGAGGGGACGGGTTTTTTTTTTTTTTGGTAAAAATCTGATTTGACGTTTCCGCTGTAGAATTCCAACTCTAGGCGGTACCAGACCTGATTGCCGTATCGAAACGGGTTACTACGGATTCAGAGAATCTGGTACCGGGGCGAGTACCGAATTTGTACCGAATTTTTCCAAATATAAAGATAAAATATGAATCTGGTACCGGGGCAAGTACCGAATTTTTTCAAATATAAAGATAAAATAAAATGAGAATGTAGTTATAAATCAGATTTTAGTAGATTTAAGTTATTATTATTCACTAATTAATACCAATCTAAATCTTTTAACACTAACTAATAACAATCTAAATCTTTTAAAAATTTATATATAACCATTTATAACCATATTCTTATTTTATTTTATTTTTTATAATAATAAATTAAATTTTTTAAAAATCTGACTAATAGCTATAAAAGTTATAAAATTATTTAAAATTATAATTAAAAATGATAAATATTTTACGTCTTTAGACGCCTTTATAAAGGAAAATATCGTATCTAGTGCTGACTTGGCAATAAAGTAGGTTATTTTTCAAATAAAATTTTTACATGATCAATTAGCTAATTATAAATTTTTTAAAAATTATTAAAAAAAAAAAAAAAATCCTAGATGGCTGCTATCCAGAGGAGCCCTCATGTTTCCATGAAACATAAAATTACGATGAGAAGATCATGGCATCTTCTGGGCCTGGCCCATTTCAGGTTAGGCTTAATATTCGGCCTAGGATAACTCAGCCCTTCTAAACGTATTCAAGCCGAACCCGATCCAAAGTAGGTGTTACTTGGGCCCGATCAATCTAGGCCGGCCTTTATCGACCGTTAAAAATCATTACATGGCCGGGCTAGTTGGGCCAAATTTCTTTAGGCCTTATATAATTTACTATATTATTATTAATATATTTTACATCATTCTTGGTTTGTTTTTCTTTTTTTAAACCTTAATTAATTGACTCACGGTATGAGTAATAAGCTACACGACTCTGTTATGGTTGTTGTTCTCTCTTTCTGGAGATAAATTGAGAGAAAATTTTAAAGCAAAAAAATATAAAATAATTAAGATTCTGGAGATAAATTGAGAGAAAATTTTAAAGCAAAAAAATATAAAATAATTAAGATTTTAAATTTGAAACATCGCATATCGATAATTAAGTGATAATTAAGTGTTTAAAGATATACTCGATTTCTCTACCATTGTTACGATCACCAATACCGCATTGTCCTTAGCTATCCCACCTCATTCCTTAATATTAACAATTTATTTTTTATTATAGGAATAATTATTTGTATGTGTCTGGAAAAAAAAGTTAACTTTTTTTATTTATCCAGTTAATATTAAAAATAGCTTTTTAAGATTCTAAGTTATTTCAAATATATCAAAAGTAGTTTTTTAACATTCTAAATTATTTCAAATATATCATAGAGTTTGAATCTATTAGTGAATTGATAATATATTCCTAAAGTTAGATTCTATTAGTGAACGGTTATAACATGTGTTATTTTTGTAAAATAATTATTTTGTCTTTTCAATTTAGATTAAGTTAATTTCAAATATACTTTTTTATTTTTATCAATTTTTTTATTTATTTGCTCTAAAGTTAAGAGCAATAGAAGTATTTTAGATTTTTATCTTTTTCAAATGTATCGAGATAACTTAATGGGTACTACTAACAAGTAACATCCATTTATTACCATGGGCACTCTGATGTTCACATCCATTTATTACCATGTTGTTCAGGCAAAAGGAAAAGGCTTCTAGAACTATATGAAGGTTGGTGCAGTGAGGTAGTCACTCTAATTTCAAGGACTTCCGAATCTATGATACTGCGGAGAGACTTGTATGACAGAGACATGATCTATACTTGGGGACGAGGGCGCGTTACACTTGTAGGTGATGCAGCCCATGCCATGCATCCTGCTCTTGGCCAGGGTGGTTGCATGGCCATTGAGGTATTATTTCTTTTCTTTTGAGTTTCATTGCGCTATAAAGTATTTTGACTACATGGAAGAAAGAAATTGCAGGATTGTTATCAGCTTGTACTTGAACTTGAGAAAGCTTCTGTCAAATGTGATTGTCATGGTAAACATGCGGATGAAATTGCCTTAGCAATTGTAAGGTATTGTTTTCTTGCTCATAGAAACCGTCCAACTGGAACAATTTACTCAAGGACAAACATTTTTTGCAGGTATGAAAGGAGAAGGATACGTAGAGTTGGTATAGTGCATGCGGTGACACGGATGTCTGCCAGAATGTCCTCGACATACCGACCCTATTTGGATTTCGGGTCAGGATACCTATCAGTAAGTCTTCCAATCGATGCTGTTGGAATTGACTATATCATGCCTTTGATCTTAGAGAGCCTGTTCTTGCAGTTTCTCACAAATCTGAGAATACCAAATCCAGCTATTTACGGAGCACGATTTGTCCTAGGACATATCATCATGCCAATTGTTATTACTTGGATGCTATATGGCCATGGGTAAGTTTACCTTCCTTGAGCATGCTTGTTAGTTATCAATTATTCACATAGCTATAATTAGCGTTAGTTCACAAGCCAATATTGTCCCCAACCCCTCTCCCCTCTGAAATGCTACTTCTTGTTTATATTTAGTTATGTTAGCAAGAGCCTAAGCATGATTCCTCTAGTTAAATAGGCATTGCACATCCATGAAAGATCTTTTTGGTGTGATTATTTGCCTAGGTTCTGGTGATTGGGGCTCAGCAGTAGCACAAGTGTTGATATCAGCAATGAGGAATAGATAAGAATAACAAAATATATCTGCAAAATAACAGGTAAGTGACTGTCGACGTAATTTTTGTATCCAAATAAGCAATATTGACGCATGTAATGGTAATCGTACACGCACTGGGGTTCTGCTGCCCTCGCCTTCCTCCTACCTACCCCTGTATTAATTACAGTTCCCGAAGGTTTCTTTTATATTTTACATTTTCATGCTAAGCTTATCTAGTTATTTTAGCTGGTTACATAACAATTTTATCAATTTTAAAGATTTTCATGAAAATTTTATTGACAATCAACAGATGGTAAGTAATTCAAAAACCATCAAACTAACTTGAATCTCAAATTTAACTAGGAGAAATAATTTATTTTGGAAACTGAATAGTTTCAGCTGGGGTGTTGGTACGTTTTTCTTCCAATTTTCTAAACACAAAAGATCCAATTTCCTGCAGGTCCTTCCGATAACACTCCTTTCGAACAATAATTTGCAGCAAGAACCAAAACATGGGTAATGTAAAATGTATATGCTACCATTCAAAACGCAGAGGATAATTATGCAAGACTAAAAGGGCTATATTACAGAATGATATACTGCAGCAAAAAACCTAAACTACAATCAAACCAAAAAATAAAAATAGAAGAAGAAAAACAAACCTACGAACCTTAATGCAGTAACGACCATTATTAAAGACATATCGACAAAAACGTTTCATTCCTCCCCTAGAATCGCTTCCGTTGCATCAGATGGTGCGGTGTAGGCCTCAGAAGCCTTCTTCTTCTCCTTCTCCTTGCCTTTGTCGTCCGTCGTCGGGCGCTCAATCGAGATCTTGTTCAGGACGAGGAGCGGGAGCTTGCTGAGCGACGCCCATGTCATGGGAGCCCTCCTCCCGTCATCCGTGAGCACCGTTCGGAGCTCCGGAGGCACCCTCAACCCCCAGCGTAATTTTAATGCAGTCTGGTTCCACAGCGGGAGGACGCTTCTCGCCGTAACCTCCATTCCGGAAAACAGTCGGCCGATCCCGCCAACACCGCCGCTCCTATCGTTGGCCGGAAACTCGCCGTTTGCTTTCTTACCGGAATTGGAATTGGTGCCGTTCTCAAATGACTGGAACCCGAAGATCGGCAGCGCCTCGATCCCGTTGTTGCTTACTCCCTCACCGTTCGTAGTCGTCCCGTGGGCAGCGGGAGAGGAGCTGGATCGAACGGACTTGGTGATGGCGAAGTCGCCGAATCGGGGCTTGAAGAGGACGGAGAAGCTGGGGCCGGCGCCGCCGGGGCCGAAGGGGCTGAACTCGGCGGTCATGGCCAAAGGGGCGGCGGCGAAGGCCGAGCCGAGGAGGTCGACGCCGGTCTTGAGGACGAAGGAGAAGGGTCTCAAGGGATCGGTGGGGCGGTACGAGGCGCCGAAGGAGGTGGCCGAGTCGAAGGCGGTGGCGAGGTCGAGGCGCAGCTCCGCGGCGTTGCCGACCGTGAAGCCGGAGATTAAGGGGAGGCCGAGGACGCTGATGGGGACCTTGGCGCGCATCAGAGGGTTCTTCTCCTCTCGGAATTTGATCGACGCCTTCATGGCCCCTTCTCTCTCTCTATCTCTCTCTCTTTCTGTCCCCTAGGGTTTCGCTCCCCCGGTCTCTGAGTTCGAAAACCCTACGTAGAAGAAGAGGCGGGAGACGGTGACTTTGGCGGAGATGGAGTTGAGGGACGGAGCTGAACTATATAGATGAGAAGAAGAGGTTTTTTCATAATAACACAAGACCGCGCCGAACTATATATAGACGAGAAACGTTTTTTTAAAAGTAAATTTTTAAAATTTTATAATTTATCTTTATGATATGGATGGAGTCAAATTTTTATGATAATTAAATTATTTTATTCACTATCTTATTTAAATTAGGATTTGATTATATTTGTAGTTGAATTTTTAATATTTAAAATTTAAATAGATAAATTTGTTAAGATTTAAATCTATTTAGACTAGAATTTGAATAAATTTTTATGTAAGTTATAAATTTAGAGTCAAATTTTTATAATAATTAAATTATTTTATTCACTAGCTTATTTAAATTAGGATTTGATTATATCTGTAGTTGAATCCTAGTTGAATTAAGATTAATATTTAAATTTTAAAGAGATAAATTTGTTAAGATTTAAATCTATTTAGACTATGATTTGAATAGTTTTCGATGTAAGTTATAAATTTAGAGTCAAATTTTTATAATAATTAAATTATTTTATTCACTAGCTTATTTAAATTAGGATTTGATTATATTTGTAGTTGAATCCTAGTTGGATTAAGATTAATATTTAAATTTTAAAGAGATAAATTTGTTAAGATTTAAATCTATTTAGACAATGATTTGAATAGTTTTTTATGTAAGTTATAAATTTAGAGTCAAATTTTTATAATAATTAAATTATTTTATTCACTAGCTTATTTAAATTAGGATTTGATTATATTTGTAGTTGAATTCTAATTGGATTAAGATTAATATTCAAATTTTAAAGAGATAAATTTGTTAAGATTTAAATCTATTTAGACTATGATTTGAATAGTTTTTTATGTAAGTTATAAATTTAGAGTCAAATTTTTATAATAATTAAATTATTTTATTCACTAGCTTATTTAAATTAGGATTTAATTATATTTGTAGTTGAATCCTAGTTGGATTAAGATTAATATTTAAATTTTAAAGAGATAAATTTGTTAAGATTTAAATCTATTTAGACTATGATTTGAATAGTTTTCGATGTAAGTTATAAATTTAGAGTCAAATTTTTATAATAATTAAATTATTTTATTCACTAGCTTAATTAAATTAGGATTTAATTATATTTGTAGTTGAATCCTAGTTGGATTAAGATTAATATTTAAATTTTAAAGAGATAAATTTGTTAAGATTTAAATCTATTTAGACTATGATTTGAATAGTTTTTTATGTAAGTTATAAATTTAGAGTCAAATTTTTATAATAATTAAATTATTTTATTCACTAGCTTATTTAAATTAGGATTTGATTATATTTGTAGTTGAATTCTAATTGGATTAAGATTAATATTCAAATTTTAAAGAGATAAATTTGTTAAAATTTAAATCTATTTAGACTATGATTTGAATAGTTTTTGATGTAAGTTATAAATTTAGAGTCAAATTTTTATAATAATTAAATTATTTTATTCACTAGCTTATTTAAAATAGGATTTGATTATATTTGTAGTTGAATTCTAGTTGGATTAAGATTAATATTTAAATTTTAAAAAGATAAATTTGTTAAGATTTAAATCTATTTAGATTAGGATTTGAATAGCTTTTGATGTAAGTTCTAAATTTAGAGTCAAATTTTTATAATAATTAAATTATTTTATTCACTAGCTTATTTTAATTAGGATTTGATTATATTTGTAGTTGAATCCTAGTTGGATTAAGATTAATATTTAAATTTTAAAAAGATAAATTTGTTAAGATTTAAATCTATTTAGACTAGAATTTGAATAGCTTTTGATGTAAGTTATAAATTTAGAGTCAAATTTTTATAATAATTAAATTATTTTATTCACTAGCTTATTTAAATTAGGATTTGATTATATCTGTAGTTGAATCCTAGTTGGATTAAGATTAATATTTAAATTTTAAAGAGATAAATTTGTTAAGATTTAAATCTATTTAGACTAGAATTTGAATAATTTTTTATCTAAGTTATAAATTTAGAGTCAAATTTTTATAATAAATAAATTATTTTATTCACTAGCTTATTTAAATTAGGATTTGATTATATATGTAGTTGAATTCTAGTTGGATTAAGATTAATATTTAAATTTTAAAGAGATAAATTTGTTAAGATTTAAATCTATTTAGACTAGAATTTGAATAGCTTTTGATGTAAGTTATAAATTTAGAGTCAAATTTTTATAATAATTAAATTATTTTATTCACTAGCTTATTTAAATTAGGATTTGATTATATTTGTAGTTGAATCCTAGTTGGATTAAGATTAATATTTAAATTTTAAAGAGATAAATTTGTTAAGATTTAAATCTATTTACTTTCTTTTAAAAGTAAATTTTTAAATTTTATAATTTATCTTTATGATATGGATAGAGTCAAATTTTTATGATAATTAAATTATTTTATTCACTAGCTTATTTAAATTAGGATTTAATTATATATGTAGTTGAATTCTAGTTAGATTAAGATTAATATTTAAATTTTAAAGAGATAAATTTGTTAAGATTTAAATCTATTTAGACTAGAATTTGAATAGCTTTTGATGTAAGTTATAAATTTAGAGTCAAATTTTTATAATAATTAAATTATTTTATTCACTAGCTTATTTAAATTAGGATTTGATTATATTTGTAGTTGAATCCTAGTTGGATTAAGATTAATTTTTAAATTTTAAAGAGATAAATTTGTTAAGATTTAAATCTATTTAGACTATGATTTGAATAGTTTTTCACTAGCTTATTTAAATTAGGATTTGATTATATATGTAGTTGAATTCTAGTTGGATTAAGATTAATATTTAAATTTTAAAGAGATAAATTTGTTAAGATTTAAATCTATTTAGACTAGAATTTGAATAGCTTTTGATGTAAGTTATAAATTTAGAGTCAAATTTTTATAATAATTAAATTATTTTATTCACTAGCTTATTTAAATTAGGATTTGATTATATTTGTAGTTGAATCCTAGTTGGATTAAGATTAATATTTAAATTTTAAAGAGATAAATTTGTTAAGATTTAAATCTATTTACTTTCTTTTAAAAGTAAATTTTTAAAATTTTATAATTTATCTTTATGATATGGATAGAGTCAAATTTTTATGATAATTAAATTATTTTATTCACTAGCTTATTTAAATTAGGATTTGATTATATTTGTAGTTGAATTCTAGTTGGATTAAGATTAATATTTAAATTTTAAAAAGATAAATTTGTTAAGATTTAAATCTATTTAGACTAGAATTTGAATAAATTTTTATGTAAGTTATAAATTTAGAGTCAAATTTTTATAATAATTAAATTATTTTATTCACTAGCTTATTTAAATTAGGATTTGATTATATCTGTAGTTGAATCCTAGTTGAATTAAGATTAATATTTAAATTTTAAAGAGATAAATTTGTTAAGATTTAAATCTATTTAGACTATGATTTGAATAGTTTTCGATGTAAGTTATAAATTTAGAGTCAAATTTTTATAATAATTAAATTATTTTATTCACTAGCTTATTTAAATTAGGATTTGATTATATTTGTAGATGAATCCTAGTTTGATTAAGATTAATATTTAAATTTTAAAGAGATAAATTTTTTAAGATTTAAATTTATTTAGACTAGGATTTGAATAGTTTTTTGTGTAAGTTATAAATTTAGAGTCAAATTTTTATAATAATTAAATTATTTTATTCACTAGCTTATTTAAATTAGGATTTGATTATATTTGTAGTTGAATCCTAGTTTGATTAAGATTAATATTTAAATTTTAAAGAGATAAATTTGTTAAGATTTAAATCTATTTAGACTAGGATTTGAATAGTTTTTTATGTAAGTTATAAATTTAGAGTCAAATTTTTATAATAATTAAATTATTTTATTCACTAGCTTATTTAAATTAGGATTTGATTATATTTGTAGTTGAATCCTAATTGGATTAAGATTAATATTTAAATTTTAAAGAGATAAATTTGTTAAGATTTAAATTTATTTAGACTAGGATTTGAATAGTTTTCTATGTAAGTTATAAATTTAGAGTCAAATTTTTATAATAATTAAATTATTTTATTCACTAGCTTATTTAAATTTGGATTTGATTATATTTGTAGTTGAATCCTAATTGGATTAAGATTAATATTTAAATTTTAAAGAGATAAGTTTGTTAAGATTTAAATCTATTTAGATTAAAATTTGAATAGCTTTTGATGTAAGTTATAAATATATCATATTATTTTAAGGTGGTGTTAAGGTAGATATATCCACGGTGATGATAATACCCATGGAGGTCGTGGGGTCTACGATTTAGCCACACCTATATAGTGGTATCCACACCCACGGTGGTGGTAATACTCATGGAGGTGGTGGGGACTAGGATTTAGCCACACCCATATAGTGGTATCCACACCTATGGAGGTGGTGGGGGCTAGAATTTAGCCACACCTATAGTTTTCTAGGTGAGAAAGATTCATGAGAAGGGCTCGGGTTGAAGCTACTTTATTGCGGAAGAAAAGAGTTGTCGATGTAATTTTTTTCTTGGTTAATGAATCTTATTTCACTAGCATATTTTCTTGTATTGATTTTCTTCTCTTTGTGGTTGTATTGGTTCCAGTTTTGTTGAGGGGACGGATTTTTTGGTAAAAACTCGATTTGACGTTTTCGTTGCGGAATCCCAACTCTAGGCGGTACCAGAGCGGATTGTCGTATCGAAGCGGGTTGCGGATTCAGAGAATCTGGTACCGGGGCGAGTACCGGATTTTTCCAACAATTAGTTTCGGAGCTAAAGGTTGGCGATCCTCACGATATATCGACATCAGAGTACTGGATTACCGATCATCACGGGAGGCGATCAAAATTAGATCTCACTTGGCGTGTTGGACTCGAAGGTATGTAATTTTTCGGCTTTAGGTGGAGCTAGAGAGTCCAAAAGCGAGATCGGAGATGCAGTCGGTCAAGGTGGAGCGGAGGAGAGCTCGATGTAGCGATTGAAGACTACAAATCAAATCAAGGTGGAGATTTTTATGATTTGATTATATTTGTAGTTGAATCCTAGTTGGATTAAGATTAATATTTAAATCTTAAAGAGATAAGTTTGTTAAGATTTAAATATTAATTAGAATAAAAATTTATTTAGACTAGGATTTGGATAGCTTTTGATGTAAGTTATAAATATACGGTGGTGGTAATACTTATGGAGGTGGTAATACCCATAAGGTGGTGGGGGTTAGGATTTAGTCACACCCATATAGTGGTATCCAGAGTGGTGGTAACACCCATTTAGGTGGTGGGGGCTAGAATTTAGCCACACCTATAGTTTTCTAGGTTTATAGAAGACGAGAGAAGGGTGAGAGAGATTCAGAAGAATGGTTCAGGTTGAAGCTACTTTATTGCAAAAGAAAAGAGGGGTCGGTGTAATTATTTTCTTGGTTAATGAATCTTATTTCATCCGCATATTTTCTTGTATTGATTTTCTTCTCTTTGTGGTTGTATTGGTTCTAGTTTTGTTGAGGGGACGGCGCATATTTTGTTGTATTGATTTTCTAATTTTCTTCTCTTTATAGTTGTATTGGTTCTAGTTTTGTTGAGGGGACAGGTTTGTTTTTTTTTTTGGTAAAAATTCGATTTGACGTTTCCGCTGCTGAATTCCAACTCTAGGCTGTACCAGAGCGGATTGCGGTATCGAAACGGGTTACTACGGATTCAGAGAATCTGGTATCGGGGCGAGTATCGAATTTTTCCAAATATAAAAATAAAATAAAATGAGAATGTAGTTATAAATCAGATATTTAATAGATTTAAGTTGTTATTATTCTGTAATGTACCGGATTTTGGTATATAAATAAATGTAAATAAAAATGGTATGAAATACTATTTGGAAGCGAATTAGGCCCGAATCGGGATAAAAAGGGGAGATCTAAAATTTTATTTGAGAGAGTGGGCCCAGATTTTTGGCAGAAAATTCACAGTGTCAAAAAATTCTGAGAAAATTACGGGAGCTCCGTAAATATGTTTTATGGCCACAGAAAAGATTTCGCGTTGATCGGATGCCCGGATAGTGAGAACGGGGTCCGCCGGCGATTTTGGATACAGCGAGACTTTTGGTGACCCAGAAATGGTCCAAACTGAAAATTTAAAATATCCCGTGATAAATTAAGTTGAGATGAGCCTGCCTGTCAAATTTGAGCGCAAACGGACACTCAGAAGGGCTCCGTAGGCAAGTATCAGATCAAAATTGGACTAAATAGTGAATTACCACTATCGTGGGGGAGGCCTTTTTTGCATAAAAGGCTAACTTTACGTTTTCTTCTCTTCTCCATCCGCACGAAAGCACACAGAGGAGTTCTCCAAGGAGAGCTTTCTCTCTCCTTCTCCCCTCACTTTCTCTCTCTAAGATTTCTCATTCTAACGCGCACGAAATCGCGGGGCGATTTGCGAGGAGCCTACAACGAGCGAGGGCGAGCTTTTGAACCAAGAAAAGCTCGAAATCTTGGCTCTTTAATGTGAGTTTTGCGAAAAATAAATTTAGTTTTTTCGTAATTCCTTTAGATCTATAATCTATTTGATCTTAGAAGGATTCTTGTCGAAGAAATCGGCGAAAATCGCGGAGAAATCGCGATGAAATTAAAGAAGTTTGAACCTATGGCTTAAAACTTAGAATCTTAGTTTTTGGGGTTTTGATCTAAATTGATCATGCAAATCCCTAATTAGAGGTTGGAGAAACACACTCAAAAGAGGTGAGTAAAACTTAGAGTTTCATTTTAAGTGATTACTTGTGGGATTCAAAGAGAATAAAAAGTATTTTAAATAAAATGATCTCTACTTATAGAATTTCTTGTGGACCTACAAAAGAGCATTTTGGGAGTATTCCAAGTGGACTCCAATTCCTTTCTACCTTCTCTTTTGAACAAAAGTTCTAAAAAAAAAGGTAAGAGCAAAACTAAGATTTCTGTTTTAAGAGTTTGCATGCAATTTAAAAGATCATAGAGATGATTTTCTTTATGTTTCATATCATGTGTAGGGTTCTCTTGAGGATCAAAGAGACCAAGAGAGCAATTTTTTGCTCTCTTTTAAGAACAAAGAGAACACTCAAGTTCCTCACAAGAATCACGAGGTGGGGGATTCTGCCGAAATTGGGTGACCTCTCCTCTTGCTCCTTTGCTTTTCGATTTAGAAGCATGATAGTAGAATATTAGAGGTGTTAGGAAATTATGATAAATATGTATATGTAGAAGTAAATATTGTTATATGAATGAGATGAAAATTATTGCATGCATGAAAGTGGTTAGCTATTCTTGATTGTGATCATGTAGGGTATAACCCTAGGAATCATGCATGACATAAGGGAAAAGAGCATGTTGGTAATAAAACTAGGAGAAAACCTAGTTTAGGGGTTTAATGAGTGACATCAACTTAGGAGTTGATCCTAGGATTTAACGAGTGGCATTGTGTTAGGTGATAACCTAAGGACATTGGATAGAGTGATCAACATCGAGTCAAGGAACTCTAGGATGAGCATGACCTGGAACTTAGGTAAAGAAAACCTAAGGTTGAATATATTGTCACGCCCCGGGTGTAAACCAGAACCCGGGCCCGTCTACAGATCCGCCGTGCATGCGGTATTTCCCACATACACGAAGCGTCGGTAACCTGCTCAGATAAATAAGAAGTAATAACGAAAGAGCATAATAATCAGAGCTAAACTAAAACTACTGTATCTCAGACAGAAGCTGGAAGTAAATAAAGTACAACTGTAAAAATAAATACAGATATCTCTCCCAGCTCACAACAAAATACAACCAGCTGGCAGGAGCCAGACCCAAAAAGAAAGTAATAAAAACTGTCTGAGAAGACCGGGTGACCAAAACTCCAGCTACATCCCTCGGTGGCATCGCTAACTAGTCCGCGATCCTCTTACCTCGCTCAGCTGCTGACAGCCCCGCAGCTCCCACAGAGGACTCTGCAAAACAAGGGGGAAAAGAGACAAGAAGAGACAATGGGGGTAAGTACTACTATAAATAGTAGCCTCCCCTAGTGGGTAAAGCCTCAGCTCAAATATGCCCACCAGGTAATCAGAGGCAAAAGGGGAAGGGGAAAAAGGGGGGGTGAACTATGAGTGACCACTGATAAAGTGCTACCCCTAATATGCCTCTACATGCTAAACCAACCAGGATGGGAAAAGTATGCATCAGTATCAGAAGCCTGTCAAAATGACCCAATCTGACCGCCAGTGGACACTGGCACTGCCTGCTCTGCCGCAACGGGTATGCCAGCCTACGCATAACACCGAAGCAAGGAGTCCCCAGGACTCAAAGTCTGTCTGCCGCGCACTCCGGAGTCGCACTCGTGGGGAGCGACCCACACGAGGAAAGTAAGTAACCACAAGTAACCAGATATAGCAGGACTGGATCGAGACTCAATGAAGTGGGAAAAACCCTCCACTAAAGAAAGCCCGATCCCCAAAACACCCAATCTGATGCAATAATATAACCCGGTCAACCACCCAAGATTCGTGGTCGCCGCAACACCCCGTCAAAAGCCCACACTGTCCCAAATCCCCAATACCTGACTACACTGTCCAACACCCGCTCGAACCCGAGCAACTATGCCTCAAGTCTATCAATAATAGGAGAAGGAAAGAATAAATGCATGGTTTCTCCTAAGTCAAGTCCCAAAAGATAGTGTAGCAGTAAAAGATGACAATATTGTGTGACTCGTTTAATCATGCATTGTTCCAATATTTTGTCCAATTTCCAAGAATAAACAGTTTAGAGTGACATAAGCTAGGGTGACCGTCTCATATGAACAATCATCAGTTTTGCAGTCCTCAATTACTATTTTGTCTCCAAGCATACAGTCCAGAATAATTAAGCGATTAAATCAAGTGATCATTCTAACAATAATTTATTTCCTAGAGCATGCAAGTCTACCAATCAACACATTTAGCATCGTCAAATCACGGGTACTCTGATATTCCTAGTGGGCATACCAAAGAGAGGAGTACAACAACCACCCACCTGAAGCGCTAACTGTCCGGGTCCGTACAGCTGAAAATACCAAAATCTCCAATCCCGCGCTCCAACGAGTACAGTATACCCGAAACACTCCTGGCACAACACAAAGTCCACTAAATACACTTAGGTTCCCAAATATTGCTTTTATTGACCCATACAACATCAGTCCCGAAACTGATAAATTATCACCTGCTGAAAGTGCCCAGAAAATTCCAAGAAAAATATCATGGCGATCCTCGCGTCGCTAGCTTCGCAACGGTACCTTGTACGCCCAAAACTGAGATCGGTAAGTCAAGATAAAAATTCGGCAAGAGGGATACACCACACAAAAATCTGTGTTAAAAACTGTGCACTGTTCACTGAGAAAACAGTGATTTTCACCTCGAAATAATCCTCTGGAAATTCCAAGAAAAATACGAACGCGTTCTTTGCGATCCGTAGATGAAAAAGTTGTACAAACTCGTTCCCGTCTGACGCTCGTGCGCGAAGATATGGCCAAAATACCTCAGGGCTGTCAAGGAATTCCATACAGAAAAAGGGGGTTACTATTTGCCTCGGGATTCGTGCCAAAACCTCGAAACGGGAAAGTGCGACCAAAATAAAAGTTGAAGCCCTACCTGTAAGGAGTCTGTCGGCGCAAGAATCTCTGAAAGAGGACCTCGGGGTAGTCCAGGGGAGCTAAAACATCACTGCTGCGCCGAGAAGGAAACAGGAAATGCAACGTCGCGCCGCGCCGTAAAATGGGAAACCTCGGGATTCGAGCCTTCTAAAATCCTAGAACTCGGCAGGAAGATCAAGCATCAAGAGGTGAACAAATCTCCTTAAGGTGGCTCGGGCAGAGGAGGCGCGGTTTGGGAGAAAAAGCCAAAAAAGAGGGCTCGGGTTGGCTATTTATAGGCTGGAGGGAACAAATGGGAAAATTCCCATTGTGTCCCGGATTTTCGGGCGCCCGGAAATTTCGGGCGCGCACAGTGCGGCCCGGCCCACAACTTTCGGGCGCGCACAGTGCGGCCCGGCCCGCTACACGCCGTCGGACAGGATCCGGGATCCGTCCAACCCGCCCGGCGCCCGCCACGCGTCCCCCGAACACGGTACAGCCGTGCAAGCCTTCGCGGGGCGCCACGTGGCCCTGCCCGCGGCAGCGCGGTAGGTGGCGCCAGCGAATCAGCGGGCGCCACGTGGCACTGCCACGCCGCCCGCCGCCTGCCGCCTGCCGCCCTGCCGCCGGCCGCCTGCCCGCGGTACGGCACCTGCCCGCAGTACGGCGCCTGCCCCCGCCTTCTGCCTCGCGCGGCACGTGGACCGCGCGCTCGTGAGCCCGCCAATGCCGAGCTGCCAAGTGGCGCGTCCGCGGTCCACGCCTCCCCGCGCTCTCCCGCAAGCCGGGCGCACCCGAGCCGCCCAATCCGGGGCTGCCACATGGCGCGCCCCGGTCCACGCGCTCCGCGGTGCACCCCGGCCCTCTCCCCCGTGCTCCGTGGACCCGGCCGCGTGCGCCGGCCAATCAGAGCTTGCCACGTGGCATGCCCGCCGGTCCACGGCTCCCCCATGCACCAGAAATGCTGTAAAACTTTCGGGAGTCCGTTTTTGGGCATCCGGACTCAGAATTTAGCAAATAAAAAGCCATTTTCAAGCATTTTTCCGCGCTGAATCCAAATCCACCCTCCGTTTGGCCAAAATCCTTTTCTAAAATTCGGCAAAAGCAGCCGAAGGCCAACACAGCTAACCAAAGCTCCCAGGGTCCATCCGTGGCATCCCTTCGATGCACTATGGGCCAGATACACCATCAACAGGTGTTTGCACAGTGGATTCACGGGAAAAAGCTGCATGGGGTTCAGGGGTCCTACATCCTCCCCCACTAAAAAAAAGTTTCGTCCCCGAAACAAGAAAACAAAACAGACGTACCTCATCCAGAAGCCTCGAACAAGAAGGGGTAGGCGTCTCTCATCTCTGTCTCCAGCTCCCATGTAGCCTCTCGCTCCTCGTGATTGCTCCATAAGATCTTCACATATGGAATGGCCCGATTGCGCAATTCCCTCACCTCACGAGCAAGAATCCGCAACGGGCGCTCCTCGTAGACCAAGTCCTCGCCGATCTCCAATGCAGTGAAGTCAATCACGTGCGACGGGTCGAAAACATATTTCCTCAGAGCTGAGACGTGGAAGACATCATGAACTCCGGCCAGGCGTGGGGGTAGAGCAACTCTGTAAGCCACAGGACCAACTCTGCCAAGAATCTCGAAGGGTCCAATATAGCGGGGACTGAGCTTCCCCCGCACTCCAAATCTCCGGACCCCCTTCGAGGGCGAGACCTTCAAGAAGACATGATCACCAACCTGAAACTCTAGGTCTCGTCGTCGAGTGTCGGCATAGCTCTTCTGACGACTCTGGGCTGTCTCAAGATGTCGGCGAATAATTTTGACTTTTTCCTCGGCCTCCAAAAGCAAATCTGGTCCCAAAGTCCTTCTCTCACCCACATCACTCCAGTATAAGGGGGACCGACACCTGCGTCCATACAACGCCTCAAACGGAGCCATCTGGATGCTCGCTTGATAGCTGTTGTTGTACGCGAACTCAACCAAAGATAAGTGTCGGTACCACCCTCCTCCAAAATCCATAACGCACGCTCTCAACATATCCTCAAGGGTCTGTATGGTGCGCTCTGACTGACCATCGGTCTGTGGGTGGAAAGCAGTGCTAAATCTGAGCTGAGTCCCCAATGCCGACTGTAAACTCCCCCAAAAACGTGACACAAATCTCGGGTCCCTGTCTGAAACAATCGAAGCAGGCACACCATGGAGCCTCACTATCTCATCCAAATATAACTGCGCTAGACGCTCCAGTGGCAAAGTCATCTGAACCGGTAGAAAGTGTGCCGACTTGGTGAGCCTATCCACGATAACCCAAATAGCATCAGCCCCGCTCTGTGCCCTCGGCAATCCAGTGACGAAGTCCATGGTTACGTGGTCCCATTTCCACTCGGGAATTGGAAGACTCTGCAACTTACCAGCAGGAACGCGGTGCTCTGCCTTCACTTGCTGGCAAGTTAGACAGTGAGCTACGAATCTCCCAATGTCCCGCTTCATTCCGGGCCACCAAAACTGTGCCTTGAGGTCCTTATACATCTTAGTACCTCCAGGGTGGACGGTATAAGGTGTACAATGGGCCTCCCTCAAAATCTGATCCCTAATCTCCTGATCCATAGGCACACACACTCGGTCCCTGTACCGTAGTACTCCCGAGCTATCCACAGCAAAATCCCCTGTCTGATCCGCCTGAAGCTGCGTCCTGATCCTCGTCAAGTGGGGGTCCTCACTCTGAGTGTCCCTGATCCTCTCCAACAGAGTGGGCTGCAAGACCATAGACATGAGTCTAGCAGAGACCCCAGGGGATACAACCTCCAGCTGTAATCGCCTCATCTGCTCGATCAACGGCGCCTGCTGCGAGATCAATAAGCTCAGACTCGTCCTCCTACTCAAAGCATCTGCCACGACATTGGCCTTGCCGGGATGGTAAAGGATACTCAAATCGTAATCCTTTAACAGCTCCAACCACCGGCGTTGCCTCAAATTCAGCTACTTTTGGGTGAACAGATACTTCAAGCTCTTGTGATCAGTATAAATCTCGCAATGCTCTCCATACAAATAATGCCGCCACAGCTTCAGAGCAAACACCACCGCCGCCAACTCCAGATCATGAGTAGGGTAATTTTTCTCATAGTCCTTCAATTGCCGTGAAGCATAGGCAATCACCCTACCATGCTGCATCAACACGCAACCCAGACCGCTATGTGAGGCATCGCTGTAAATCACAAATCCTTCCCCCATAACTGGGAGGGCAAGGATGGGAGCGGTCATCAACCTCTGCTTCAGCTCCTCAAAACAGTTCTGGCAAGTCTCGCTCCAAACAAACTTAACCCATTTCCTGGTCAGGCGTGTAAGGGGAGAGGAAAGCTTCGCAAAGCCTTCCACAAAACGCCGATAGTAGCCCGCCAAACCAAGAAAGCTCCGCACCTCGGTGATAGTCGTCGGCCTCGGCCAATCTCGAATAGCATCCACCTTGGCCGGATCCACCGCCATTCCAGCAGCTGAAACAACATGACCCAGAAAGGCGACCTCCCGGAGCCAAAACTCGCACTTTTTGAACTTAGCATACAGCTTCTTCTCCCGCAGAAGCTGTAGCACAGTCCCAAGTGCTCCTCGTGCTCCCGATCACTCCGGGAGTAAATCAAGATATCATCTATAAACACCACCACAAACCGGTCCAGAAACGGCTGAAATATCCTGTTCATCAAATCCATGAATGCGGCAGGGGCATTTGTGTAGAGTACCGGGTTTTTTTGGTTAGCGCACCGACCTCGCAAGATGGCGTGGTGCGGGGGTATTGCCTCGGGCATGTTCCTTATGTGTTTTCAGTTGAGTTCGGGTCGATTCAGATCAACGCGGATGCCCCAGCTGGATTCGGAGTTTTTCGGGCTTTGTGCGCCGATAGAAAACTGGTTTGGGAAGCCGCGACTCCACCGTAGTGTGCAGAAAATTGGGAAACTCTGGGAACAGGTGTATTTTATGATTACAGCGGAGTTCGGGAGGTTCCGGACTGACACGGAGTACCCGAAGGCGAAAAGTGAGTTGGAACTGGCAGTTTTGGAGCCGGTTTTTGGATTGAGTATACCGACTCCACAGTTGAGCTTTTTGAGGAGAAAAAGCTTTGAGCATGTGTATTTTCAGATTACAGCGGAGTTCGGGAGGTTTCGGGCCGGTGCGGAGACTCCGAAGGCAAAAAGTGACTTGGTGTTGGCTAAAATGGATTAATTAATTAATTAATTAAGTTAATGTGGTTTTTGCCTGTGGAATGTAAGAAGGAATCAGATAAGTGGCATGGAAGAGAAAATTAAAGTGAGAAGCTTGGGATATTTTTAGAGGAGCATGTAATGTCTGCCAACCACCCCCTCCCTCCTTTATTAATTAGGCACTTGCTAATTAATAGTCCACGTCATCACCATCTCCTTACCTTGTGAAACAGAGTAAATGGGTAAAAACAGAGGAATGAAAGGGAGGAGAAAAGAAGAGATAGAAGAAGGAGAAGAAGGAAGGAAAAGAGGGAAGAGTGAAGGGTGGATGAGTTTTGTGGTGAACCTCTGCTAGAGGCCGCATGGAGTGAGCGGAGCGCGCGCGCGTCGAGCTCGGCGAGGTAGGTTGCAGTTTTTTTTTATTTCGGAGAGAGCTTGGTTTGGATTTTCTATTTTGGTCTTCCTGTACGGATTTGGTTTATTTGGAGTTTGGTTTTTGTGTTGGTGGGGTTGGGCTTGCTGTCCACAGATGGGTAGCAAGCGGCAAGCGGCAGGGCAGCAGGCGGCAGCTGCTTGCGGTTAGCGCAGCTGGCGAACGTGCGCTGCGGAGGCGCCGCGCGGGCCATGCGCAGGCCGCGCGCGGGCGCTGCGCAGCTGCGCGCGCGGGCGCACAGCATGCGCCCAGGCGCGCGCGTGGCGGGCTGGGCCGCTGCGCGGCGGGCCCATGCGCCGCGCAGCGCGCCCAGGGCGCTGCGCGCCGCGCGGCTGCAGTAGCAGCGCCGCGCGGCAGCTGCTGTGGTGCCGCGCAGCCGCTGCGGCAGGCGGTGGACGCCGTGCGGGCAGCGGCTGGACCGCGCACTTCGGCGTGCGCAGGGCGCTTTTGCGCGGTGTTTTTGTCGACCCCGTGGCTTTTCTCCTTGCCGGAGGACGCGCGCAAATTTCTTTTGGCTGTGCTTGTCTGACAGTGAATTCCTTTTTCTCTCTCTGTGTTGGTGCAGCTGCTTGGGTGCTCGCGGCGAGCTCGGTGCCGCGCGGGCGGATGGTGCCGACGGTGACGGCACGAGGAATCACCATCAGAGGTAAGCTGCAGACTTTTAATCCCTTAATTGCAGAATTTTTGCTGAGTGTTGGGTTTTGAATTGGTGGATGTTTGGTGCACAGTTGGAGCTACATGTTGGCTGAGGGTTCCATGTTGTGGATTATGATCCTCGTGAGGCACGGGTGAATGGACAGTTGCTGATAGTTATGTTGAGCTAAGGAATGTGCTGAAGGCTCGTCTATTGTGCTGGTGGTGAGTGTGTGGGTTTTTCTTGGAGCTTCAGATTTATGTGTGTGCTATATGTGTGTGTGTGTGTGTATGGCAGCTGTAAGGTGTAGGAGGATTTATGTGGATGATAAAGTAATGGTGTTTGGATGGACATGTAACTTTGATGTGAGTTGTTAATGGGAGCATGTAGAGGGTAAGTGGTTTTTGTATGTGTAATTGCGCCTTTGGGTTTTGTGGATTGTGATGGTGCAGTATGTGTGTGTGGGTGTGCTGGGGGAGTGGATGTGGCAGGAGTGTACCTTGAGTGGGTGTGGGTTGCATGTGTTTTGTGAACTTGTATTTATTTAAGCTGCAGCCTTGGTGTGTGAAGTGTTGGTGTTGTGGTTTTGTGGGAATAATAGATGATGTATTGTGTTGTGGGAATTATTTGGAGCTATAGAGTGGGGTTATGTGAGCAAATATTTTTATGTGTGCTGTGGATTTATGGTGAATGAATTAGTGAGTGTATTAATTTGTGCTGTTGAAACCTATGAGGAGTTATGGTATGGCTGTTGGTTTGAGGATGAATTAATGTGCATTATGGAAGCTTGCAGGATGTAGATGGTTTTTTTCCAAAATTGTTATGTGAGCTGTGGGTGTTGTGGTGGTCTTAGTGTGGGTTGTGGACACTTGTTTTGTGCAGTGAAAATGGTTAGAGGTTCTTGTGAGCATGTGGTGCGCAGTGAGCTTGTGGCCAAGGTAAAAGCAACCGCGCGCCGAAGAAGCAGCTTCTGCAGATCTTCCTTTTGAGCTAGCCGCTGCTTCACCGACTTCAGCAATGCCTACGGAAAGCGCTTCAGGTGGGTTGGAATTTCTCCAAAATTTATGGAATGCCCTTTAATGCTATTGAATGCAATTTGATCATAATTATTATGTGGTTTTTCCTGTATTTAATCTGATAGTTGCCTGGATCCTTTTTAGGAACTTATTTCGAACCCCAGATTATTTTTAGTATACTCCTGTTACCTTATGACACTAGACTACATGTTCTGTCGGCATTTTGCTGCTCCCTGGTCGTTTTAAAAATCGAGTAAAGCCTGTTTTAAGGAAAAACATTATTTTCAAAAGTGATTTTAAATTATAAGTTTGCCAGGGATATAGCATAGATTCAGGGTGCATTAGACCTCGTGCCTGGGGGCCGAGGGGTCTCTTTTTGAGTTTGAGATGAGTTATAGTGTCATTTGACGTTGGAGCTTCCTTATGGGATAGTGAGATTACTCTAGATCATGGGTCGTATTCTGATTTAGTGGTGGAGGTGGTTCTCCCACTTAGCTTCGAGGATCTTGGGGTTCTGGCAGATCGAGTCGTGGAGGTTTCCCGACTCAGCCATGGGTCGTGCATTATCAGATTGAGTCGTTGAGGGTTCTCCGACATAGCTGTGAGAGTGTTTGGGTTTTCCTGTTTGAGTCGTGGAGTCTTTTCCGACAGAGTTGCGCTTTCGAGCATCGAGTTGCCGATCTATTTGATCGTGGACTATAGCCTGCATGTGCCGCTTATGAGATAGTGATACAGATGCGATACTTGAGTTCGGTGGGGTCGCTCCCCTCGAGCTACCACCCGGGTGTGTGTGATGATACCGAGCCTGACGAGGCTGCGATGATGCGACTAGTTGATACACTAGAGTTCGCTTGTGATAGTCCGTGTGGGACGCCCTACGTAAGTCCCGTCCCAGTGAGGACGAGGTGGCAGTAGGTTTGGCGCAGGCTTGACTGGACCCTATGAGGCAGTCATTGAGATTGGGTGACATTGAGAGAGTGATGGCATAGCATGTTCATTGATGAGTTTCCCTTTGAGCATAGTACTTGAGGCATATTATTAGCAGTGTTAGTATGCATATCGTATCATTGGTAGAGTTTCTTTTTGACCCGTATGATTGAGACCTTCTAGCTGTAGTTTTCTTTTCAGCTTACCATTATTTATCTATCTACCTCTCTATCTGCATACCTATCTGTTTTGCCTCCAGTAGACTTAGTGGGCATACCGTGGATATTGGGACGGTACCCACTGAGATCTGCCTTCTGCAGTAGATCTCACACCCGCTGCGGTGACAGGTTTGAGGCAGCTGTTCCGGCTTGGTTCGCGCGGAGACAGCAGTTCGAGGTGAGGACGCGGCCGATTAGTTCCTTACCAGCATTGAGAGTCTGAGGTAGAGGTACCCGGTGTATTTATGTTTTCACTTTTGTACTGGACATTCTGAGAGACTTGTGAGGATAGTACTTGTTTTATTCTTGTGAGACTATGTACCTTGAGGTTTTGTGTACTAGTGGAGATTTTACTATTCCAGATGTTCAGTTTTTATTCTTTAGCTTTTGGTTTTAGTTTCAGCTCTGATACATGTTTTTTTTTTAGCTTAGATCTGACTTGCAGGGTAGACGCTTCGTCTGTGCGGCAGTTTCCGTACAGATGGCGGATCTGTTGGCGAGCCCGGGTCGCAGTGCGACCCCGGGGCGTGACAGATTAGGGTGGTATCAGAGCCTAGGTATATAGGTCATTGCGGACTTAGTGACCCTAGGCTATTGGTTGAACAGTAGGATGACTGTCGTGAGAGACGAGACTTTAGCGAGAGTCCTGATTGAGTTTGTACCTTCCCCAGAGGATTGGGGTGAGTGATTTTACATGTTATTCCTCTAAAGATAATTATGTTGGCTGCAGACAACATAAATCTTTAGTATGAGTAACATGTTCTAGACTTTCGCTTGATTGGGTCGAGAGAGTTTTTGGTCCTAATGTTTTTTTTTGTTGCTGTGGTTTTCGATGCCTCCGAGACGCCGTGCACCGGCGAGGGCGTGTTTGACTTTGGATGAGGAGTCGAACAGCAAGAGACTGAATGGACAGAGCTGTGTAAGGTCTGAGAGTTACAGGCCCCAGTGGCCCAGACTTTGAGGCGATGCGGCGCCAGGAAGAGAACATGGAGCGCTTGATGCACATGCTTGAGCCGAGTGCATCTCCCGGGGTATTGCTAGTAGTACTTCCAGCCGCGACATCGTCGTTTTCGACCCTTTTCGCACCACTGATGGTGCAGAAGCAGCGAGAGGTTGCTGACCGGTTGTTGTACATCATCCAGTTCCATCCCCTGCAGATTTCGGGAACGAGTTTGGGACGCCGAGAGTTGGTGGCGTCGAGTTCGTCCTGCTGGACCATCGGGAGCGCATTGGATGACCGGGAGCGAGTTTCTGCGATTGTTGAGCAGAGTACCCCTTGTCGCCCAAGATGAGGCCCAGAAATTTGATTATGTTTGAGAGCAGACTGCATCGAGACATCTATGATTCAAGGCACACTCGGCAGGCGCCGACCTTTGACGCAGCGATTGTGTATACTCAGTGGATTGACCGAGGATCAGCGATCACTTCTAGGAGAGACGAAAAGCAAGGGAACAGTTTCAGTGAGAGACGTCCGGCATCGTCGGATTTTGAGATAGTTGAGTGGATCGAGGTTGCCATGATTCCAGTCTCTGGATCATGGGTCTCAGAGAAGACAGAGACCAGGAGATTCTCGACAGTCGAGGCACCAGCTGTATTGTCAGGACATTTTCTGGCATAGTGTTCCTGAATGGTGCTCTTGGAATTGCCGCTTGCGACAGCACCCTCTACCCCTTTTGGATAAAGAGGTTCATCCGATGTACCGACAGACCGATGGAGCCGTGATGCCGAGGCAGATTGAGCGAGGGCCCCCAGCATTTAGTGGATGAGATTGTGCAGCCGGCTGGAGAGCGCCAGGATAGTGGTTCGCATCTTTCCTGGTGTGGTTTCCTTTGGTCGTCAAGGTTAGAACAAGGTTGTTGCCGACACCGCTTTTGTGTTTAGTAGAGCAAGGACAGCTTCGTGTGGGCCAGAGATAGGACTGTGGGCTTGCGCACGTGAGGATCGGGTTCCAGATCATATTTAGCACATGGATGAATGTTACCAGTCCTACATCAGTTTAGCGATGTTGTTAAGTGTTAGATAGGGATTGGTTATCCCGTTGTCTTGCTATCATGGATTGTCGAGAGAGGACAATAAACCTCCGTGGACCTGGTCAGGAGGAGTGTGTTTATATGGGGAGCTGGACCACGGCAGAGTTGAGTCGTGGTCGTATTGCGTTGTTAGCGATTGTAGAAGAGGTGCCTACGGCGGCACTGGGACTAAAGGATGTCCTTATCGCCCGTGTGATCCCGGGTCTGGGTCTACCCGAGCTGATTTTGAAGCCGCCGTTCAGTGAGTTTGAGATCGTGATAGTGTTCGACGTGGATTTAGAAGCTGTGCCGACTTCGGCAGCACCCCTTGAAGTATCACCGTGAGGCAGAGTCAGATAGAGAGCGGATAGCACAGTGGCGGGATCCGAGGGAGCGAAAGGTTTGTGTAATCCAGTGCCACGTGGTGGGTGTACACTAGTGAGGGTTCCTTGATGATTTGAACACAGACAGGTTTGGAGTGTATTACGACAGATGCCCTCGTGAGTTTGATTGTCTTATGGAACCTTACAGTCGAGGGCTATGCCCGGATGGTGTTCAGGACCCGGTAGGGGCATTGTGAGCTTACAGCACAGTCTTGTGGATTGATTGATGCCCTGCCGTCCTTAGGATTTGAGGAATCGGGCGTTCCAGCTGTGTTTGGACGGGTGGGTAGCCGTACCCGTCATGGATATCTGGATTTATTTCCCAGGTGTCCTGTAGCATGAGGAGCACTTGAGTATAGTGCTGCAACTTCTGAGAGAAGAAGTGGTTTGCCAAGTTGGGAGAGTGTGCTTTCGACTTCGAAAGGTTCTGTGGTTAGGCCTTATGATTTCGGCTGCAAGAGCGACTGTGGACCCAACGAAGAGTGATGCCGTTGGGAATTAGCCTAAGCTTATGTTAGTGACTGAGGTCAAAAGTTTTGGACTAGGCAGGGCCTGTATAGCTTCAAGAAGTTAGAGCTGCATCGATTTGCATGATTGCCAGTGTTAGAGAGAACATTGAGTTATTCTTAGATTCTCAAACCTGAAATGCTTGGATACTCAGGAAGAGCTTGGTTGAAGCCACGTCAGTGGACAGAGTTATTGGAATTATAAGTTTGGTCTTATATCATATAATTATCCCAGCGAGGACTTTATGGTCAGTACGCATTGGTTAGGCGAGCATGCAACCTTGGAATGAGGTCTTCGATCCGTGGTTGCCATTTTTGGAACTTGGGATTCGAGAGTTGGAATTTGAGCATTGTTTCCCGATGTTGAACTACTTCCCCTGTAATTGATATGAGAGATGCCACTACGGAACTTGAGTGTTTTGGTTGCTAAGGGGCAACGAAGGAGTTATGCCTTTTGGAGGCTTAGTGTTTGGATTTGGGAACCATAATTGTGAAAGCCACTATCCGCAGGAATATGATCCGTCGAGATTTATGCGGGAAGTTTGATCCGCGAGTGTCTTTCTGGCTGGAAGAAGTGTATTTGACCCCCCTTGCATATTTTGGATTTCACTTCTTTGGAAATGGACGAGGAATTGAGCTATCTGAAGCGACCGATGCAGGTCTTTCTTATGTGACAAGGGAATTTTTCAGTCGAGATCTATCTTTGGTGAAGGTTCAGTGTAGCCATCATGGTGAGTGAGAATGACCCCCTGAGAGCTGTCGATGAGTTGGGGATCTCCTATCCCCATTTGTTTGAGACACCCTCCTGAGTTATGGATTTATCCAGGTTTCGAGGACGAAACCCTTTTAAGGAGGGGAGAGTGTAGAGTACCGGGTTTTTTTGGTTAGCGCACCGACCTCGCAAGATGGCGTGGTGCGGGGGTATTGCCTCGGGCATGTTCCTTATGTGTTTTCAGTTGAGTTCGGGTCGATTCAGATCAACGCGGATGCCCCAGCTGGATTCGGAGTTTTTCGGGCTTTGTGCGCCGATAGAAAACTGGTTTGGGAAGCCGCGACTCCACCGTAGTGTGCAGAAAATTGGGAAACTCTGGGAACAGGTGTATTTTATGATTACAGCGGAGTTCGGGAGGTTCCGGACTGACACGGAGTACCCGAAGGCGAAAAGTGAGTTGGAACTGGCAGTTTTGGAGCCGGTTTTTGGATTGAGTATACCGACTCCACAGTTGAGCTTTTTGAGGAGAAAAAGCTTTGAGCATGTGTATTTTCAGATTACAGCGGAGTTCGGGAGGTTTCGGGCCGGTGCGGAGACTCCGAAGGCAAAAAGTGACTTGGAGTTGGCTAAAATGGATTAATTAATTAATTAATTAAGTTAATGTGGTTTTTGCCTGTGGAATGTAAGAAGGAAACAGATAGGTGGCATGGAAGAGAAAATTAAAGTGAGAAGCTTGGGATATTTTTTAGAGGAGCATTTAATGTCTGCCAACCACCCCCTCCCTCCTTTATTAATTAGGCACTTGCTAATTAATAGTCCACGTCATCACCATCTCCTTACCTTGTGAAACAGAGTAAATGGGTAAAAACAGAGGAATGAAAGAGAGGAGAAAAGAAGAGATAGAAGAAGGAGAAGAAGGAAGGAAAAGAGGGAAGAGTGAAGGGTGGATGAGTTTTGTGGTGAACCTCTGCTAGAGGCCGCATGGAGTGAGCGGAGCGTGCGCGCGTCGAGCTCGGCGAGGTAGGTTGCAGTTTTTATTTCGGAGAGAGCTTGGTTTGGATTTTCTGTTTTGGTCTTCCTGTACGGATTTGGTTTATTTGGAGTTTGGTTTTTGTGTTGGTGGGGTTGGGCTTGCTGTCCACAGATGGAGTAGCAAGCGGCAAGCGGCAGGGCAGCAGGCGGCAGCTGCTTGCGGTTAGCGCAGCTGGCGAACGTGCGCTGCGGAGGCGCCGCGCGGGCCATGCGCAGGCCGCGCGCGGGCGCTGCGCAGCTGCGCGCGCGGGCGCACAGCATGCGCCCAGGCGCGCGCGTGGCGGGCTGGGCCGCTGCGCGGCAGGCCCATGCGCCGCGCAGCGCGCCCAGGGCGCTGTGCGCCGCGCGGCTGCAGCAGCAGCGCCGCGCGGCAGCTGCTGTGGTGCCGCGCAGCCGCTGCGGCAGGCGGTGGACGCCGTGCGGGCAGCGGCTGGACCGCGCACTTCGGCGTGCGCAGGGCGCTTTTGCGCGGTGTTTTCGTCGACCCCGTCGCTTTTCTCCTTGCCGGAGGACGCGCGCAAATTTGTTTTGGCTGTGCTTGTCTGACTGTAAATTCCTTTTTCTCTCTCTGTGTTGGTGCAGCTGCTTGGGTGCTCGCGGCGAGCTCGGTGCCGCGCGGGCGGATGGTGCCGACGGTGACGGCACGAGGAATCACCATTAGAGGTAAGCTGCAGACTTTTAATCCCTTAATTGCAGAATTTTTGCTGAGTGTTGGGTTTTGAATTGGTGGATGTTTGGTGCACAGTTGGAGCTACATGTTGGCTGAGGGTTCCATGTTGTGGATTATGATCCTCGTGAGGCACGGGTGAATGGACAGTTGCTGATAGTTATGTTGAGCTATGGAATGTGCTGAAGGCTCGTTTATTATGCTGGTGGTGAGTGTGTGGGTTTTTCTTGGAGCTTCAGATTTATGTGTGTGCTATATGTGTGTGTGTGTATGGCAGCTGTAAGGTGTAGGAGGATTTATGTGGATGATAAAGTAATGGTGTTTGGATGGACATGTAACTTTGATGTGAGTTGTTAATGGGAGCATGTAGAGGGTAAGTGGTTTTTGTATGTGTAATTGTGCCTTTGGGTTTTGTGGATTGTGATGGTGCAGTATGTGTGTGTGGGTGTGCTGGGGGAGTGGATGTTGCAGGAGTGTACCTTGAGTGGGTGTGGGTTGCATGTGTTGTGTGAACTTGTATTTATTTAAGCTGCAGCCTTGGTGTGTGAAGTGTGGGTGTTGTGGTTTTGTGGGAATAATAGATGATGTATTGTGTTGTGGGAATTATTTGGAGCTGTAGAGTGGGGTTATGTGAGCAAATATTTTTATGTGTGCTGTGGATTTATGGTGAATGAATTAGTGAGTGTATTAATTTGTGCTGTTGAAACCTATGAGGAGTTATTGTATGGCTGTTGGTTTGAGGATGAATTAATGTGCATTATGGAAGCTTGCAGGATGTAGATGGTTTTTTTCCAAAATTGTTATGTGAGCTGTGGGTGTTGTGGTGGTCTTAGTGTGGGTTGTGGACACTTGTTTTGTGCAGTGAAAATGGTTAGAGGTTCTTGTGAGCTCGGGGTGCGCAGTGAGCTTGTGGCCAAGGTAAAAGCAACCGCGCGCCGAAGAAGCAGCTTCTGCAGATCTTCCTTTTGAGCTAGCCGCCGCTTCACCGACTTCAGCAATGCCTACGGAAAGCGCTTCAGGTGGGTTGGAATTTCTCCAAAATTTATGGAATGCCCTTTAATGCTATTGAATGCAAGTTGATCATAATTATTATGTGGTTTTTCCTGTATTTAATCTGATAGTTGCCTGGATCCTTTTTAGGAACTTATTTCGAACCCCAGATTATTTTTAGTATACTCCTGTTACCTTATGACACTAGACTACATGTTCTGTCGGCATTTTTGCTGCTCCCTGGTCGTTTTAAAAATCGAGTAAAGCCTGTTTTAAGGAAAAACATTATTTTCAAAAGTGATTTTAAATTATAAGTTTGCCAGGGATATAGCATAGATTCAGGGTGCATTAGACCTCGTGCCTGGGGGCCGAGGGGTCTCTTTTTGAGTTTGAGATGAGTTATAGTGTCATTTGACGTTGGAGCTTCCTTATGGGATAGTGAGATTACTCTAGATCATGGGTCGTATTCTGATTTAGTGGTGGAGGTGGTTCTCCCACTTAGCTTCGAGGATCTTGGGGTTCTGGCAGATCGAGTCGTGGAGGTTTCCCGACTCAGCCATGGGTCGTGCATTATCAGATTGAGTCGTTGAGGGTTCTCCGACATAGCTGTGAGAGTGTTTGGGTTTTCCTGTTTGAGTCGTGGAGTCTTTTCCGACAGAGTTGCGCTTTCGAGCATCGAGTTGCCGATCTATTTGATCGTGGACTATAGCCTGCATGTGCCGCTTATGAGATAGTGATACAGATGCGATACTTGAGTTCGGTGGGGTCGCTCCCCTCGAGCTACCACCCGGGTGTGTGTGATGATACCGAGCCTGACGAGGCTGCGATGATGCGACTAGTTGATACACTAGAGTTCGCTTGTGATAGTCCGTGTGGGACGCCCTACGTAAGTCCCGTCCCAGTGAGGACGAGGTGGCAGTAGGTTTGGCGCAGGCTTGACTGGACCCTATGAGGCAGTCATTGAGATTGGGTGACATTGAGAGAGTGATGGCATAGCATGTTCATTGATGAGTTTCCCTTTGAGCATAGTACTTGAGGCATATTATTAGCAGTGTTAGTATATGCATATCGTATCATTGGTAGAGTTTCTTTTGAGCCGTATGATTGAGACTTCTAGCTGTAGTTTTCTTTCAGCTTACCATTATTTATCTATCTACCTCTCTATCTGCATACCTATCTGTTTTGCCTCCAGTAGACTTAGTGGGCATACCGTGGATATTGGGACGGTACCCACTGAGATCTGCCTTCTGCAGTAGATCTCACACCCGCTGCGGTGACAGGTTTGAGGCAGCTGTTCCGGCTTGGTTCGCGCGGAGACAGCAGTTCGAGGTGAGGACGCGGCCAATTAGTTCCTTACCAGCATTGAGAGTCTGAGGTAGAGGTACCCGGTGTATTTATGTTTCCACTTTTGTACTGGACATTCTGAGAGACTTGTGAGGATAGTACTTGTTTTATTCTTGTGAGACTATGTACCTTGAGGTTTTGTGTACTAGTGGAGATTTTACTATTCCAGATGTTCAGTTTTTATTTTTAGCTTTTGGTTTTAGTTTCAGCTCTGATACATGTGTTTTTTTTAGCTTTAGATCTGACTTGCAGGGTAGACGCTTCGTCTGTGCGGCAGTTTCCGTACAGATGGCGGATCTGTTGGCGAGCCGGGTCGCATTGCGACCCCGGGCGTGACAATTTGTCAACCCAAAGGCATCACACGTAAACTCATATGCCCGTACCGCGACCTGAAAGC